>VZQC01013109.1:1313199-1476586 GCA_009823505.1 Rhizomys pruinosus
CCTGGCCTGGCGCGTTATGGCGCCTCCCCTGCGAACCCGGTTCCCGCCCACAAGTCCAGCCGGGACCAGAGCAGAGGGAAACGCGACCCTGCTCACCCGAGCGTGGTCCCTCTGGGCCGGGGACCCCGTAGACGGGTTCACAGCGAGACCCTCTCCCAGCTGCCCCCCGCCAGACCCCGCCTAGAGCTGAAGAGCTGTGTACCTGGCCTGGCGCGTTATCGGAATATTCCCTTTCTTAAAAAAAAAAATAATAGCAGAGTTGTGAAGGAGACTAGAGTTTTGCAGATACATGTATTTTAAATGGCTTAATAAAACTAAATTATTTCTGTTTCATTGAATGTATGACAAATTTAAGAGAGATGTCAAAATAATTACATTTAGATGGAAATGATTATTTTTTTATCAGACAGACATAAAAGTTAAGACATTTACTGCTGGAAAGAATAATTTTAGGACCCAAATTAAGTACTGCATATTACTTAAGAATGAGAAATTATTAAGTTAGTGTTTATGACAGTAATATTATTTCAGTTTCATATTGCTTAAAGCATAATCTGATGTCCTTCAGACAAATGATTTACATTCTTATTTTTTTATCTGTTATTCATACTCAAGCCAACAAGGTTATACATTGTTCAAGAGGAATCAAATAGAGCACTTTATTATGCCCAGAATTCTAGGTAATATCTCCTATTTACTTATTCACACAACTATTTGGAATTATACTTGGAAATATTATAGGCTTCTTTGACAAAACTAAAACCCCAACTAAGCTATCAGGTTAAAAAAAAAAAAGAAAGAAAACACTTTTCTATTCCTAAGAGTTCATGAGGCAAGACATTCAGTGTATTGATCCATCACTAATCAGAATATATAAGAACATAAATCGGTATAACTGGTTCTTATAGAACTTACTTTCAGTAACGCACTGAAGTTGGCAAACATCTTCAGCAACTCTTTTACAGTACATATCCCACCTAAGAATTATATGGGGAAGTAATACTTATTAAAATGTTTGTTATTGGGATCAGAGAGATGGCTCAGTGGTTGAGAGCACTGGCTGCTCTTGCAGAGGACCCAGTTTTGATTCCCATCACGCACATGGAGGCAAACAGCTATCTATGACTCCAGTTCCAGGGGATCTGATGCCCCAACTGTCCTCTGTGGAAATTGAACAACATGGGTTCACTTATAAACATGCAGATGATAAACTCATACACATAAAATGAAAATACCAAATAAAATATTATTAGAAATAAAATATTTGTGATTGATACACAGAGAACACAGTTAATCCCAGGCTGTAATCCATTTCCTTAGAAATGGTGATCATTAAAGTCACTCATATTTCCCTGCAGCCATCAGCATAGGTTGTAGATCTTGTATTCAAAATTCTGTAGTGGTACTCCTGGTGTGTGTAACAATCTCATAACCTAGGTTATGAGCACCCTACATAATTGAAGAATGAGAAGTCCTTGTACCTCATCTTCGCCATGTTTGTCAGCACCTTTCATCCTTCACCTAGTTTAAAAACACTGCTGGGGCTGGAGAGATGACTCAGCAGTTAAGAACACTGATTGCTCTTGCAGAGGACCTGGATTCCATTCCCGGCACCCACATGGAGGCTAAGAACCATCTTTAACTCCAGTTCCAGGGGAATCCAACACCCTCTTCTGACCTCCGTGGCATTGCACAATATGGGTGCACCAACCTACATGTAGAGAGTACATTCATACACATAAAAATAGTAAAAACAATTAAAAAAGGAAACACTGCTTGGACATTTACTGTATCAGAGAGCTTTACAGAGTTATTTATATTTGAATGTCCATATGTATGTAGATATTAAAAATGTCTCATACATTGTGGATGGTGCACTGTGCTAACAGAAAATAGCACCCAAACACTGATATACCAAGGCATGTCTGAAATAAAATTGACATAATTATCTAAAGCAATGAGAGGCTGAGAATCAGCCTTAATAAATGTGTGTCTCTGCAGTTAGTAATTACAATCCAAATTGTGCAGTCTATATGCCTCTAGGGGTGGGGCCATCCACTGGAGCATGGTCTACTTACCAGGAGTCACATACTTAAAGAAAACCTGCTCTCCCTTTTCCAGAAACCAACAACTGTCTATTGATTCTCAAGTGGGTGTAGAAACTTAAATGTCTTCCCACTTCATACTGGAAAGTTGACTGGCTTCACTGTGTGCAGGTCTTGTACAGACAACCATAACTGTTGTGATTCCTTGAGTACAGCATTCCCATCATGTCCAGAAGATCCATTTTTGCTCCAGTCCTCCCTGACCTCTGGCTGTTACAATCTTCCTGGCCCCCTCTTCCACAATGGGGACAGGCTATGATATAGAGATGTGCCATTTGTGGCTAAGCATTGCAGTCATTCATTGTCTGTACTTTGACCAATTCCTGTGGTAACTACTATCCACTGCACAAATAAACTCAATTCAGTATATGTTCTTAACTGCTGAGCTGCGTCTCTTGCCAAAATAGATGATTAAAAATGCAATCATTAGTGTCTGGAGAAATGGTTCAGTTGCTACGAGTGAGTGCTCGTTGCTCTTTTCAAGGAGCCAGGTTCAGTTTCCAGTGCCCACATGACAGTTATCACCCATCCATAATTCCAGTTCCACAGGATCCAACACAGTCCTCTGGCCTCCAGAGGCATTACATGCATGGGTGCAATTGCATACATACAAGCAAAATGTACATATACAGAAAATAATACAATTGTTGATGTGCACGGACTCTTCATTCCTTCCCCTACTTGAGAACATTTCTTCCTTTTTAAAAGTATTACTTTTTGGAATTTCCTCATAACAATGATTTGATTGAGATACAGTTTCATTCCATGTACTTGTCATGCTCTAGGTGAAATAAATACCTTTAACTTTCCATTGACAATTAATACTTATAATGTCTGCTCTAGTGTTAGATTTATTGCTGACTTTTGTTGCTGCTTTTAGAATATTTTTGTGGGTTTAGCTGTACATTTATTTCATTGGCGCACTGTACCTTCACTCCTGGGCATCTAGAATAGATTTATGTATCTTACATCTGATTTATTCTTATCTTGAATTTTCTCTATAGGGTCTCAGTATTTAGAATATTTTTCCTTCCTCATTCTAATTTCTCTTTTGGACTCCAATTTAAGATCTGCTAGGGAGTCTTATTCCACACTGTTTCTCTTAATTCACATTTCAAATTTTATTTTCTTTAATGTCTGTGTTGCATTTGGGGTAATTTCTTCAGCATACTTTTAGCTTTCAAATTATTTAGCATCTCTAAATCAGTCTATCTATTGAATTTCAACTTTAGGCAATTTATCTTTTCACTTCTGAAAATTCTTACACTGCTTTGCCATTGTTCATACTTCCTATTGTGCATCATGTCCTTAAACTCCTTTTGTACTGAGAAGTTTACAAACAAATACTGCATATTCTTCACTGAGAATTTCAAGGTCTGAAGACTAGTTTGTCTATATATATTTTTTTCTAATTGAATTGCAATAGCTCATTGTGGTGGTTTGAATGAGTGCCCCCCATAGGCTTTAAGTATTCAGACATTTTGTCTCCAGTTGGTGGCACTGTTCTTGGAGGTCTTAGAAGGTGTGGCTGTGCTGGAGGAAGTATGTCACTGGGGGCAGGCTTAGTGAGTTTAACAAGCTTTGTGGTCTCCAGTCTCTCTCTCCCTCTCTCTGCTTCCTGTGCTCATTGCAAGATGTGAACCTTGGCTCGCTGCTCCAGCCCCAGCCACCATGCCTCCCACCACAATGGACTCTGATTCCCTGGAACTGTCAATCGTAAGCTCAAATAAACTCTTCCTTTTATAAGTTCCCTTGGAAATGGTGGTTTTATCACAGCAACAGAAAAGTGACTAATACACTCATTTTTAAAGTGTTAATATTTAATTTCATTTGATTTTAGTCCCTAAATATTTCCTTCATTTGTAATGAGTATGTAATTTTATTAAAAATTTATGCATGCTGTAATTTCATCAGAGGCCATTCATATTTTAGGAGATAACTCCTCAAAGTATATAATCTTTCATACAGATAGAGTACATTTGGATAATTTGTTTTTGTATTTGTACTACAAATGACTTTTAATGTTTGGGTTTTAATAAATTAGGAACTATTATGGAGGCTTCAAAATAATAGTTGTAGCAGTAGAAGTTATAATAAAAATGAGGTTAAGAAAAATTATCTCATGATAATTATGTTTGCATGTGTAACTGATTCTCTTCTTTGAACTAACACTTTTGCAAATACTACTTTGTTAATTAAGAGTACATTGAAAACCACTTTTTATAGTTGAAGCCCAATCCTAATGATTACTGAGAACTGATGTCAGTTTTATATTAAAGAACTGAGAAATTATGAGAATTTCAAGTTCCTTGTGTTATTTTAAAAATTGTAAAAAAATTTGTGTAGGCTTTGACTTTGTTTCAGTAAAGGAAAACCACAATTATCAATCATAAACTTGAATGATTTTATCCTCTGAAGTTATTTTAGTTTATCTAACATGCATTGTATTTTAATGAATAAGTGACTTTTTTCTATTAAAGAAAAAAATGCCCAACTATATGACTAAGAGTCTTATTAACTAAGGTGGAAGTAGTTCTATTTCAGACTTTCTTGGACGAAGAGGGTTTTTGAAGTTAGCAGAGACAACTTGTTAGAGCTGGTTCTCTCTTTCAACTATGTGGGTCTTGGGGATCAAACTCAAGAATTCAGAATTAGCTACAAGTTCTTTTACCTGATCAGCCAACTCTCAGGCCTACTTTGGGTTGTGTAATGATTCTCTCTTAGCAATGTTGACTGAAGAAAAAAAATGTAATCACAAGGCTCAGGAAACCTCTTGGAAGAGGTGGGGAAGACTGTAAGCACCAGAAGTCTGGGAGGGTGGAGATGAAGGTGTCATCTGGACAGGGCAGAACCTTAACACTCCTGAATTCACAGCAGCTGTGGTTGCTGCACAAGGCTTGCAGATGATCAAGCCAATCAATGTTCCAGTAAGGATAGGGAAGGGGCTTGTATGCTTCCCACCCGTAGATCCTGAGGAGCTTATTGGCAGTTCATAGTGGGCTTCTGGGTGGAGAGAGAGACTGTTTTCTTTAGGAGTGTGGCTCCTGGTAGATTGCCCATACTACAGTTCGCAGCCCCACGCCCATGTGTATAAGCAGTACAAATTGGATTCAGTGTATTGTTAAGAAAAAATGAAGGACATGCAGTTGGGAAGGGATGGGTTAGAAGGTGAATCTGGAGTAGTTAGGGGGGTAATGGGGGTGAGTATGTAGGAATCATATGCATGTATGAAATTCAAAAAATGATTACAATATGTTAAAAAAGTTTTATGGTATTTTAGAAGCAGCATATATTCTTCAATAAGTGTATATTTTACTAATAAATAGTATACATTGACAGATGTATGGAAGAGGATTAATTATTAAATAAAGACATAGGGCATATTAAGTAGTTCTCAGTTTATTTGTCACACTAATGTTCTGAGTTGCATTCATTGCTATAGTTAAATAAAAATCAAACATATGTTTGTTACAGAAGGATATGGAGAAAGAAAAATACAACTCATGCTATGACTATCATGTTGTATGTAATCAGTACTAATAAATGTAAATTTTAACTTGGTGAATTTTTCAAACTGCCTAATTATTGTCGGTCACTGACATTATTTGTAAAAGTATTTTCTATAGGGGCTGGAAAGATGGCTCAGCACCTAAGAGCACTGGTTGCTCTTGCAGAGGACTGGGTTCTATTCCCAGCACCCACATGACAACTAACAATTGTCCATAGCTCCAGTTCCAAGGGATTCAACACCCTCTTCTGACCTCCACTAGCATTGCTTGACATGGGTGCACTTACAAACATGCAGGCAATAAACTCATACACATGAAATTAAAAATAATAAATAAAATGTTAAAATATATTATTTTCTGTAGAATTTTGTTGCAGTAGCATGTCAGTCTTCATAACATTAACAAAAATAAACATTTAATTTGCAAAGATTATTTAAAATAATATGTTGAAAAAAAAGGGAAGGGGATATATGCCTGAACTGAATTGGAAAATGATGTATGAAATACACAAAGCATCAATAAAAATAAATTAAAAATAAATAAATAAATAAATAAATAAATAAATACAGCAAAAAAAAATCTAATGAACTAATTAAAAAACATCCATTGCATAATATTAATCTCCTAGGTGCTAATAGTGCTACCAAATTGGGAAATTAATTTTTTTTCTTTTTGAAATTTTGTTTTGTTTATTGTTATCCTTTGATGTTAATATATTTGACAAATTAGAGACAGTACTGGCTGCTTTTGCAGAGGGCCTGGGGACAATTCCCAGAATGCGGAGTGCTGGCACTTAACAAGCATTCTTAACTCTTGTTCCAGGAAATCTGACAACTTCTTCTTGGCTCCTTAGGCCATGCATGCATGGCTGCACTTACATCCATGCAGGCATAACACATATACACACAAAAAAATATAAAATAAAGTTTAAAAATAAATAAATAAATAAAAATATTGATTGCATGGTATATTGGTCACTCTTATGTTTCTATGATAAAATCACCATGACCAAGGGAACTTATAAAAGAAAGAGTTTATCTGAGCTTATGACTGGGAATTAGAGTCCTTCGTGGAGGGGAGGCATGGTTACAGGAGCTGGAGCAGAAAGCTGTGGTTCACATCTTCAAGTGGGCACAGGAAGCAGAGAGAGCAACTGGAGACTGGCAAGCCTTCCCCAGTGACATACTTCCTCCAGCATGGCCACACTTTCTAAGATCTCCCAAAACAGCAGCACCAACTGAGGACAAATTGTCTGAATACTTGAAGCCTATGAGGAACATTCTCATTCAAACCACCACATATAGATAATCAGTAAGAACTCAACACTGAAGGATACATGTAAATGAAGACCATTGTCTTAATTGGAAATGGTTTTATTTGTGAAGAAAAATAAATGAGAAAAGAATATGTAACTTATCAAAAAGAAAAACCAGATAATGTTGTATAATTAAGTTTTAACTTTTGAAAATTTGAACTCATGGATAGAGTACAAAGAAGCAAATGTATAAATTTTCAGAATGATTTTATTAAAACAAAAAAATTATGAAATTTTAATCAAATTATTATTATTATTTCAGTTTGATTTTTTAAGGCTGGCCAGGAACTCATTTTGTAGACCAGGCTAGCCTTGAACTCATAGAGATCCACCTGCTGGGATTAAAGGCATGTGCCACCATGCCCAGCACTGACTTATTATTTATATTAGTTATTTAATTAAAATTACCTTATAGGTATCACATTTTGGCTTGACCAATAGGATACAAAATATTAAAATATTTGGAAACTAAATTCTAAGAAATTTCACATAAACCGTATTTTCTTGGGGGTCAAAATGTTTGTGACTTAAATATAAATTTGGAGGTATGTGTATTAGAAGATGCCTATAATAATAGCTGTTTCTGTTACGTTCTTTGAATTTTTAATAATTGAAAGTTTAGAATAATTTAGTAATAATTATATGCCTCAAATATATGTTACAACTTAAATATCTAGTTAACTTACCTTTAAAAATAATATTTACTAGGTTAAAGCAGAAATGTTTATATAAGAGAGAATGATATTATTTCCTAACTCATAAAAATAAGCATTAGTAGTAGAAGAAATGGATAAAATGAGTGTTTGTATCTAACAAATAATTGGAAAATATGTCTTTATTAGAAGTTTCCCTGTGTTACCAGATTAAGAATGCTAGGTTCATTACAAAGGGAGGCCCCAGCAGTGCAAAAGTATTCAGGACTCCATTAAAGATAACTCAGGTTGCTGGGCACGGTGGTACACGCCTTTAATCCCAGAACTCAGGAGGCAGAGGCAGAGGCAGGTGGATCTCTGTGAGTTCAAGCCCAGCCTGGTCTACATAGTGAGCTCCAGGAGCTCCAGACCAGCTGGGACTAAAGGGAAACCCTGTCTCAAAAAGACCAAAAAAATTTAAGGGCACGCCAATCAGGTGTGCCTGTCTCAGGAGCATGACAGCCAGCAAGCACATGGCAAGTACATGGCTTCTTTGGCAGAGTTTAAGGGGAAACTAGGCAAGAGGGTGCAAGTGCTTAGGGGGAAGTAGAGTGTAGGGTGTGGACAATAGGGTGTGGGCTCTCTAGGGAAGTAGGCTAGAGAGTGTGGATACTTCTTTGGCACAGAGACCAAGTAAGGTTACAGCAGCCTTCTTCTGGAGTGTAGGATGGTGGTCAAGAGTGAACACTTCTCAGGGTTTCCAGGTCAAAGTTTACTGTGGTCTTACATTCTACCCTTTTCTGTCAGAGGGGTGTGCCTTCTAGGTGCTTCCTGCTGACATGGGAGATGATAAAGGGGTTCATGACACAAGAGGATGGGATGCTTTACAACTGGGCATCACTGTCCTCAGCATGGAGGTGTTAATATTTGTCTAAAGGGAGAGTAAGAAAAGTTGATTAAAACTGGTATGGGTGAGCTACTGGATACAGTCTGGTAAGCACCAGTTAAGGTGGGGAGCTATTATCAGGTTGAGATCCAAAGTTACTACAGGCCCTATTAGGGGATACAGACGTAGACTTATGCCTGTTCAGGATTTCCCAACCCAAAGCCCAGGGGAAGACACAATTTTGGCATTCCTACCCTTTGACACAAACCAGGCTTCTAAGAGACTCAAGAACATTTTGGCCTCTAGCTAAAAAACCAGCTTCTTTAAGTGGGGGTTTTTACTAATATCTGAAGTTTTATACCCAAAGTACAGTTTCTTTGGCTTTAAAGAAATATACTGATTAATTTCTGGCTATAATTTCCTTTCAGGTGTTTATGTCCACACGGTTAGCTCAGATTAACCAAGTTTTGTTTTCTCCAGGTCAGTTGAGGATCCAGTCCTCAGGGGTCACTTGGGCTTTAAGAGGAGCCCTGTTCCTTTTCTTTTACCAGTTCCATCTACATGAGGACAAAGTCAGGTCTTGCTTGACCAGGCGTTCCTCTGAAGCATGAGGAGACATTCCTCTGTGTTGACCTTCCTCTTTTGAGACTGGACACTGGTTCAAGTCCCTCTGGTGTCTCTGTGACTTCTCTGAACAAGAAGACAGTTGACTCACAGTTAAACAGGACATTTCAAGAGATGCCCCATACATATTATAATTTAACAATCTTAGCTTACATGACAACTCACTTATAAGTAAATTTGATCTCAAGTACATTATTAATTATTATTATTAATAATTGCTGCCTTAGTATTAAGCATGAATCTATACATTCAAACAGTCCTATAAAATAAGTGTTGTGGCTAACCACAATGTCATGACAAACTAGTTTCAAAAACCATACCTTGATGAAAATTCTAATCAGCTTAATGCTTGTACTGAACAGAGCCACTGCATTGCTACTAAACATGAAGGCTTTCACTTGAATAAAGAATTTTCAGAAACGTCATTTACATTTTAATATACTAAATATCCCTGACTGGGTTTCAAACTCAACAAGTGATGGAAACTAGAAGTGTATGTACCATTAGGACTCAAAGATAACCATAACCAAAAGTTACCATATGATCAAAAAATGCTAATGGTTGAAAGTTTTACTTACAAACAATTCCTTTAAAGGACAAGGTAATAAGGCAATAAAGATCAATCCATTGTTAAAGACCATTTAAAAGATTCACAATACAAAAAGACTGAAGTGAAGTATAAACAATCTTCATGAGTTCCATTCGCCTATGCTGTCTTCAGTCAAGCATCTCCCACAGTAGCATACAAGAACCTAGAAAGTTATGAGAGGTTAAAACACAAGCACATGGGCCACAATGTTACAGGAGACTGCCAGAAAAAAAATGAGAATGAGTCTAGGAAATACTGCGTGGAAAGGAAGTTGTGCTCCTCTTGAGTCTAGGAAGGACTGCTTAGAGAAGAAAGGACACAGCGAAAGAGAGGGAGAGAGGGAGAGAAAAAGAGAGAAAGGAGACATATTGAGGAAAAACCTGTATGTCTGGACGAAGTCAGATTTGGGGTGATTGGAGAGCCTGTGTCTGGCAGGTCGTCTGGTTAATCTGACACCTGCAACCTGCCCAAGGTAGCCAGGGTCTCAGTCTTCTCCTGGGTGTGGGCACCAGATGATGGGTTCATTTCGAAGGGAGGCCCCAGCCACACAAAATTATTCAGGACTCCATTAAAAATAACTCAGGTTTTATTTTAGGGCCCAGCAGTCTGACAGCCAGCAAGCACGTGGCTGCTTTGGCAGACTTTGAAGGGGAAAGTAGGCAATAGGGTGTGGACGATAAGGTGCAAGTGCATAGGGGAAAGTAGGATATAGGGAATGTGGGTGCTTAGTGGGAAGCAGGATATAAGGTGTGGCAATAAAGTGTGGGCTCTCTAAGGAAGTAGGCAATAGGGCATGGGCGCTTCTCTCTCACAGTGGCCAAACAAGGTTACAGTGACCCTCTCCCAGAGTGTAGGATGCTGGTCAAGGGCCAACACTTCTTGGGGTATTTACTGTGGTCTTAGAAACAAGTAGTTATACAGGCACATGGCTGCCTCTGCTGCACAGTATTTCCAGGCAGGTGAGGTGTAGCTGGTGCTGACGGTGGAGTCTTACTTGACTCAGGGAGACCCATATTTGCTTTATTGGTTTAGTGGCCTTTGGTAACACTCTCTGGCATTCCAGAGGCCATCTGTACACTTGCATGTGTGGTCTCAATACATCCCTCCCATGTTAACGTCAGGTCTTCGGCAGCAGGGTCTTATTGCCTCTCCTCCTGTAGGTATCCCAACTTAGAGGCAAGGAGCCCTTACCTTTTGTGGGGCTTTGGATCCCCTGGCCAACATCCACCTGGTAGAACAATCCATTGCTGATGTCAGAGCTCCTGTATTAATATATTTTGCCTGAGTGCATAGCCCTAGGACTTTAGTATTATATTTGGTTCTGAACAGAGAGTAATCCCTTCCACAGTTCCCATGTCTAGTAGTCAATTAAAGAAAGCAGTTTTACCGGTTTTATAAGAGATTACCTCTACAATAGTTGTCTCCAATTTACAGTTGGGGAACGACCTCATCATCGTCATATTTCTCCTTGTTCTATGGGGGGGAAGGCAAGAAAGTCTCTCATATCAGAACCTTTGTGGCACCTAGAAGGTAAGTTTCATTAGAACTCATTATAACTAGTTGTTACATGTAGGATCCACAGAGGGGTTCGATGTTTATGGCAATCTGAGGCTTTTCTTCCTTTGAATGTTCAGACGGGTCAGCCTTTCCGTTGCCACTTTTTGGTACATCCTACTCAATGCAAACCTGTATCTTTTCTTTCTCAGCTGTTAAGTTGGTGACGTTTTGTCCTGTTGGAACAAACAAATCTTTTCCCATAGTTAGTTTTAAGATTTGAATTGCAAGGGTTTGATGAAAAGGTTTCATGTCTTTCTGTATCCCCCCCCCTTTTTTTAGCGTATGAGTCTCCAGAAGACAGTTGTATTATACATGACTATAGGGTGGAGTCAAGGCACAGATTTCATCAAATTCACCCTGTATATCCCAAATCTAATTGGCTATTGGCTCTCCCCTTGGAGAAATAACCCATGGCTGATGCCACAAGCTTACATCCTCTACAGGTTAGGAGATGTTATAAGCCACAGTAAGACCCTGTCATATTTTACAGGGGGGAAAATTGTAATTCATGGATTAACATATCCAAACATGTGTCTATGCTAAAGTAACCTACCATAACTAGTAGTGCTGCTTAAATACCTATATATCTAATTGCTTGTTCTTCATTAGTAGGATCGAAAGGTTATTCCTGGACAAACTGTCAGCCCATGAAAGGAAACAGCCAGAATTGACCAGAGTCCAAGTCAACAGCTCCAGAGAGAGTGGACTGTTTTACCTCTCATCCACCTGTGCCCCTTTTCTAAGCCTAGGGAACAACCTGCGGAAGAGGGGCCATGGTAGAATGTAAGGGCTGCGATTGGGGTGAATGGTGAAACTACAGCAATGTAGTCTGGACACTCATTTGATCAACTTGATTGAACAAACAACCTGTCACCCCCCACTGGATGGTGGGGCTGTAGGTGTTTGGGCACAACAGCCTGCAGATAGGTTTTGCATGAAGGATGCTTGTACTCATGGATTATCACTTATAGCTAAAAATAAAAAAAAAAAAACTGAGAGAAAGATGCAGGACAGTTATGGCAGAATGCATGATCTGGGATGGGGGGGGGAGGGAAAGGGAAATAAGCCTGAACTGAATTGGAAAATGATGTATGAAATGCACAAAGCATCAATAAAAACTAATTTAAAAAAAAAAAAGGAAACTAGAATAGAGAGTTATGAGAGGACAGGAAGAGCTCTTAAGGGAAGGGGGAAGAAAGGGTAATGATTCATAACATGAAAACAAAAGGGGAGACTAGTAGAAGGCAGTGAGGCAGTCGGAGGGATCAGAAAGCACGGGGGAGATGGTAAGGGTGAGGATGAATAGAACAAGATGTAATATGCACATATGTATAAAGTGGCACAATGGAAAAAAAAAAAAAAAGAAACAAGTAGTTAGTGAAGACAAATATTCTGGGTTATTGTATTCATTATCCTACCAACAGTATTTTCTCAGAAGTCTGTACATCAAATATTTTCATCTTATATAACACATGAACCGGATGTTGAGTAGAAAATTTTCAAGACCCATGAATGAACTATCTTTGGTTGACTTTTAAAAAATCACTGTAATAATTGTGGTTCTTCATACACCTGCAGGAGGCTTGAGATACAAGTGCGTGTGGTTTCTATTAGGTTATAAAAAGGGACAGGCCCTAATAAAAGGCACATGTGGCTTAGGTCACTCCAGAAACATGCTTTACTTCCATGTGCCAGCATGGGCTGCCTGCAGACACGTGGTGGAACCGGACAGCATGGCAGGGGGCAGGGGCAGAAAGGGGGCAGGGACAGAGAGAGGGCCAAAGAGAGAGGTGCAGAAAGGGGGGCAGAGAGAGAGAGATGACAGCTGGGGCCCACCCATTTATACCCATGGGGGCGGGACCTCAGGTACGGGGGAAGGGGTCAGAATATTGACAGCTTCTGGAGGAAGTGGGCACCTGTGTCCCTTGGGATTCTAAGAAGCCCAGACCTAACAGTTTCCGCTATGTTAACTTCCTGATTACTTAACGAAAGAGTTCTAGCTACCCAAGGCATGCTTTTCTGAAGCCTATTTTACTCAATCTGTGATAAGCAGTTGTATGAGATTCCAGACGTGTGTAGGAAGCTTTCTTTTTATGCCAAACGGGGACCACGTGGCCCTGCTAAGGGGAATGGGAACACAGTTCCCACTTTGCAGACACTGTGGGGAGCTGTGCAGAGGCCAGCTGGCTACTTCCCGTAGCCCGGCCTGGATGATACTTTCAACTCAGGCCCTTAGCCTGGACCCACAAGACACGTGTTCCACTCTTGATCGTGGCTTCTCACCTGCCCAGAGTCTGGACAGGAATTTCAGGCCGATGGCTGATCGCCTCCCTTCAGCCAATACCTACTCACAACACCAGCTATCCAGATTGGTGATCCGCAAAGGAATCTCTTTCCAAACCACTGGCCACCCAAATGAAATCCAGGCCTACCTTAGCCTGTATACACCAATAATTAATAAAAAAATAACGGCCGGGAATTCTGAGATGATGTTGCTATGAAATTCAAATTTATTCTTTGCTACAGCCTGCTTTTATAAAGTAAATGACGTCAGTTCCCAGAGCCAATCATAAGTCCCCCAATTCAGCGCCACTGCACACCTTGCCCCACCCTAGAGAGAAAGCCTTGAAGTTGCTATATTATGCTCTCGTTGACATAGACTACTATGACCCACTGTCCTTTATGTCTGTTTTGGGGGCACTGAATAAGCACATCTGGAGTTGACTACAGCCATGAGCTTTAAGCCCTGTGCAAGTTGCTGGCCTAACCACTATTCTTTATGTCCTGTCTTTGAGACCTGTTGGTCAGTCCCTCTAAAGCTAATCTCCTGCCTAATATATTTACCAATTGTTAACAATTTAATCCTGTCACTACACCTTACTTTCCTAGTCTGGTTGGAAATCTTGTCTTTCTGGGGTTTTGTGTTTGATTTTCTTCTTGGATAGTTTCTAGTTAGTACTTTGTAGTACTGATCTCACAGGTATCTCTTATTTTAAATCTTAAAAAGTTTATGATATAATGATTGTTTATAACACAGTGCAACAGTAGTATCCATAATATGTAAAACACACATGATTATAAGACATTCAATTTTGTGTCATCTAATTATAGGATAGTTTCCCCAACTGATCTTCTATTCATGGAAAATAATGCAGTGTGTTTTTGGTTCTGATGAGACTCTGGGGATATTGATGGCCTTTAATCCTTAGCCAGATTACTGACCCATTGACTCACTAATTGGGCTGAAACCTAATTTACATGTTCTTTAAGAATTTTGCTCTGGGGCTATTCATCTTTGGCTTTAACATTTCAGCAATTGTTTAAATTGTTCTCAAGTAAGACAACCAAGGCACAGAATCTACTCTGGTGATATTATGAAACCCATGAGTGTCTGCCAGGAAAGACCATAACCCACATTCAGGCACAGGTGTCCTTTCTTGGGGAATGTGCTGTGGTCACTTTACAACCTGTATTCCAGTGGATAGTTTCCTTTTTTTATTTTATGACAATTTCTGCTAAGTTTTCGAGTGATTAAACAGTACATTTCTTTCTTTCTTTTCTTTCTTTCTTCCTTTATTGCTCTTGAAGTCCCATATTTTCAAATTTTAACTTATATGGAAAGTTTTAAACCTCCATTTGCTTATAAGAGCATCGTTTAAATCACACAAGTCTGTACACTATGGTATTTAATCTTTCTCCTTTCCCCAATCTTCTACTGACCAAAATCAACTTTGTAAGAAATTATCCTTCAGATGAATTGTCAAGACAATTGTTGTTTATTCTTTTAAAAATGGTGAATTGATGAAAGATTATAAAAAGAAACGTTTACTTCCTGTGTTCTTCCTCTAATCAACTAACATTTTGAAAAAATCTATGGGGAGTCTGAGTTTACATTAGAATCTAGTATTAAAGAAATAGCCTACTTAATGATGTGTTCTGTTGCTCCTAATAGGGGAGTTACTAACTTGAAAGTCTTACCAACACTGGATCTGAATCAATGGTTCTTATTTCTTTTGAAAACTAGAACTAATAGTATCTAGTGTGTTGTGTATCACAATTCAACACACACAGACAGACACCCCCCCAACACTATGTTGTGACAGTCTAAATAATGCTCTCCCAGAGAACCCCAGAATCTGCAGACTTTACCTGCCTTGGCAAGAGACTTTGAAGATGTAAATAACCTAAGAATCAAGAAAAGAGAAGGCAATTGTCACAGGAGGCTCTTTAAGTGAAAAGAGAACATGCTTCAAGGGAGACAGAGGCAAGAGGAAATCTAGATTTTATGGTCTGCCTTGCAGCATTCTTAGTTTCCTCCAGCTCAGATTACTCAGTGTATCCTAATTCCTTTTGGGTTTGCATGATCCCTACTGGGTCAGGTGAATTGAGCTGTCAGTCAGTGTTTTCACTGATATTTAGAAATGGAGGAGGGAAGAACCACAAAGCAAAGAATGCAGGCAACTTTGCTAGAAAGAGAAAGACAGAGAAAGCTGGTTTCTATACCTGCTGCTGAGGGAACACAACATTGCTGACTGACCTATCTTTCTTCCTTCCTTGCTGTTCCTTCCTACCTTATTCTTTCTTTTTCCCTTCCTTTTTCCTTTCCTCTCTTCTCTCTCTCTCTCTCATGGCCATGACCAAATATGAGAAAATTTAAAGGAGAAAGGCATAATTTTATCTCATAGATTTGAGACAGGGAGTCAAAACTGAGTGACAGATCAAAACAGATACATTAGTCACTTTTCTGTTGCTGTGATAAAACCACCACGACCAAGGGAACTTATAAAAGGAAGAGTTTATTTGAGCTTATGATTGACGGTTCTAGGGAATTAGAGTCCATTGTGGTGGAAAGCATGGTGGCCAGGGCTGGAGCAGCAAGCTGAGGGTCACATCGCCCAATGAGCACAGGAAGCCAAGAGAGACTGGAGACCACGAGGCTTGTTAAACTCACTAAGCCTGCCCCCAATGGTGTACTTCCTCCACACCTTCTAAGACCTTCAAGAACAGTGCCACCAACTGGAGACAAAATGTCTGAATACTTAAAGCCTATGTGGGGACACTCGCATTCAAACCACCACAGCAGACTACCTTATATTATAATGCAGGTGTCCACAGAAGACTCACTTCCTGCTGTCCACTTCTGTAAACACACTGACGAAGGAAGTTCCCACCATCACTTAGGCTTGAGAACCCTGTGCATGGCCTCTAGTTATGTAGGATAGAATACCCGGTACATGGCCCCCAGTCATTTGGCAGGAGTTTAAACCTACAAAAGACAAAACAGGATTGGAATCACACTAAATTACCTATAAATATTATAAGAACTTGAGATCAGTGCTCATTCTTTGGAGATTACCCACTTGAGTCCCAACTGGTTTTTATACTCAACAAGTAATGGAAAACAGAATTATATATTTCATTTGTACTCAAAGTTAACCATACCTAAAAGTTATAGTATGATTAAAACAAGCTAATGTTTAAAAAGTGTTAATTACAGATATTTCCATTAAAGAAGAGGGTAAAGAATGGAATGAAGTATTTAGTCTTAATAAGACAATACAAATAAATCCATTATTAAAGACTATTTAAAATACCAAAAGCATAAAGTGGAACATAAGGAAATAGTTTTCATGAGAACGACTTAATTATACTTGTTTATAGTTAACTCTCTCCCACAGTAGTATGCAGGAACATGGAAGCATGAGAGATGAAAGCATAAGCACACAGCACACAGGGTCAGGGATGGCCAGCCTGCCAAGTTAGTGGGGCTGAAGTTCAGGTCTAGGGAGGCATTTTGCTTCCTGTGAGGAAGAAGGGAGGGGAAAGACTGTGGAGGAAACACACAAAATCACATCATACCCCTGCGTCCAAGAAGACCTCACCATTTGGGGGATCAGCTCTTATAATGTACCCCACCCAAGGAGAAGCCATGTGTTACTGTGTCTGACCCAAGTGCCAGAGTATGGATGAGTCTAGGGATTTTCAAGTGGGTCTCTGGCCAGAGAAACAGAAGCACAGCTGCCACATGGCTATCTTCAGGATCCTTGTAAGCTCTCCTAAGTTTCAGAGACCTCCACTTAAGCCAAACCAAGGTTCCTGGCTTTAATTGCTGATGAGAATTTTAGGAATAACCAGCAAATGGCAGTTTAAAGCAGACTTAAGAGTTGCTATAGGAAAGAAAATCTGCTAGACATCCAAGTCAGCAGGGCTTCCCAGGAAGAAAATCAAATGTACTTTAATTGGGAATGCCAAAATAAAAATAATAATTTTGTGCACAATAAATGAACAAAAAGAGCCAGGCTTGGTGGAACACACCTTTAATCCCAGCATTCAGGAGTCAGAGACAGGTTGATCTCTATAAGTTCAAGACCAGCCTAGTCTAAATAGTGAGTTTCAGGCCAGCTGGGACTAAAAACAAAAAAAACAAAAAAAAAAAGAAGAAAAGAAAAAAAAAAAAAAGAAAAACTGCAGTGGACAGTTTGTTTTGACTGGAAACAACATAAGACAATTATCATAGATATGACTGAATTATGTGAGATCTCAAAACATAAAAAAAGGCCCATGACATAATTGCAATCTGAAACAACACATAAAACAATTACATAGACATATATGACATAATTACAGGAAAATTAGGTATACTCTAAACACAATTATCCAGGAATTTGATTAGGATGATCTTTTGGAAGTAGATACTTTATCTTCTAAATCTGAGAGGAAAACACTTCCTCCATAATCGCCTTGCAACTGTGACGTAGTTTTCCCTCCACTTCTGCTAAGTATAAGGCTGGGTTTTAGGGTTCAGGTAGCCTCTATCCAGACTTGGGGATTCTTTCCCAGCATGGTCTGATATTGAGTCACTCAACATCACAAAATGTTTTCAATTTGGAGGCTGTCTTTGTCAAGGTTCTCTAAAGAAACAGA
Organism: Rhizomys pruinosus; assembly: GCA_009823505.1. Taxonomy (NCBI): domain Eukaryota; kingdom Metazoa; phylum Chordata; class Mammalia; order Rodentia; family Spalacidae; genus Rhizomys; species Rhizomys pruinosus. The sequence continues at coordinate 1,331,341 of VZQC01013109.1, forward strand.
CTCAGTAGAATAAATATATACATATATACATACATCATATATATATATATATATATATATATATATATATTCATTTATTAGATAAGCTCGTGGGATAGGATCTGAGTAGTCTGACAATGGGTACACCACACTGGAGTGTCTGAGAATCCAGTAGTTGCTCAGTCCATGAGGCTGGATGTCTCAGTAGTCCCAACAGGGCGCTGGAGGCCTGATGGAGTCCGGAGGATCTGCTACTCTACAGTCTACACTGGAATCTGAGGACCCAGCAGCAAGACTAAATAAATCAACAGTCAGAGAGAAGGCAAACAGAAAAAGAAGGAAGAAGCTCCGTTTTGCCATGGTCTGCCTACAATCAGAAGGTAATGGCACATTTAAGGTGGATCTTCCCGATACAAATGGCCCAATTCAAAGGTCTCTTCCTCACTTAAGCTAATCCCAGATCCAATCAAGTTGATGCCCAAGATTAGCCATCACAAAGAGTTTTATCTTAATACCATAATCTCCTGCATAGTCTAGTTATTTCCACTAAATTCCTGTTTTGCCTAAATGAAGCCAGCACCTTTGAATCACATCAGAGTTGAATTGTGGCCCCCTTCCTGCCTGATTCCTGTTTTACCTAAATGGGGCCAGTAACTTGGAATCACATCCGGGTTTTGATTGGGGTCCCTTTCCTTCCTGACTAGAAGCCAGTTCCATCTTGGAATCACAACAAAATTTTATATGCAGCTTCTTGCAGGGTATCTGCCCACAATGGCTTCCACCTGGCTGTCTAACCCAGGAGGGCACTTGCCTGGTCTGGACATCCATTCTGGGTCCCCATCTCATTTCAACTGGTGAGAGGCTTCTGTCTAGGGTTCTACAGCTTTCTCTGGTCTCCTGGTATGAGACACCAGGGAGGAAATTCTTCATTGTTCTAGGGACCTAGGTGGCTGCAGGGTCCAGAAGCACCAGTTGTTACCAACAAGTGGTATGGTGGCTTGATCTCACTGTGAGCCTCCAGAAATACTATAGAAAAATCATGAGACCAAAGCAAAACTTACGTGAGCAAAAGGAGTTTAAGTTCATGCTACTGTGACTGACACAGGGACATTTCATAAAGGAGTCAGCCCCTTGAATGAGTCTTTGGGAGCTTTTATACCTGAGTGACAAATGCAAGCAAAGAGCCAATAAAACACATATGGTTATTAAACAAGTGGCTTACAGGTCATAAAGGTTAGAGGAATGTGAAGTCCTGGAGAAACAAAGACTTCTATCCTGGCTAACTGCAGGGGAAAGAGGGGAAGTCTCCTATCTGCCTTCTCCATTTCTATCTCCTGTCTCTGAGTTCTTCATGCTCTAAAGTTCTTAATTACCATATCATTGCAAGGTCTTTTAGGAAGCAACCAATGGGTTTCCCTTATACTCTCTGAAGTTAGATTTCTGCCCAGAGAATTGTAAGAGAATAATTTGTGTTTCTCTAAACCATTGTGATTGTGGTAATACATTAAAGCAACAATTGGAAAAAAATACTAAACCATGTAATAGAAACTAACTTTTTCCAAATAATATGTCCCCTTACTACATGGCATTCTCTTTGCTACTAGTATTTTAATACACTTCATTGTATCTCACTTTTAAAAGTGCCAGTAGGGGGCTGGAGAAATAGCCTAGCGGTTAAGAGCACCAACTGCTCTTGCAGAGGACCCGGGTTCGATCCCCGGCACCCACATGACGGCTGAGAACTATCTGTAACTCCAATTCCAGGAGAACTCCAGTTCCAGGGGAATCTGACACCCTCTTCTGACTTCCGCGGCATTGCACGACACAGGTGCACAAACCTACATGCAGACAGTACATTCATACACATAGAAAATAAATTAAATAAATAAATAAATAAATAAATAAATAAATAAAAGTATCAGTTGACATTGCAGTACTGGTGACAACATGTACAAGTCTCATCTAAGCTCAAACTAGGAAAAAAAAAATCCAGCATAGACATGGGGAAGTGGGTGGGAAATCCCAACCTTACCTGAGGAACTATTGGCAACCTACAGCTGCTCAGAGTAGGCAAGGTAGTCTCTTTCAGGGATGTGACAATTGGTAGGCTGGATCTACACTGAAGACGTATGGGGACATGAATTAGACTCTATATTGTAATAATTAGAGTGTGTATATGTGTATATATACACTATATATACTCTATACATTCTCTCTATATATATTACATCTATACATATATTCTCTCTCTCTCTCTCTCTCTCTTTATATATATATATATATATATATATACACATTAAATTAATTGGGTGAGGAGCATGAAGGGGAGGTAGAGAAAGGGAATGGGATCCAAATAACATTAAACTATATTATGCTACAATGTTAAGTAAAAATGGTTAATTGTGGGCCATTAAAGTCAGAAAAACCTTGTAATAGGTCAACCTGCAGTTGACCAATATGGGATCTATATATACTATAGCTACACTCAACATGATCTACACCTCTAGTCATGTTGTGGCAAATGATAAGATTTCATTCCAGTTTTGTGTCAGAGTAGAGTGGTATTCTACTTGACTATGTACTACATTCATCAGTTGATTGACATGCTTTCCATGTCTTGCCATTTTGAATCATGCCGCTATGAAAATATATCACTGACATGGTATGCTTACATACAAGCAAGCAATACAGTCATACACATAAAAATAAATTTAAAAATATTACTTCTTAAAATTAAGGTGAAGAGTAAATAGAAGTCTAATATTGACTCCTGACTTCCACACATACACATACGTGTGCACATGCAATCCCACACAATCACATGTATGTATATGTGTGCATGCATGTAAGCACACCCATATCCTGAATTGCACATGGAGATCAGAAGAGGGTGCTGGATCCTTGTGCCTGGAATTACAGGTGGTTGTTAGCTGCCATGTGGGTAATTGGATTCGAAACTGGGTCCTCTGCAAGAGCCGTCTCTCCAGCCCTCCACCTTAATTTTGGAAAAAGGGCTCCTTACTAAACTTGTAGCTTGTTGATTTGGGCCTGGCTGGCTGGACAGTGAACCCCAGGAGTCCTACTGGTCTTCACTGACATGCATATGGCCAGCACTGAGGTTACAACTGATTACCAATACACTCGGCTTGTCTGCTAATACCTAATACTCAAGTAAGTTTCCATTTCGAGAAGTTCTTCAAAGTCCACTTGAGAATACTGTCATTGACTCTGAAGATGATGACCTTGATGCTGTGGGAAAATAAATAATGGCACTTGCTGAGTAGACAACTATCCTGTGCACAAGACATTTTTTAGGCTAGTTCTTTATGCCCTTCCCCTATCAAAATTGCTGAGCCATTAAAATTTACCTATAATTTGACTTAGTGAAAACATTTTAGTCAAATCGTAAAGGCATATAGGTATGAAGTTTAGACATAAAGAAATGTGAAAACAAAGGCTATAACCAACATACATTGTAGAAATATAGCTAATCTCAAAGACTATTGGCTACAATTAAAATTTGTATGTATAGACATACACATAATCTTACATAAGAGCAATTTATGATGAGGTGAGCTCCCAGTATTATGTATGATTTCAGGTAAATGTTAGAAAAGTCCATGAGAAAATGTAAAATATCAATTTGCCCTTTTATGCTTGCAGATCAGTTCACATAGAATGAAATTATTTTTTTATTATTTTCTTTATTTCTAGCTGAAATTGTCTGTTTTAATTATTGGCATAACTTTAGAAATGACAGGCAAAGAGAAGCTACATAGACTGTGTTAAAATGATGTCAGGAGGGCTAGAGAGATGGCCTAGCGGTTAAGAGCGCCGACCGCTCTTACAGAGGACCCGGGTTCGATCCCTAGCACCCACATGGCAGCTAAGAACCGTCTGAAACTCCAATTCCAGGAGAACTCCAGTTCCAGGAGAATCCGACACCCTCTTCTGACCTCCGTGGCATTGCACCACAGGGGTGCACAAACTTGCATGCAGACAGTACATTCATACACATATAGAAATAAATAAAATTAATAAAAAAATGATGTCAGGAAAGGAGGTCAAGGCAATCTGTTCTGAAGTTACTCTATATGTATTTATTTTAAAACTAGGACCTCAAGATAAAGATCATTAAAGAAAGTATTTTTCCATTCTGAGAAAGAAGTATCATCAAACCTGGCATGGTCAACCCACTTGATTTTGTGCATAAGATAGAAAACAAAGGATTTTAAAAAATAAATCATTCTAATCTTTTGACAAAATGACTAATTTTGCTAGAGGGGACTGGTTATCTTCCGGAATTATTTACAACTATAAGAAATAGAGAGTGTTGGTTTCTGTCGTTGCAATGAAACGTCATGACCAAGGACACTTATGAAAGGAAGAGTTTGGCTTACGTTTCCAAAGGAGCAAGAGTTCATCATGGAGGGGAGACATAGTAGCAGAGGTGGTTTGAGTAGGAGCAGAAGCTAAGCAGTCGCATCTTCAACCAGGAATGGGAAGCAGATTGACTGGAGTTCCAGCCAGGCTTAAGACCTCTCTAAGCCCATTCCCAGTGGCATGCTTCCTCTAGCAAGGCCACACCTCCTAAGACCTCCTAAGACAGTGCTACCAACTAGGACATCCTGTTTTAGTACTTGGAGCCTATGGGGGACATTCTCATTCAAACTACTACAAATATATTATGGATAATGTTTGTTAATTAACTATGTTTAAAAAGAATCCATTTAAATATTTGTACAGTGAATTAGTCCAATCGATTTTTCTTTCATTAAATCATTTAAATGGCTCAATGACTTATTTTTATTTCACTAATAGTTCTCAGAAGGCTCTGAAAATTTAAAAAGATTCTTTAATTCAGGTTTTGAAGTTAGATAGATTGAAAAGTAAGTATATTTCTGTTTGTAGTATTTCTGCATGCATAAAGATTAAAGTATTTATACCTGTCATTCGGTTTTAAATTATGACTGCCATATTATCTCAGTCATAGCATCAAATTTGAGTTACTTTGAGGAACATTAGAAAATTAAATCATTTAATGGCAGTTGCTCTAAGACACCATGTTTGCCTGAAGTGTTTTACTCAGATTATTTGTAAAGGCTTTTTGAGTGTTGACAGTTGTCCATACCATTGTCCTATTGATAGTTCATACAAGGTTAAGCAAGGTGCCTCTGCAGTTTAGGAGAGGGACTTGTGACTTGTTCTGGCAAGTAGCAGGAAGAGCCTCAAGAAGCCATTTTTCAGAGTCCAGAATCAATGATAAATGACATCTTCCATTATTCCTTAAAGGAGTGTAATGGCGAAGGGAGAATTCTTAGTTAGTTGCACCCTCAAAGAGCAACTTTATCCACCTTTTCACTCAGAATCAGTAGGATAGTACTCATTTTTCTCTTTATTTTGAATAAAAATATCTTAAAATTGCACAGGGCTAGTAAGAGAAGAATTAACAAACTAGAATTATCCAGGCAAATGAACATTACAGTGTTGCTTTTAAAAGTACTATGGATTACTTTGAATTAGTATGTACATAGCCAATTGTCAGTTTGATCTCAACTGTATTCAATTTCATTTACCTTTCTTTTTTGATCAATACTATTATTTAATTTTTGCTGTGCATCAATGGAAGGGTTTTTTATTTCTCATAGTAATTTCTTTAAAACGCAGAAAGTGATAATGTTTTTTGTAAGGTAAAACTGAAATGGATGCTTGTGAAGCCTCTTTTTTTTTTTTTTTTGTCTTTTTGAGACAGGGTTTCCCTGTAGCCCCAATTGTCCTGGAACTCACTCTGTAGACCAGGCTGGCCTTGAACTCACAAAGATCCACTTGCCTCTGTCTCCCGAGTGCTAGGATTAAAGATGTGGGCCACCACGCCTGGCCGTGAAGCCTCTTTCTATTTGCAGATAAAAACCTGATGGGAAATGGTAAGTTAATTTAAAAATGTGCAGACCTAGTAGTAGCGCACAGACTGTTGGCTGTTTCTACATTCTGAAAAATGTTGCTATTAGCATTTCCCTTCTGAAAAATCCAAAATACATTCCTGACATAGTCTAGTTGTTACCACTGTACCAAAATGCCTGAGACTAGATTCTTTCAAGAAAGACAGTTATTTGACTTGCAATTCTGGTTATAAGAGGGTCCAAACAGTAGAATCCCTGCTCCATTTTTTTTTCTTCATTGGTGGAGTCACAGCATGGTTGAGAAGTTGAAGGTAACCAACAGGGCTGCACACATAGGACAGCTTTCTTCATAACATCCCAGTCTCTCAGAAATGTTTGTCCTGCAAAAATCATTGAATCATTTCTAAGAGTGTGGCTGCCCTGAACCAGTGACATTTCATAATGACCAAACATTTTTCTTTTTTTTTTTTTTTTAGTCTTTTCGAGATGGGGTTTCTCTGTATCCCCAGCTGGCCTGGAACTCAGTTTGTAGACAAGGCTGGCTTTGAACTCACAAGAGATACACCTAAGATTAAAGGTGTGTGCCTTTAGTCCAAACCTTAAAGCCCCACTACATCTTAACATTTTAAGCATTAAGTTTAAGCTTTTGGCAGACATGCTAAAAGCAGCTCCAAACAGCAGCCACCAGTTTAAATAATTAAAGTAAAATAAATTCTCCACCTATGGTGACAAGTCCTCCATTCTCCGATTTTATCTGACTTTATTCCATGAGTTCATGTTGCATTAGTTGCATGGCTTTTACAGAAACTACAGAACCCTGTGTGATTCTTAACAGTTGTGCATGCTTTCTGGCCTGGATACCTTTGCTTGTGATTTTGCAATAGTGGTCTAGCCTAGATAACTCCATTTTTTGTTAGTGACTCCTTCTTAATGGCTGAACCCTGGCCCAGAACAAGTTCAGGAAGAACCAGCTGGTTATCTTGACCTTAAGAATCCCCTCTCAGGAATGTCTTGTTACCACCTAACTATCTACCTTATCTTTTGTCAATATTTTACAATTGCCTGCAGCAAGCACTTCTTATCTTAATTTTTGTAATCATGCAGCAGGGAGGAAATGAGGATTTTATTGGCTGACTAGAATTTCTCAAACAAAAACAAAATTACCGAGGTAAATTTTTATAAGCCTAACCTACCTCTGAGTTGGTGCTGTACCCTTCCAATTCAACTAATTGGAAACTGGAGTCTGTGTGCTCTCTTCTCCCAGTGCTCTGGTGCTGTAACAATTTGGACCAACCATCTAGTTTACTGGTAACTTTTAAGAGTAAAAGGGGATATACCATTAGTTACAGAGTCATTTTCAAATCCGTGCTTCAAAGCATCACTGGACCAGGACCTCATCTCTAAAACCTATGTTTAGGACAACAGTGAACATGTTGAAACTTAAGACAAAAATAAACACTTTTAGTCACAAGTATTATTTTTTTGAATATTTTGAAATATTGTCCTAGCAATTTTATTAGACTACAACTGACAGAGAGGTAGTTACTTCTGTGTCCCTAAATAAACCAATTTGGTCTCAGTGGACATTGGTGAATGGGTTCTCAAGTCCATTATGAACTTTTGTTAACTCTTGTATCACAGAGCACAGATCTTTACAAACAGATTCATGTCTGCGTATGTAATGAGTTCTCTAAAGGTAAGGTTCTCTCTCGAACTTAACACATGCTATTTGCATGTCGATTATGTTAAAAAGTTCATATGTAAATCGTTGCTTAGAGTAGAGACCTTAAATGGCCTATGCATGTAGGTATTTTCCTGGTAGACTTTAGGTTGCATCATATGAAGAACGATAGAAGAATCCTAAAGAAATGATTAAGCTCGGGGCTGGAGAGTTGGCCTAGCGGATGAGAGCACCGACTGCTCTTGCAGAGGACCCAGGTTCAATCCCCTGCGCCCACATGGTGGCTGAGAACCATCTGTAACTCCAATTCCAGGGGAACTCCAGTTCCAGGGGAATCTGAGACCCTCTTCTGACCTCCGCGGCATTGCACGACACGGGTGCACAAACCCACATGCAGACAGTACACTCATACACATACAAAAATAAATAAAAATTAAAATAATAATAATAAGACATGAAGCTAGGCGTGGTGGTGCACGCCTTTAATCCTAGCACTGGGAGGCAGAGGCAGGTGGATCTTTGTGAGTTCAAGGCCAGCCTGGTCTANAAAAAAAAAATAAAAAAAAAATGATTTAAGCTCCCTCTATCCAAAGTTGACCTCTGAAATAAAAGTCACCCACCCACAGTCCATGCTAACCGGAAAGCCACTCCCTTCAGTGTGACTTTCTGCTATTCTCAACCTTGCTGGAGACTCTTAAGATTGAACCAATTTTTAGTTGCATAAATCTTGCCTTTAAAACTAAGCCGGGCGTCGTGGCGCACGCCTTTAATCCTAGCACTTGGGAGGCAGAGTCAGGCGGATCTTTGTGAGTTCAAGGCCAGCCTGGTCTACAGAGTGAGTTCCAGGACAGCTGGGGCTATAGGGAGACCCTGTCTCAAAAACACCAAAAATAAAAAAATAAATAAAATTGTTAGAATTTCTGTGACCATCCAGGACAGGGACTTGTAATTCATCAGGCACATTACATTTATCTCACTAAGGAAAGTTTCTTGTGCAGGAAAATACTGATAACTCCTTCCATGGATAGCTGGCAGGAAAGTAAATAACAAAATACTCTGCAAATCCAAAGCTAGCATCAAGCTTCACTCTGTTCTATTTTTGTACAAGACAAGAAACAGTTATCAGATTGGGGCTTAACAGCTATCTCTGAGCAGAACATTTGAGTCAATCCATTCTTAAAATACCTTCTGTTTTATTCAAATAATTCTTTATTTCTTTAAAAGTAGGTCACAATGTAATACAGATAATACTGACCGATTGTGACTTTAAATAAGATTGTTAGAAAATATGGTTTTGTTCTAGTGTATTACGGACTGTCTGTATATTCATTCATAGTCAGAATGCTTAAACTGGCATTGTTATTATCAGGAGCAAGCTAGTGATTACATACCACACACACACACACACACACACACACACACACACACACATGCAATTACATACACATAATAATATCTGTGGTTTCACACAGGCAAAATTACTGGAGGAAAGCTGTATCCTTCCTGCCTTGACCTTCATTTCCTTGATTTAGGCATGCTTGCAGGGACTGATGACCCTGCAGTTGAACAGGCTAAAGAGGGTATGTCCTGGCATTACTCCAGTGGCTTCCCAGGGACCACATCAGAGGGTACAAATACATGAAATCCATTTATTTCTACACAGCCAGTAGCTTAGATAGGTCTGGGTCAGTACAGCCTTTATATCATGTGACATCAACTCCCAGTGGCCAATCCTAGACCACCACACCATCTCAAGTGCTTCAAGCTCGTGGGAGTTACCCAGAAAGGGATGTGCAGACAAGTCGATTGATGGCACCAAGCCTGTGCTAGCATCACGCAGTAGGATATAGCATTACTTAATGTGCTAACAGATTGTGCCTGCACATGTGCAATGTATGCCTGAATCCAGGACTGCTGAACCACACACCCTGGCTGTGCATACACTTCTGTTAGGCCTGGTAGTGGCAGGGAAAGGGATGTGTGAAGGATATGCTTGACAGTTTGCATGCTCAATTAATATTTTTGTAACTGATCTTAAATTATCAGTAATGCTATATGATAAACGCCCATTACTTTAAGGTATGATTCAGTTTCACTGTTCTGTTTACCGGCCTCTACAGATGCATACTTCCCAGGAGTACAGAATTGAGTCTAACCTCATGGGGATATAGGTAGGTAATGATGAAAGATTCTTGGTGATGTCATGAAATCAGACCCAGAGAGGAACTGTTGCTTTTCCTGAAAAGGTACTTTTGGACTATATACAGCCAGGCACAGCAACAGGAAGGAAGTGGCCTGAGGAACCCACATATAAGACCCTAATTCTAGTACCATATTTCGCCTTAAACGTTTTTCAAATCAAAACAAATTTTGCAGACAAGGAAACTGTCTACAGATGTTTCAGGCCCAGAGAACCTTTGTGGTCTCATCTAAGGGCCCTACCCTATTGTTCCACCATTGAGCACAGTCTTCCCTTTAATCTCTATAACAATTATAGCCGTTTATCATTATATAGCATACCTGGAGCCTTCAGCTTCCTCATGCTCTATTCCTAAACCAACTGCATGTTTTTAACATCTTTCTACCTTACTCTTTGCTCTTTTTCATTCTAGACCTGTATAAAAGTAAACAGTAATAACAATTCCACTGACTCAATATTATGTTGTCTTGAACTATCCTCCACCCAAGAAACTGGATCATTCTTTTTTCAATTGAGTCTTATAAAAATTCTCAGGAAATTCACAAAATGGAGCAAGATTTTGTTCTAAAGTATCACAGAATGGCATCCTTGTTCCCTCTGAAACCTAATGAGCTGCATCTCCACTTCCATGTTACTCTCACTCTCCTTTCTTCAACACTACAGGAATGGCCCCATTAAGCTCTGCTCATACTACTTATTGACATTTCTAGCCCAGAATTATAAGTCCTCCCCATTCCTTCAAAACATAACATGGTCAGGTTTATCAGAATGCCTAATTACTTCCATACTAGTTCCTTTTCTATTGCTGTGATAAAATACCCTAACCAAAAGTAAGTTTGAGAAAAAAAAGTTTATTCTGGTTTACATGTCCAGAGGACATATAGTCCATCATCATGGGAAGGCACAGCACAATCAAAAAGTAGACTGATCACACTTCATCCAGATGTGGAGAGAGAGAAAGAGAGAGAGAGAAAGAGAGAGAGAGAGAGAGAGAGAGAGAGAGAGAGAGAGAATGCGCAGGAAGTGGGGTCATTCTATAAGATCTCAAAGTCTGCCCCCAGTGACATACTTCTTCTAATAAAGCCCAACTTCCTAAAGGTTCTATAATGTCCCCAAACACACCACCAACTGGAGACCAAGTATTCAAACACATGAGCTGAGCTATGTAGGACATTTCATATTTAAACCAAAAGACCTCCCAAACATGCCTCCCTTCCAACTTCATTTCTTCTTTTTGTGTATGTGTGTGATGATCCAGTAAGTCCAATTGGTGCTTCCCATATATGTGTTTGTGTGTGTGTGGGGGGGGGCTCTATCCCCTGGAGCATAAGAAACCTATCAGTAGCCACACACTCAAGGAAGAACTCTCAGCTACAAATAGCTCCTTGGTATGGGGTTAGGCCTGGGGAGCAGCTCTACCATCTATGCTGGAATGGTGGCCAACTGAACATTGTACAGGTCTTGTGCAGCCAACTGCAGCTACTATGAGTTCATGACTGCAATAGCCACTTCATGTCCAGAAGACAGCACTTCACAGCTATCCTCCCTGTCTTCCAGCTCTCGCATTCGTTCTACCTCCTCTTCAGTGACATACTCTGAGTCTTGATGAGGTTTATGAGGGACTGATAAGGGTGTGACACGCACAGTCTCTTATTCTCAGCATGTGGCAAGGTGAAATTCTTATGTCAACCTGGAAAACATGTTTTCCAGCTAATAGGAAGGTTAACTATAGATTTTTCTTTATAAATAAAAAAGTTAATGCAAATATAATATATTGTATTAGCCATTAAGTTGTTATCTAAGAAGCATTACTTAACTAAATTATTCTTGAAGCTATTCACTCACCCAGTTTACACATGTACGTACATATGCACAAACAGAGAGTATAATTCAAATACCTAGGAAAAATATCCTCTGCATTTAAAGAATTCATGGAGCCAAGTCATCTGAAATAGGATAGTACTGTGAGACAGTGGCTGAGGTATTATTCTCTTGCGTATGACCTTTTTCTAGTCTTTCCCTCTACAAGAGTAAAAGTGCTAAGAGGGGTGAATAAATGAGAAGAAGTTTAGTAACCTAGAATCAACAACTTTAAATAGTAAAAACTCAAAGCCACAGGAGTAACAACTGGAATAAATAAGACAGGAACTCTTAGAACCAATGGGATTTTAACCAAGAGTTTGCCAAGTGGTTGGGAATGTTACTGTTCCAGGAAGTGTTACAGTTCTTTAAGGTGTCTGGAAGCTGGAGTTGTGGGTATAAGAAGCAGTGCTTCTTGCATGCTGGAAACAGTAGAGAGAATGATTTCCTGTCTGCAGCTGAAGCATAGATTCTGAGAGACAATAAAATCCTTCCACATTCACAGGTTGAGTCTCCTAGGATATACCAGTTAGGCCCAAGTGAGTTCTCTTACAGAGGCTGAAGTGTCAGTCTCAGTGAATGCCTAATGAGTTTGTCTCTGGTGAGTCTTGAAGACAGTCTTCCTTCTCTTCCTCCCCTGAGAAACAATTCAGTGACTCTCTCTGTCTAGAGTGTGTATATTTTTTAGAACCAGGTGAGCCCTATTGGCTAAATGTGTGCATGGAAATGTATAAAATGGGACCAATCGGGAAAGTGCTGTCAGTCCTGGACTGTGGGGAGAAGATAGCTGAGCCAGCCCAAATGTTCCCAGTCAGATCAATGGGTGGAAGGCAAGCCACTGTTTAGCTTTCAAATCTCAGTTTCTGGTTGTTCTGGGACACTGCGATCAGATCCCCCCCCCCCCACCCCGGACCTGCTGCTGTGGTTTCCACCTGCAGCTGGCCACTGCCCTCACACCAGCCAATCCATAGGACACTTGCAGATAATATTATGTTCACTAGAACAGGCGCAGTGTTTTTCACGTCAGTTTCTGTCCAGCTGAGTTTTCACATTTCCTTCCAGGCTGCTGCTTCTCTGACAGCTGGGACCAGATTTTCCAGCCTGCCACCAGTGGCTCTTTGCCTGTAGGACTTGAGTTCTCAGCTTCAGAAAACTCTGAATCTGATGGTCCTTTTACCTCTAGCATTGGTAATTTGTAAGATAATACCAAATGATTAAGGCATAATATAATTAAAGAAGATGCTCAGGCTTAGAATTCTGACATGCAGTCATGTCTGCATTGTTGGATCAGTGGAGTGTAGATGAATAGATTTGATCTGAACCTTGCATAAACAAATATAGATATGGACATGAAGGAAGATATTTACTTTAGCTATAGGTAAGAACTGTTGAGCAATTGAAAATAGTGTCTGTAAAAGAGATGGCAGAAGATAAAACTGGCACACTAAACCAGTATCAGATGAGAAAGAAGTGGTAAAATGTTGAACTTTAGGTAAATGAGATGTCAGAGGAGACTAAGCAGAAACTAATATCATCATGTTTGATCTTTGGGAAACTAGAAGTAGCAGTATATTGTCTTCTGCTCTTGTCATTTATTGGCCTTGAGTCCATGCTATAAATGTGTGCCCTTTCACACTGAGGCCAGGTGTATTCTAGTCAGTGGTTAGCCACTTTATAGGTCCTAATGGTATTGGCATCTCAGGCTGCTTGCTGGATAAACAGCATAATGGATTTGATCAAAGTACACCACTCCATACCGTACCATCAAGAGCCAAATTGATCTGTGTGAGGCTACTGCCTTACCCATGGGCAGCATCAATTCACTCTGCAAAAATGTTGAAGCAACCTTTGCAGGCATGTGCTGCTGGTATCGCCCCCTTGGTGTTAGTCACTCCACTTCAGCACACTGGGTCAAAGCCCATTTTGTATCCAATTTCTGCTTCCTCAAATACGTCTGTTTGCACAGATGTCTTCCCTAAACTGACCTCCTACCTCAAAAATACTTTTGAGGAGCAGCAAATGTCTCGTGCTTCCTGCCATCCAGGATTCATGCTTTTGGCTTTTCTGATATTGGTTGGCAGTGATGATCTGGCAACCAATATCAGAAAATCTGTCAGTGTGGGGAGGTGAGGAGCAGTTCATGCCATTTTGATGATGTTATAGATCCTTTGCTAACACCTCCACACCAGCTCACTAGCTGAATTCATTTATTTAGTTTGTAGATCTCCTTTCGGCATACGTGTCTTTCTGGGTCCTATTCTAACTTACAAAATGCTGGCTTCATATTTCCAAATTCACCCATGTTCTACAAAAACATCCTTTATTTTACATATTTCCTTAGTTGTATATACTTAAGACATTTAAAGTCCTCATTCAGGAACCAATGAGGTAGCTTTGCTGATAAAGGCGCTTGCCGAAACTGTGCCCACCTGAGTTCAAGCCCCACATTCGACATAGTGGAAGGAGAGATCTAATTCCTACAACTCACCCTCCGATGTCCACACCTGTTTTGTACCACTTATGCATACATGCATGCACACAAATAAATGGTAAAAATAAATTAATTTTAACAGCCTTCTTGAATTTTTTTATTTGCATTAGTGAAAATATTGCATTGTATTATATCATACTATACTAATTGTAGCTACCTTAAATACACAATTCTTGGAAAAACATAACACCTTAATTTGTAATGTAATAAGTAACAAAAATGAAATATACCATTATATAAACACCAATGCTTCTGGAAATTCAGTACTCATAAAATTCTCAGTGCTTCACAAGGATTATCAAAAGCTAGGCACCATTTCCAGAATAGTAAATAAAGTTTACCATGCAGGAGAACAGATTATTTATTTATTTATTTATTTATTTATTTATTGATTGATTGATTGAAGTGTTGGGGTTCAAATCCAAGATCTCATGCATGCTAATACACACTACCATTGAGCTACAGTTTTAATCCCTATTTCTAAATTAAAAATAAAAAATAGAAACCAGTACCAGTTAGATTTTTTTTCTTCTTTTAGGAGTGATTCTAAAAGCTTCCTTGAGGTTTTGCTTGCCTTTATTCATGGAGAGATTTTAAAGCAGATATGGTAGAGAATACCTATAATCCTAACATTCACAGATAGTAACACAGGAAGATCATTGACTAGAAACTACATAGTGAGTTCCAGGCCAGCAAAGTCATGTAGGTTATGTTGCCTACATAAGTGACCCTGTCCAGTTAGGAAATATTGTCCCTGATACTCCCTAGTACAGATTTTTTTCTTCCCCTTCAGTCAAAAATAGAATGAAATAAGCTTTTTAATCTTAGATTATTATCTCTCTTTCTATTCTTCCAGAATCTTTTTGCATTTTTTTCATTATAGAATTCCTATTATTTACACGTTAGCATTCCTGAATCTATCCTCTTCATCTCTGATGCTTCTGTTAATTTTGTTTATTTATGGAGTTTCCTTCACAGTTAAATTTTCTTTTGGAGGGTCAACCTGATTTCAGATTTTTTTTTCTTAATCTACTGAATTGTCTCCATTTAAGGCCATTCAGAAAAGACACTGGTAGGTGTCACTTTTGCTAAGTTTATTTGGAAGGAGTTATTAGGGTTAGGAGTGAAGAAATATTTTTATATTAATTTTTTTATTTTTTAATAATAGGACATAAGTAATGAATGCAGGCATCCTTCATGTAAAACCAATTTGCAAGTAGCTATGCCCAAACTTTTACAGCCTGAGGCCCCCATTGTCTAGCAGGGGGCTTATATGTACTATTATGTTGATCAAATAAAAGCCCAGTCTATATTGCTGTAGTTTCACCATTCACCCCAATCACAGCCCTTACATTCTACCACATGCCCTTTTCCGCAGATTGTTCCCTAGGCTTTAGAAAAGGGACACAAGTGGGTGAGAAGCCAGTCTACTTTCTCTGGAGATGTCGTTTTTGGACTCTGATCAGTTCAGGCTGTTTCCTTTCATGGGTTGGCAGTTTATCCAGGAGTAACCTTTTACTCCTACTGATGAAGCACAAGCAGTTAGATATACAGGCATTTAAACAGTACTATTATTATGGTAGGTTAAGGTGGTATAAACACAGATGTTTGGATGGTATGCGAATCCATGGACTATAGCTTTTCTGTAAAAGCTGACAAGGTCTTACTGTGGCTTATAACATCTCCTAACCACTAGAGGACTTAGAGCTTGTGGCATCAGCCCTGAATTATTCCTCCAAGGAGAGAGCTAATAGCCAATTAGTTTTGGGATATACAGACATTTGGCTGCCACTGCTGCACAGTATTTCCAGGCAGGTGAGGTGTAGCTGATGGTGACGGAGGAGTCTTGCTTGAAGGAGTGAAGAAATATTTTTAAAAATGGAATGAAACCAGTGAAGGTGTCTCTTCAAACAGAAGAGAGCTGTGGGAGATGAGCATATTCCTGGGAACCAGTGAGGAAAGAGAAGGTGAAGGCTGCTTCCCACGTCTAGATCAGGCTCTCATAGAGGGTTGGAATGAGGGGCAATTCCCTGGTTTACCCTACATGTTGTGTGCTTGGGACAATTGTCTCCCAGGCCAAAGTATGTCATAAGCAAAATGACAAATAAACGCTGGGTGCATTAAGATGCCAACTCTAGGGTATATTGGCCAAGAATTCACATTATCTGTGCACCATGGGGTTTGGAAAAGAAACTCAGTGGCCAGGAATTTTACCAACATGCGCAAGGTCAGGTTTTGATGCCCAGTAGCACAAAAACCCAAATCTCCAAACCCAGAAATCCTATCTCCAAAGACAGTATAGAAAATAAACACTTTTTTCTATTGAATGTCTAAATATCATTAAACCTGAATGTAATTCAGGTGACAGGAAGTCTTCCAAGATATTGCAGAATCAGAGAGAAATGTCCCTATTTTATACAGTTATCAGTAGAGAAGATTTTACTGTACCACTCACACATAATTTTTCCTACATGATTCTTGTTAAATTTACCTAGCAATCAATATGGCTATCTGAATTAGCTAATTCTTAGTATCCAGAAGAAAGCCTGTCTTATCCTTGAGGAGGTCTTTCTGAACCTTGCAGCAAGGCCACATTGGTTTGGGTCACTCTTATTTGCACAGAAACTAGAGAATTGGCTTGCTATTACCAACAATGGTTCCATGTCTAAGAGATGATTCCTAGGTCATAAAGCTGACCCAATGCATATCTGGATGAACAAAAGGATTTGGATGTATTTCAAAAGGAGAAAGCACTTAAAGTTGCAAGTTTTCTAACCTGAATGCTCGGAGCAAAACAGAGTAAACTTAGTGTCTTATTTCTAATAGTCTTGATGTCTTTGTTCTTTAGGGGAAATATTGTCTTTTAATAGCATCAAAATTTTAACTGTTATTTTGTCTCCTCTTCTGGTTCTAGAAATATTTTTTATCCAAACATTTATATTTTCTTACTGTAACTTGATTGACATGTGTTCTAATGACATGTGTTCACATATTCTGCTTGATTGGACTTTTCCTGACTGCTGTTCTGTTGGGAAAGAAAGTGGTTAAAGAATTTCATCTAAATAGCCCTGTGTCTGTGGTATGTAATACCACTCGTAATTTGACAG
The DNA here is from genome assembly GCA_009823505.1 of Rhizomys pruinosus. NCBI lineage: Eukaryota > Metazoa > Chordata > Mammalia > Rodentia > Spalacidae > Rhizomys > Rhizomys pruinosus. The sequence goes on from VZQC01013109.1 coordinate 1,348,559, forward strand.
GATCTATAATCACATAGGAGACAAATCTCTAGATATGTCTGTCAGGGATTTCTAAGATTGGGTTAGTGTTGTTGGGAATTCACACTTCGGCTGTAGGATGGGGCATGCCATGAGCTGGGATCCTGGAATGAATAACAAGAATCAAAGCAAGGGGACAGGTGGAGTTCGTCACTCTCTGCTTCTGGCTGTTAGATCATTCTTTCAAAATGTGAGCCAGGATCAGCCCTTCATTTCTTTTTTTTNTCACAAAAACAGTTATAGAAAAATAAAGACCTACTTTTTTCAATCTGAATGTCTATAATTACATTAAAACCTGAACTGAATTTCAGTAGTTATCTGTCTTGACAGTAAGTCTTCCAAATCTTGCAGAAATCAGAGACGAAAATGTCCCCTATTTTAATACAGTCTATTCAGTAGAGAAGATTTTACTGTACCACTCACACATAATTTTTCCTACATGATTCTTGTTAAATTTACCTAGCAATCAATATGGCTATCTGAATTAGCTAATTCTTAGTATCCAGAAGAAAGCCTGTCTTATCCTTGAGGAGGTCTTTCTGAACCTTGCAGCAAGGCCACATTGGTTTGGGTCACTCTTATTTGCACAGAAACTAGAGAATTGGCTTGCTATTACCAACAATGGTTCCATGTCTAAGAGATGATTCCTAGGTCATAAAGCTGACCCAATGCATATCTGGATGAACAAAAGGATTTGGATGTATTTCAAAAGGAGAAAGCACTTAAAGTTGCAAGTTTTCTAACCTGAATGCTCGGAGCAAAACAGAGTAAACTTAGTGTCTTATTTCTAATAGTCTTGATGTCTTTGTTCTTTAGGGGAAATATTGTCTTTTAATAGCATCAAAATTTTAACTGTTATTTTGTCTCCTCTTCTGGTTCTAGAAATATTTTTTATCCAAACATTTATATTTTCTTACTGTAACTTGATTGACCATGTGTTTCTAATGACATTGTAGTTCACATATTCTGCTTGCATTCGCGCTTTTCCTGACTTGTCTGTTCTGATTTGAGGAATAGAAAGTGGTTAAAGAATTTCATCTAAATAGCCCTGTGTCTGTGGTATGTAATACCACTCGTAATTTGACAGGATCTATAATCACATAGGAGACAAATCTCTAGATATGTCTTCTGTTCAGGCCGATTTCTAAGATTGCGGTTAAGTGTTTGTTGGGAATTCATCACTTCGCCTGTAGGCATGCCGGGCTATGCCACGAGCTCGGTCCGATCCTGCGTAATGCAATAACAAGAATCAAAAGCAAAGGGGACAGGTGCGGAGTTTCCTCACTCTCTGCTTTCTGGCTGTTTAGATCATTTCTTTCAAAATGGAGCCAGGATCAGCCCTTCACTTTTCTTATTTTTTTTTTTTTTTTTTTTATTTTATTTTCTTTTATTTCGGTATGTGCATGAATGTACTGTCTGCATGCAGGTCTGTGCACCCGTGTCGTGCAATGCCGCGGAGGTCAGAAGAGGGTCTCGGATTCCCCTGGAACTGGAGCTCTCCTGAATTTGGAGTTTCAGACGGCTCTCGGCCGCCATGTGGGTGCTGGGGATCGAACCCGGGTCCTCTGCAAGAGCGGTCGGCGCTCTTAACCGCTAGGCCATCTCTCCAGCCCAGCCCTTCATTTCTTACGTTGCTTTTCTCTCATCAACCAGAAAAGTAACTGAGTCTTTATACTGCTCTTTCCCCACAAAATAAATACTTGTGACTACCTGTGTTGCTGTGTATCTGGCTTTCAAATACAATGTATTTATAGAAGATTTTTTACTTGAGAAAAAAAAAAAGACTGACAGATTTTCCTATAGATTTTATTTGGTCAAGATTATTTCCCTTGTTCTCCTTGAAGAGTTAAAAAGGACGTGTTCATTTAATTCACTATTTCTAACAACTCCACTTTGAGAAGTTAGAATATCATTAATTAGTCTACAGCTCATGAGTATATTCCCAAATCAGGATTTATACTCTCATGATAAATAAATTTCAGTATGGCAAGAACCATTTATGTAAGTCAAAATATCAAAGTCTTTTTTTAATACCATGTTTGTTTCCAATCATTGTAACCAGACCGTCATGAACACAACCTAGCTCCAATAGCCCCATAGTCTAGGCTTAGCTAACCATCCTAAGCTAGTCAGGGCCATGAAATTTTGAAAAACGGAGGAATAAAATTTAATCAATGTATTAGAAAGAGGAACCAGTAAATGGCTCCAGAGACCTTAGGCAGAACAGAAGGTCCAGCGACTACAAGTTTGTCTCCAACAAAATGACATGTGCTAGTTTAAAAAGATGAAGAAGTAGCAAGCATCCCTCCTCAATGTGTAATCTACTTGATCATTGTCTCAGCTCTGGTTCTTCAAGGTGGTCCCCAGGAAGTCATCACTGAGATGGCTTGAGGGGACCAAGCGGGTTCTAGTGAGTTTATTTCTCCTACTGTGTGCAGTCTTACCACCATGGATAATCGCCCTGCTTTGGGCACAGTCTGTCTTGCATATTTTTAATTCCTTGGAGGTCAATTCAGTCTCTTTTCATAAGTATCCTTGAGAAGAATGGTTTAGAAAGCAAATTCTAACCAGACAGGTGTCAAAATAGAGTTAGTAAGGCCAGTGACCAGGGCCTTCTTTCCTCATCTTCTCAAATTGTACACTTAAAGAACAAGTAAGTTTTGTTCTCTAAGGGTGTGTAAAATGGGTGTGTAAAGGGGAAACTATCCTTTCCCAGAGATGACCACTTGGAAACTTTACAATTCTTTCGTCAGTCAGCAGGTGCTCAGAAGTGCTGAGATGTTCTTTAGAATCCAGCCGTTCATTCTGTGCTGTGAATTTAGGTTTAGACATTTTGCGTGTATACAATTTGTGCTACTCATTTATGCCAGCTTAAAAGAATTTCTACATATGCCTATTTTAAAATGCTTTTAAATTGCAGATTCAGACAAATCCCACTCAGGCCACAGTATAAATAATAAATGTGTGTTTATTTGAATTTCTTGTTGGTGAAAGCTGTGCAGACAATAGACTTACTTATTTCCGAAGAGGATTTATGTTAGAAGAATGTTCCCTCGGGCATTAAGAAGAGAAAGCCTGCAAAAAGCACTTTAGTAAATTATAACTCTGAGGATAAAATATGACAGTAATAATTGCAAAAGTAAAAACCGAAGTATAAACCTTGCATATACTGTATGTCATGCATTTTCTACTTTTTTCTTATTTATTTTGTTATTGTCACTGGAAAAACTACTTGTGGGAGATCAATTGGGAACTTAGAATACAGGAACTCCTTTAGTTTATATATAAGTTAGTATATTGTTTCAAACATGAGATATTTACCATAATAACTTTTAGCAATAGTAATATGTGATCACTACTTGTTATGTGATTACTCTTAGGTTCATTGTTTTGTGGGTAAGCAATTAGACACCCTAAATAGTGACAAATTTATATACTAATGGTTAGAAGAAACCGAGGTAATTAAACTGGTTATCATGAAACACAAACTGGATGGTTTAACTGCCATGATGGCTTCATGCAACACTATACATGGCCATGTAACTTGCTGTATATAATAGTCCTACAATGTATTTGAACTTTACCAGCTTAGTTCAGGGCACTTAGCATAATGAGTAAAATGTGTGTGCTCACCAGGATGGAGACACTGATCTGTAATGTAACTAGAAGGGACATTGGAAGGGACATTGTGGGAGGGGTGCTGGGATCAGTGTCTTCATTATCAAAGGAAGAAACCAGTACCACCTGCTGTGCCACATGAAGGATAAGAGTGTAGCCCTCTGCAAACCAGGAAGACCACCCTGCCTAATAAGGACAGCTGGCCTCTCTGTCCTGACCTTTTAGAGCTATCAGAAATATCTGCTGAGTAAGTTACCCAGCCTTGGTATTTCATTCTCTCACCCAGAAGCGTCTAAGGCACAGACTGATCTAAATCTTTCCTTTTCTTTCTTTCCAAATCACTTGAACATTTGCATTTAAAATGTTATTCAAGACTATATTATGCCCTTAATTTTATACAGGTAAATTAGTCTATTAACTAAATTCACATCACACTTACATATTCTTGCTTACATCAAAGCAACATTTTATTTGAAAATTCTGTTCAAAATAAGCAATTAACCTAAGAATTTGTCTTTGTAGTCAGGCAGACCACATTTCAGAACTCGGACCCCCAAATGAAAACCCTAATCAAGTGATTGTTATGTATAATAACTAAATTCATTGTTAAAAAATACAGTGGGGGGGCTGGAGAGATGGCCTAGCGGTTAAGAGTGCCGACCACTCTTACAGAGGACCCGGGTTCGATCCCCAGCACCCGCATGGCGGCTGAGAACAGTCTGAAACTCCAATTCCATGAGAGGAATCTGACACCCTCTTCTGATCTCCGCGGCATTGCACGACACAGGTGCACAAACCTGCATGCAGACAGTACATTCATACACATACAGAAATAAATTTTTTAAAAAATTTAAAAAATATGGTGGGTACTTATACCTACAACTTACCCAGTTTACTGATTTCATCTTTACATGAGAAATCTAAAGCTGACTTACTTGCTAATTGTTTATGGGTTCATTTTGGCAAGGTGGAAATAGACATCTCTATATTGCCTATGCTGGTCTTGAACACTGGACCTTCCTGCCTTGGCTTTCCAAATATCAGGGATTATAGATATGTATTCAAACAGCAACATCAGGTGTCTTGTTTTACAGATAAGGGCTAAAGCTCAAGAAATTAGGTAATGAAGCTCAAATACTATAGGTAGAAAGTATAACAGCTATTGGTTCTAATTTGGATTTCACTGACTCCAACATCCTCTCTTTCTTCTACTTCCAAAGTGAGTTGTCCTGGAAAAATATCACAGAAGTAAATCTGTTTGGAAAACAGTATTTTAAACACTAACATTTTCAGCATCAAAATGTCTATGAATGAAAGTCATAAGTGGCATGAAAATTTAAAACAGGGAAATGTCTTAGACATGGTCTTGTCTAATGTTGTACGTTATTTTATTTTATTGACCTTCCAGAGAAAGCTCTCTTACCTAATATTTTCTAAATCACATAGGTCAAGTTGAGCACAGGATTATTTTCATTAGATGGGAACACTCTTTCGTGGAGATAGTCCCAAATATACATTGCTCAAATCACTCTGGCTCCATATAGTGAATGTTTGCTTCAGATTACAGTTTTCTCCTTTAATCTATATTATAAATCCATATCCCAAGGACCTTTACTAAACCCGTGTAATGGTTAATTTTAACTAACCACTTGTAACAACCAAGAATTACCTGTGAAGAGAGTATCAACTAAGGAATTATCTCTATCATGTTGGCATGACATGTTGGCATGTCAATGAGAAACTGTCCTGTCAATGTACCCAGCCCTCTGTGGGTAACAGTATTCCCTAGGCTAAACCCTGAACTGTTCAGGAGAAAAGAGAACTAGCTGAGCTAGTAAACAGGTAGCATGTGCACATGTGTTTCTCGCTGCTCTTGACAGTGGGTGTGATGTGACTGGCTTCTTGAGCTCCTGCCTCAATTGCCCTAAAATATGGACTACATTATACCTTGGAATTGTGAGCTAAATAAAACCTTTTCTTCCCTCAGTTGTTTTGGCCAAAATATTTTACTATACAACAGAAACTACCAGGTCATAAGACTGTCATCTGCTTATGGGATAGTTAAAATAGGCAGCACTAGTTATCTGCTTATGGGATAGTTGAAATAGTTGATCCTATATGGGAAAATAATTCAAATAAGCTATTTATGCTGGTAAGCAGTGTTCCTCCTTGGACCCTGCATCAGCTCCTGCCTCCAGGTTCCTGCCCACTAAATTCTTGCTTTGACTTCCCTCAATAGGGAATGTTAGTCTGCAATAACCCTTCAAACTCAAATTGCTTTTGGTCATGGTATTTATCACACTAATAGAAAAACAAACTAAAACAGTGTTGTGATGGTTAATCCTGGGTGTCAACTTGACTGGACTAAGGAACAAATAAGAGAAAAGGGTCTTCTGATTGGACCACCTCAACCCGGATGGCCCACCCCAAATGTGGGTGTTACCTTCTGCCGGCAGGCAGTATTTAAGGCCACAGCAGCGGGAGCTGGTCCCTTTTATTTCCTCCTGCGGCTTGCTTCTCTCATCTGGTGAGTTTGTCTTGCTGCTGTGATCAACCTTTCGGATCCCAGCGTGTACTGAGACCGGCAGATCTCCTGGAATCCATTCGGGCCTTCAGCACTAGACTGGGACTCCTGAGACATCCAGCCTTGTGGACTGAGCGGTTCCCTGGATTCCCGGCCTCTCCAGTTCGGCGCTACTGTTGAGCTCCGTCACGTGAGCAAATCAATAAATTGTATATAGTTATATATACTCATCCTGTTGCTTCTGTTTCTTTTGAGAACCCTGACTAATACAAGTGTGCATATGTATTTGTGTGTGTGTGTGTGTGTGTGTGTGTGTGTGTGTATTTGTGCATGTTGGGGGTGAATGGTATATTTGTATGGTACATGTGTATATGATGCATGTGTATGGTATATGTGCATGTGTATGTGTGTTGTGGGTTTGTATGTAGTATGTGAGTATGGTTTATGCCTGTGATGTGTATGTATAGATGGTGTGCATATATGGTATGTGTAAACAGTATGCATGTATAGTGTGTATATATATGTTATGTATGTGGTATATGTATAGTATAGTGTGTATGTTTAAGTAATGGTTGTATGTTGTGGGTATGGTGTACATGTTTGTGTATCTGCATGCGTGTGATTGCATGTATATGATATGTATTTATGGTTTGTGTATATGGTGCATGTGATGTGTATGTACAAAATGTATGTGTATAGTATATATGTATGCTGTAAGTATGGTGTATTTATATATGGTGTGGGTATGGTAAATGTCTGTGTGTAGTGTGTATGGAGTGTGAATGTATTGTTTAATGTGTATATGGTGTGTGTGTTTATGATATATATATATATATATGCTATGTGTATGTTATATGTCTATGGCATATATGTATGATGTGTGTATAGTTTGTGTGTATGGTATATGTATATGGTGTGTATATGGTGTATGTATATGTTGTATGTGCATTGTATGTGTGTATGGTGTTTGCTTATGGTATGTGTATAGAGTATGTATAGTGTATGTGTATAGTATATATATACAATGATGTGTGTATGGTGTGTGTACATGGTGTATGTGTGTGGTGTATGTGTGTGTGTGTGTATGAAATATGTGTATGGTGTATGTATTAATCACTTTTCTGTTGCTGTGATAAAACCACCATGACCAAGGGAACTTATAAAAGGAAGAGTTTATTTGAGCTTATGATTGACCATTCCAGGGAATTAGAGTCCATTATTGGTGGGGAGGCATCGTGGCAGGAGCTGGAGCAGGAAGCTGAGGTTCACATCTTCCAGTGAGCACCAGAATCCAAGAGAGAGAGACTGGAGACTGCAAGGCTTGTTAAATTCTCTAAGCCTGCCCTCAGTGACATATTTCCTCCAGCATGGCTATACCTTCTAATACTTCCCAAAACAGCGCCAACAGTTGGGAACAAAATGTCTGAATACTTGAAGCCTATGGGGGACATTCTCATTCAAACCACCACTGTGTATATGTGTATGATGTGTGTATGATAGGCGTGCATGGCGGGTGTATGGTATGTGTGTATGTTGTATGTGTATGGTATGACTATGTGTATGGTGTGTATATGGTGTGTGTGTATGTGTGCATGATGTGTATTGATGTTGTATGTGTATGATATATGTGTATTCTGTGCATATGATGTTGTTTACAAAACTTGGACACACTGCTTGTGGAAGGAAGGCTGATGCTGATCCTCTGTGCCTCTTGAGGACATTGGACCAACTAACTAATTCCCCTTTATTCTCATGAGAATCATAACGAATGCCTGGAAACCAGCTGCTGGTGACCTTATTTTCTGCTTAGTAGAAGAGAAATATGTAGAAGTGTAACACAAAAATTAGGGGCAGAAGAATGCCTGTTGACGTGGTAATGAAGCTGGGGGGGGTGGAGGAGAATGAAAGGTTTTTTACAAGTTATTTGTAATGTCAGAGTGACCTGTCCCTCTGTGCCTTTTTTGTGGTGATAAAGCTTATACACCTCACAGATTCTCCATTACTTTATATGGGTTCATAATTTAGAAATTTTCAATACATTTTAAGTGTTATTTTCAAGAGGAATCACAGCCAGCACACACAGGAGCATCAGTCTATGACAGATCTGAGAAATTTACCTTGAATCATCTGAAGATGTAGCATGCAGTTGTAAGATAGCTTTAGTCTTCATATCAAACAGATGTGAGGCATCCTAACCATGTGTATGCACTGCACTGGATAAACAATATCAATCAGAGTGACCCCCATAAAGCATATTTATTATTACAGAACACAGTGCTAGCCTCTGAGGTAAACCGGACAAGCTGTTGAGAGTTCAAAAGCATTTTGAAAATCGAAGAGTACTGTTTGGTACTTACTATTGCAGAGTCAGGCTTAAACAGTGTGAGGTAAGCTCAGTAACATCTTCAGCTGAGTGATTCAGGGTGTGTTTATGGTAAGAACTTGAAATGATACCTTCACCCAGAACTGATGCAGATGGAGCCTAAGAATTCAGAAGAGCTGTGCATAAAAGAAACAAAATTCATGACAATAAGTGCTTGCTGAGTAAAACACATAATCTGCAGTGAGATTCTCAAGCCAACAATAGTACATGGGACTGAACACCAGGAAGCCAATAGCGAAGATCTAGGAAACAGAAAAGTGTTAGAAAAGTCTGGGGGCTGGAGAGATGGCCTAGTGGTTAAGAGCGCCGACCGCTCTTACTGAGGACCCGGGTTCAATCCCCAGCACCCACATGGCAGCCAAGAGCCGTCTGAAACTCCAATTCCAGGAGAACTCCAGTTCCAGGGGAATCCGACACCCTCCTCTGACCTCCGCGGCATTGCACGACACGGGTGCTCAAACTTGCATGCAGACAGTACATTGATACACATACAGAAATAAATAAATGCTGGGCGTGGTGGCGTACGCCTTTAATTCTAGCACTTGGGAGGCAGAGGCACGCGGATCTCTGTGAGTTCGAGGCCAGCCTGGTTACAGAGTGAGTTCCAGGACAGCCAGAGCTACAGGGAGACCCTGTCTCAAAAAGACAAAAAAAAAAAAAGTCTGGATATGGCAAAGTTTTCTTACATTTATTTATTCTAGCAGAATAAGCACAGGGATTATTAAAAGCTTCACCTTTGAGAAGAGATTACATGGTTTCTGATAAAACCTATCATTGTTGTAGTTCTGTACAAGTCTATCATAGTTGGAATAAAGTGTAGATATGAAGATAAAATTAGATAATGAGAAATAGTTTCCATAATTTCCGTCTAAGAAGCAGTAACAAATTTATGACCTTTTCTTACATTATTACTATTAGCAGTGCTACTGTAAAAATGGAACTTAAAGAAAATATACTGGAAGTCTTAACAGAAGTTATCTTGAATTGTTTAGTTTTGTTTATTAGAGTTTTTTTTTAAAGACCAATCATCTGGGCTGGGCATGGTGCCACACGCCTTTGAATCCTAGCATTTTGGGAGGCAGAGGGCATGCGGATCCTCGGTGAGTTCCAAGGCCAGCCTAGTCTAAAAAAATAAAAAAAAAAAAAAAAAAAGGGAGACCCTGCTCAAAAAGACCAAAAAAAAAAAAAAAAAAAGACAATCATATGGGAAATTTTATCATGTTTCCTTCAATGGACATGCTACCATTAATTAAGAGGAAATTTCCTAACTCCTAAATAATCTCAAAATCAGGAAATTTTTCTTGCAGAATATTAAACAAAAATGACAATCCTTGAAGGAAATTTCCTAAGTATCTCTATCAATTAAGCATGTTGAGTACTATTCAAATTAGACTTTTGTGTCATGGTATTTTTCATAAAAATATGGTTAAACTGACATGCTTTACATGTGTTTTACATTAAGATATAAATTGAGTTGCCTTACAAGTCCATTTCTTTTCATATGAAGCTAAAATAGATAAGATGAACTGAGTCTTTGGTTCTTGTCCTTCAAGCAGAACTTTGAATCATGTGAAGTACATTCTGGTGTTAGCATGTTCATCCTGCATTTTTCAGCCCTGCCTTCCTCAGTGGCTTTACTAGACAGAAGTCCTATCTGTTGTAGTGTTAACTTTGGAACTACTTGTTTTGGTTTATAATCATAATTATATAACTTTTTAAGCATTCATGTTTTCCAATTTTTTCTTTATTCTTCCTGTTCTTTGTATGCTGTATCTAGAATAACTTCCCAGGATGCTATGACCTTTAAAACATGCAAAAGAAAAATGGGTAGATTTTTGGCACCAGGCATAAATATTAAAGCACTATTTTCTCATTCAAAATCAACCTGTTCCACAATGGATTTGTTGAAAAGATAAATATTTTCTTCATATATATTTGAAACTCTTCTATAAACTCAAGAGATTGTATTGAGGGACTAGAGAGATGGCTCAGTTGTTAAGAGCCTTGGCTTCTCTTGCAGAGGACCTGGATTTGGTTCCCAGCCCCCACATGGCAGCTAACAGCCATCTGTAATTCCATTTCCAGAAGAAGTGAGACCCTCTTCTGACTTCTTTGAGCATTGCATAACACATGCATACTTACATACTGGTAAAGAATATAGTCACATATATGAAATAAGGTAAAAATAATAATTAAAATATATTTAGAAAGAGTGTACTGAGTTACTACTCATTTTCTGGTGACCAAACAGTTAAACACTTCCAGCTGTGAACTCTACCAGATTTGAATATTATCAAGAAGCTCATTGCCACTAGTACCCACTCTTACTTATTATGAGCAATGCCCCCACTTTTAAATAGACCTGTGGCTACTCAGGGTGAGACCACAATCACAGTCTCCAGCACATTCCAGGCTTTTATGTAACTGAGATCTTTCCAAGGATGTGAACAGAAACAGAACATGTATGCAACATGTATATTTCCTTGAAAAGAACCTTCCCTTGTACCTTTCCTTCCTTTCCCCGTGGAATATACTCAGTAGTAAAGGATAGCACCCTGGAGCCATTTTAATTAATGAAGGAGAATCCTGAATCCTTGGAAAGTGTGCAGAGAGGGTCTGCTGCCTCTATATGTGCCTATACCAAAAATCTTCACTCAAGATAGGACTTATGTATGTGCTTATGACACATACTCATTTCTTTCTCTTAAAATAGCCTAACGATCTTATTAAAACTCCTTCAGAATATTGGCAGTAATTCTAATGCTTTTGTATAGAATATTATAGTTTGTAAAACATCCTCATTTTTCAAAACTCACAAAATCCTATCGGATAACCACTACATTGCTATCACGTACAGAATGTATGGAATGAAATCTTGGTAGTTATGTCCGTGTTAAAAGGAAACCCACTATGTGAGTTGTAAACAAATCCTTTGAAGAGTCTCTCTTTGCAAATGGGCATTAGGAGATGCCAATTGATTCTGCTGAGGGACCTTTTCTTTGGGGGGTGTCTCAGGGTCTCTATTTTCTCTATGAAATCTCTTACCTACTGTAATGATTCCTTTACTAAGTTACTGTCTCACAGGAAGCTGCTTGGTGTCTAAGCACCTCACTGTCTTCATTTCAGGATAAGTCTTCTTACATGAGATATTTAGATCATTTATAGAACATAATTTATCAGAATCTAAAGTATCTTATTCCTATATTCTGCACCCTGTTTTTATTTTTATTTTTTTGTCTTTTTGAGATAGGATCTCCCTGTAATTCTGGCTGTCCTCGAACTCACTCTGTAGACCAGGCTAGCCTTGAACTTACAGAGATCCTCCTGCCTCTGCCTCCCAAGTACTAGGATTAAAGGCATGCTCCACCACGCCCAGCTTTTTTTCTTTTATTTGTTTATTTTTTGGGGGATCTTATTGAGACAGGATCTCCCTTTAGTCCCACCTGGTCTTGAGCTCACGGTGTAGACCAGGCTGACCTTGAACTCACAGAGATCAACCTGCCTCTTCCTCCCAAGTGCTACACCCTATTCATTTATTTTTATTTTTTTATTTATTTTTGTATGTGTATGAGTGTACTGTCTGCATGTAGGTCTGTGAACCCGTGTTGTGCAATGCTGCAGAGGTCAGAAGAGGGTCTCAGATTCCCCTGGAACTGGAGTTCTCCTGGAATTGGAGTTACAGATGGTTCTTAGCCGCCATGTGGGTGCTGGGGATCGAACCCAGGTCCTCTGCAAGAGCAGTCAGTGCTCCCAATTGCTAGGCCATCGCTCCATCCCCCACCCTATCCTTGATAGAGGGAAAAGATCTAAAGTAATTAAATTTATTCATCATAGATTCCTATATGTTTATTATCACTCGAATTTGACTGTAAACTTCTTATGGGCAATATTTCTTTCCAGATTTACCCATTCCCTCTGAAATACATATAACATGCTGTCCATTGTGTAGCTACTAACCACATGTGATTGTTGAGCATTTGAAATGTGGTTGGCTGAAGTTGAGATATGTAGTCAGTGCACAGTATATACTGGACTCAAAGACAGCATGAGAGAAAATTTATTCCAAATGGCTGACTGAAAATTGTATATCAGCTCTATGTATATTTTCTATATTATGTATTAAAATAGCTGTCATTAAAATGAATTTTACCCATTTTTGTTTCCATGAAGCTACTAAAACAAAGACTTCAAACTATCAAGATGCATTCACTATTACATGTGATTCAGGTCAGACTTCTGTCAGCCCACCCCCATTCTAGAATACTGTTATGTTAAAACACATATTCCTGGGGAAACCGGCAGCATGAAAAAAAAATCACTAAACAAATAAATCCTGTACTGATGCCTAAACCGGGTAACTTTATAAGGCTTGGGCTTCAAGGGAGGCTTAGTAGCCTACAGCCTGAAGGTTGCATCCAACAGAAACTAGAGAGAAAAGCTACAGATCATGTATGTGATCACTGAGTCAAGTGATGATTTGCCTCTTTAAAATGAAAATTAGGCACTAAAAATGTCCTTAGATTAATGAAGTCCTACTGGAAATAGAAAATATTCTCAGGGAAGTAAACTGTGCAACCATCTCTGAAAGAGGCTGTTACTAAGGAGATCTGAGAAGGGGAAGGGATTGCATTTGTACATTCAGAGAGTACCTTCTCATCTCTTTATGAATTCTCACTACATGTTTTATGAGAATGCTAAACAGTGCTGTACACCTTTCTAATCAGATAAACACAGCTACAGATCAATCGGTTTTAAAACTGTGTAATCAGTTTTAAAATTTTAAATTTAACTTGTTTGGATCTATCGCTGACATTTTCTTTTAAACTCCTTATAAAACTAAAAAGTGCTTATTTTTATCCTTTAAAATTTACTTACAAAACTTCTAATTGTTTCACTGATAACTATTTTAATAACAAAAAGTAAAATGTAACTGATATAACTTATGTTAACTTTTTATTATTGATGATTTAATGCATGTATACATAAACATGATTGTATACACACCCAGTTCCTCCCCCAGAACCCAGCACCTTACCCACCTAACTTCACTTCTCCTCCTCCTCCTCTTCCTCCTCTTCCTCTTCCTTCTCTTCCTCCTCCTCTTTCTCCTCTTCTTCCTCCTCCTCTTCCTCCTCCTCTTCTCTTTCCTGATCCTCTTCTTATTCTTTGAGAGTCTACTATGTCCTGTTAGTTTTGCACACATGTGGGGAGGATCCTATACAGCATGGGAAACGTTAAGAGTGAATAAGTGTCCTTTCCTCAGTTGTACTCAAATGCCAATAAAAGGTGGAGCCATCTTCCCCATCTCTGTGAGTTTGGGCTGCCTTGATTTTGTGTAGGTTTTCTGTAGATAACCAGAGCTGGTGTCAATTTATGAGTACCGTAACCATGTCTTGTTCAGAGGACAGCATTTCCCAGTGCTCCTCCCTGCCTTTTGGCTCTTACACTACTACCACCTCCTATTTTTAGATGTTGCCTGTGCTTTGGTGGGGCTTAGGAGGTTGGTAAAATGTCCCGTTTAGGGCTAAGTACTCAATCCCTTTCTCTCAACTTAGACCAGCTATGCATCTCTGCATTGACTGCAGACTACTACGAAAAGAAGCTTCTATGACCAAGCTTGAGAGCATCCTACGTATATGTGTATAAACATTAATATTTAGAAACCAATTTGACAACATTACCACTCAGTAAAATAATAGCAGGTTCTACCCTAGGGCCTATGACTTCCCTGTCTATGAGCTTTTGTCTAGTATTATACTACCATGCATGGGATTCTCTGCTGTGGAACAGGCCTCAAATCCAATTGGAAAGTATTTAGTTACCACATAACAGTCTTGTACTCATGGGCACATCTTTCCTGACAGGACTATAATATGCAAAGTCCAGCTCTCAATATGACTGTTAAGGTCTTCTCCCCAAGAAGTCTACATGGCATCTTCTTGCACCATGAGATATAGTTACAATCACTTTGAGATTTATTTCTCTATCTCCCGAGGCCAATGTGTGTGGTATCCTTGCCAAGTAGTTACAGTGATTATCCAAGGTCAATGGAAATAACCTATGTTGTTTTGGAGATTTCTGGGACTCTGATCAATAACCGGTAGGAAGTTCTATGTTCCAGTTTGCTTTCAATTGCTATGACAAAACACTCTGACCAATACCAACTTGGGGAGGAAAAGGTTTATTTGGCTTACATCTCTCAGGTCACACAGTTCAACACTGTGGAAGCCCAAGGTAGGAACTCACAGCAGAAACTTAAAGACAGGAGCTGCACAGTTTTTACAGGCTTGGCTCCCTGGCCCATGCTCAACCTGCTTTTTTATACAATACAGACCATCTGTCCAGGGATGGCACTGCTCAAAGTAGGCTGGACCCTCCCACATCATTCAACAATCAAGAAAATATACAACATACGTAGCCACAAACCAGTCCAATGAAGACAATTCCCCAACTGAGGCTCCATCAAACTTAGGTGTGTCAAATTGATAAGTAAATCTATGCAGCACAGTAGTCCATGCCTAGCATTGCAGTTATCATCTCATAACCCATATCTTCTGGGAGTGACATTACTTACCTATCCAGGAATTCCAACTCTTTTTAAATTTTTTTAAATTATTTTATTTATGTTTTATTTTATGTATATGAATATATTGCCTACATGTGCATAAGTGCTGAGTAATACACAGGGAGGTAAGAAGAGGACATCAGTTGGAATTGGAGTTACAGATGGTTGTTAGATGCCATGTGGGCACTATGAACTGAACATGAGTCATCTCCAAGAGAGCCAGTGCTCTTAACCAACAAGCCATCTCTCCAGCCACCAATTATAATTATGCCTTTTTCATAGCCCCCTCCCATCAGTTGATATTCCTGCTTGCCCCCAATATCCCATGCTCCTGTGCCCCTTGCTCAAGCCTTTACAAACACAGTCTTCTGTCTCTCTACTTTCATTTTATCCCTTTTCTGCTCTTCTCTGTCCCTTAATGTATCGTGACTACCCTGGCTCTTGCAGTCTTTGGGCCCTCTTATCCCATGATTATCCCTGAGCCTTGGGGAGCGGTGGATAGAGATGTCCTATTTACAGTTGAGTTGGAGCTTGTCTGCTATCCCACTCCCATATCCACTGACCAGAGTGTGGCCATGAACTATAGCAAAGACACATGCCTGTAACTTAGCATTGAGAGCATTGACTAGGATATGAGCCTTTGTTTCTCACTGTTATTCCATACACCCTTCTACAAATATTGAACGTACATTTTTCCCTAAAGAACACAGTGAAATTTTGCTTATTAACTGCAAAATATACACGCCAGACGCAAAAGGCTTTTGTCATTCAAACTTGTGTCAGTGTGTGCAGTAGTGTTAATGGCATTTATGTGACTTGCTTTAGTTGATTAAAGTCTGTTGTGGAAGATAATTATGGCAGGTTTCAAAAAATCATTCAGACTCTCAGGAATGATTTGAAAATCTTTAAATGGCTTGTGGCAGACTTTTATTTCTCAAAGGGTCCTTTTCTACTTGTAGAAAATTTGCTTAGATTGTGGCCTTTTGTCATTTTCTCAGAAAATGTTAAATCAATGCAAAACAAGTGGATCTGTATTTCTAAAAATAATGTCTTTCTCAGGAAGAAGAACTACGGAAGAGTGGGGAAGCCAAATATGCCCACTTGAGTGATGAACTCCATGTATTAATTGAAGTGTTCGCTCCACCTGGGGAAGCATATTCACGAATGAGTCATGCCTTAGAAGAGATTAAGAAATTCCTGGTTCCCGTAAGTGATTTTCGATTTTTACAAAGATGTTTCTCATCAGTTTCTATTTTAAATTGTGTCTTTGATCTTCACCAATCCGGGGGGAAGTAAATTCACAATATGCATTAATTATCTATATGTAGGTTTAATACAAAGCTACAATAAATAGGACACAGAAAGCACTTTTCCTAAAGACTTTTCATGTTGTCACATGGTGATAGACCATCAGCAGTATTCATTACCTGCACATTCCATGTTATGCACCAGTTCACAGCCATGAAGAATAAGACAAACATACAAGCCAAAATATATGATTAAAGTCACCTTTTCCTATGTCTTAACCACTCGACATGTAATGTGACAAATTATGATTAGCAGAAAAAGTGCTTGTGTGTATTATTTATATATATATATATATATATTTGTATATATATATATATATATATATATATATATATTGGGAAGGAAAGAGAATGGCTATGTATTATTTACAGTAAGGCAAAGATACTATTTTAAAATACCAAGTATCTTTTTATGTAACAGTATGCCTGATACTGGCTGATCTCAAAATAGAATATAAGATAATATTAATAGGGCCAGATAAATATGAGCTTCAAGCAAACATTAGCAAAATTGACTCTCACTATATTATGTGATAAAAGGAGAGAGTACTCATTTAGTAAGGTGGCAAGTTCAATTGCAAATTGAGTATGGAGTTCTCTATTGATTTGTTAAGAAGCAGAGGATGACAAATGAGTGAAATATCCTGAGGTTGAAAATTTAGTGTTCTAGGAAGAAGTCCTTTGAATAGAAAGCTTGGCAAGAGGCATAGGGCTGGGAATAAGATAATGGGAGGAGAAAGCTGAGTAACATGTCCCGGAGGGTCTGAGCAAAAGCCTCAGCGGAGAGCATGCGGAGCTCATATTCATCTTCAAAATGAAGAGACTGGATGGACAAACTCAGCATCAAACTCAGAGAAAAGGGCAGATAAGATTTAATGATTGGGACTGACTTTGAGAATAAGGAAGGCAAAAATAATCAGAAAATTTCTAATATATTAAAGCATCAAGATCTAGCCACATTTTCTATTTATGTGTACAGTCCCAAAATTAATCTTTCTCCAGACAAATGTAAAGAATAGTGCCACATCAAACTGAATATTACTTAGCTTCATGCACACAAGATATTATCTGAGGCTCATAAGAAAACCTTTCTAAATAGACCCCATACTTAAGAATAATTTAACTCTTCTTTCTTTATTTTGTTTTCAAACTAAATGCTTAGACCTGTGCTGGGTAAGGCATTTACTCTATTTTGTTCAGAAAAGACCACATCAATAGAGTACAGCATAAGGGTAGAGCTGCTCATGTCACAAACTCATTTAGGTAAGTGACTTAAATTTTCAAGCTGGGCATGGTGGCACTTGGGAGGCAAAGGCAGGAAGATCTCTGTGAGTTCAAGCCCCTCCTAGTCTACATAGTGAGCTCCAGACCAGCTGGGACTAAAGGCAGACCCTGTCTCAAAAAGACAAAAAAAAAAATTCATAGCATTAGTTTCTATGCCTTTATAATAAAAATGATTATAATTGACTCTCTTGTAGCACATTTATTCCCATATTAAATATGATACTGCACATGAAAGAGTCAAAAATAAAAAGGCACTATAGAAATAGCATTTAAAATATGTTTTAACAGATTTATGGATGATTTCTGAGGTAAAATATGTTCAACAAATTAATACGTCTTTGGTATATGCATGTATTGGACATAGAGTGTAAGCTAAGTTAACCAATCTTTATTATAAATGTCGATGACAGACTTCATTAGCTTAGACCTCATGAAGCTTTTGATCAGTTCATTATCTCTGTTTTTGGAGACATGTCTTACTACATTGTCTTGGCTAGGCTAGAACTCACTGTATAGACAAGGCTGGCCTCAAACTCATAAAGATCCACTTGCTTCTCCCTCCCAAGTGTGTTATAACACCCAAAATTCATTTATATCTTACCCACTGAAATATATAAATGCATAACAGGGCTGACAGTTTATTTCTTCGTCTACAGTTAGCATCAAGACTGACAAAGTAGCTGATAGTATTCAAACTGTTGAAATGCCTTACTAAAAAGCAACAGTAGAAATACACAGCACATATAACTTTCTTGTCCACATTTGAGATCAATATGTACCATGTAATCGTGGACCTCAGTCAAAACCTATGTGCTTACCTTAGTGGGTATGATCCACCCATTCCATCAGTGCAATTTCATCTCTGTATCCAATGGTTCCTTTCTGTGCTTCAGGTGTGCTGGCTTTTGTTTATGCCAAATGCAAGCTCACTCTACAAGGGTCTTTGTAGCCTCGTCTCTAAAATATCAACATGGCTCTTACCTTCTCATTTGGCATCTGTTCAAATTCTGCATGTGGAGCAATTCTTCAACTATGCAATCTAATGTAGCTTCTTCCATTGCCTTCTATCATTCAGTACTGTTGTAAACTGTTCATAGTGTCACTGATAATTCTATTCAACATATCAATTAATTTCCCTTACTTTCATCCCTTATTTATTTCTCTCTTAGGTTTAGGTATTTATCACCTTTAGGTATTAGATAGAGATAGATAGATAGATAGATAGATAGATAGATAGATAGATAGATAGATAATAGAGATAGATAGGTAAGATAGTTAGATAGATAGATACATAGATAGATACATAGATAGATACATAGATAAATAGTAGTGTTACTGCTCTCACTCTCAATGCTGTGTTTATAAATTGTACCAATGATAAAAATCCTTCTGCTGATTATTTCCCTATTTGCCTTACTTCAGCTCCAAGTAAAGGGTGGTATCCATCTACTTTAACCTTCTCCAGAATAACAAGGAAAAAAACCAATATTTTTATCACCTGAAATATCTCAGTAGTCCATATTACTTCTGATATTTGATAATAAAGTTCACACAATAGTTAACAGCTGGGCAATAATATTTATAGACATCACAGAGGAAGAATTAAAAACAGTAAGATGGATTCTAGAATAACACAGATAAATGTAGGCTAGGACTCTGATACTCCACTGACAGCTTGTTACTCTACAAAATAATGTTTGTCCATGGCAGGAACTTTGTGCCTTCTCCCTTTTGTATGTTAGATAGAATTTATCTAACCTACTCTATGCCCAGGGCTTCAATCCTTAAGAATACCAGCTTGAGAGCTTGTCTGAATGCTTTAGAATGTTAGCAACCAGCACAGTTTCAGCACTTAAATTAAAGAAGAAGTAATTATTATTGCCCTGGGTGGAATTTCTCGTCTTGGTTCAGACAGAGCACTCTTACAAAAACAAGTAGACTGAGTGGTCAGGGAAATGTGATGAAATTACCAAACATTGCCAGTATGTAACCTGTAACATTTGAAGGATGAGCTCTACTGGAAAGTCATCTCTTTATCTATTTGTCTTAAACTATACATTTGTACCATTAAGTGAATGACTTGATGAGTGTAAAGCCTGTTAACATGTTCCTCTGTGAGGAGTGCATGCCCCTTTCCTCTACAAGCTGTAGGAAGGTAAACAAAAGTTGCTGACACTGTGTTTCACTCTGTTCCTTCCTTGAGTACTTTGGAAACCAGGACTGCAGGGTGTGACTTTGTGTGTGGAGTCTTGTTCAACACCATGTACTTACAGTTTGTGACAGGGAATCCTTAGCCTCCAGTCTGAATCTTCCATCAAAATAATGATACTGAGTGTTATTTTCTTAAGTTTACTAAATCTCATTTGTATTTAAGTTGAATTAGTCAGTTTTAACAATGCTTATTAATTAACTTGTGACCAAAACATAGAACATTCTTTCATAACTGGAAGTACGAAGCATTCAATAAAACAAATTCATCTGGACTGGCTCTGCAAATAAAGGTGCTTGCCTAAGCCTAACAAACTGAGTTATAGTCACAGCACCAACATAAAGGTTGAAGAAGAGAACAAATTCCACCAAGTTGTCCTGAAACATTCTGGTGCATGCTGTGGCATGTGTGTGTGCATACAAATAATAGTAGCAAACAAAACAAACAAAATTTTCAGTTATTTATTTGGTGAATTTACACTGCCCCAAAGACAACTGTGAATTTCCACACAAATAAGAGGTTCTATTTAGATCCCAGAAAACAAACAGTTTTGTTGTTACCTTCTCCAATAAACTGTGTTGGTCACCTAAGTAAAAAATGACAATACAGAACTTTATCAGAGTTGATAGACTTGAAAATTATTTGTCCTGCCTAGTTTAAGCTGTATATGGTCTCTGCCACAGATTATTACAAATTAAAGCAAGGATCGGTAGGTAGATACATTCATACATAGATAATATTATTTATGGCTTTGTTGTATATGTCTTTGACTAGTATTGTGTAAAATATTTTTATGCATTTAAGTGTATTGAGTGCATGTACTTAAGTACACCCATGTCATGTAATGCAGGAGGAGGTCAGAAGAATGTCAGATTCCCCTAGGAATTACAGACAGTTGTTAGCTGTCATGTGGGTGCTGGGAACTGAATAGGGGTTCTCTGCGAGAGCAGTAAGTGCTCTTAACTGTGAAGCCTTCTCTCTAGCCCCTATGTGTATAATATTTTAACTCAATTTAATACAGAAAAATACATAGATAATTCCAGCTTCTTTCTTTCCTCCATTACATTGGGTCTATATCTTGCTGATAACCACACTTTTTGAAATGGAACAATTAAAGTGGTATTAATTTAAGTTTGAGGTATATTGGAAAGCCATATTGAGAACTTATTAAGAATGTGACTTTGGTTACTATGATAAATATGGTAAAAGACAAGCTTGTATTATCAGTGTGTGATCCTGAAATTGGAAAAGGACACTAATACACAAAAGCATACATACATGTAAAGGAACTAAAAGAGGAGATGGAAGAAAATTTAGACATTCATATGTTAAAATTTTAATAAATTTTTGGAACATGGTTAATATAAAGTAATTTCAATAAATATATTTTGCAAATCTATTTATTTATAATTAATGTATAAATCATATCCCCATGAAATCTATGCTATCATTTGATTTACCAAAAGATATTTTCATTAGTATTTTATGCAGGTGAATATATAGCAGAAATAATATATTCAACAAAATCCCAGCCACCAACAAAAGTGACACTGGTAGATGGGAAGACATAAAACACAGAAGGTGGCAGGTACATGTTGCTGGCTATGTAAAGTGTGCAGTCTTAGCAGCAGCAGCAGCAGCAGCAGCCTACAATCAGGATTATAAGCTGCAGAGTGAGATATAGAGTTCAGTGCAGAAAGAAAGGAACACATCGCATAACCTGAGCATTGTCCTTCTATCTGAGGTTGCTAAATGTTATGTAGAATTTCCTCATATTGCTGTCTTGAAAAGCAAGTCATTCCCCTTTCTTATAATTAACCATACTGTAATAATGTGGTAGCTAATGGAAGTAAATGCAGAGATGGATGAATTTGTGTAATTATTACTTGTTCAGAAGTGTTTTCTGTGTTGCTTTGGCACCATGATCCTATTTGCATTGTGTTTGGAAAAATTTATGATAATCTAATATTAATATTTCTTATTTTCTGATAAGCCATAATGGGTAGTACAGACCTATGACTTAGAACATAGCTAAAAGTCATCATTAGTTGTAAAAACATACCTATTAACATTGTGTATTATATAATTATTGAAATCAAGAGTAGTTTAACAATGTTAATTGAATCATATAACCTAGAATGCAGAAAAAGAAGCAATGAATAGCTATTAAAATACAACTTTTGTCCATAACCTCGCCGCTAGAAAGTGTCTTTTTTTTCTCTCAGTCACTGTATTAGTCACTTTTCTGTTGCTGTGATAAAACCACCATGACCAAGGGAACTGTATTAGTCAGTTTTCTGCTGCTGGGATAAAACACCATGACCAAGAAACTTATAAAAGGAAGAGTTTATTTGAGCTTACGATTGACGATTCCAGGGAATCAGAGTCCACTGTGGTGGGAAGCATGGCGGCTGGAGAGGCATGGCGGCTGGAGCAGCAAGCCAAGGGTCACATCTTGCAAAGAGCACAGGAAGCAGAGAGGGAGCAACTGTAGACCACGAGGCTTGTTAAAACTCACTAAGCCTGCCCCCAGTGACACACTTTCTCCAGCACAGCCACACCTCCAAAAACAGCACCACCAACTGGAGACAAATGTCTGAATACCTAGAGCCTATGGGGGACACTCATTCAATCCACCACAGGAACTTATAAAAGGAACGGTTTATTTGAGCTTACGATTGACGGTTCGAGGGAATTAGAATCCATTGTGGCAGGAGACATGGCGGCTGGAGCTGGAGCAGAAAGCTGAGGTTCACATCTAGCAATAAGCACTGTCAAGAGAGAAAGACACTGGAGACCTCAAGGATTGTTAAACTCACTAAGCCCGCCCCCAATGACGTACTTCCTCCAGAACAGACACACTTTCTAAGACCCTAAGAACAGTGCCACCATCTGCAGACAAACTGTCTGAATACTTAAAGCCTATGGGGAACACTATCATTCAAACCACCACATTCCACTCCCTGTCCCCCATAGGCTCCTTATCATATAAAATGTAAAATGCATTTAGTCCAACCTTAAAAGTCCCCATAGTCTTTACCAGTCTCAATTCTATTCAAAAGTCTATAGTCCAAAATCTCATCTTAGACACAGGCCAATATCTTAACTGTAAGTTCCTGTAAAATCAAAAGGCAAATTACATACTCCTAACATACACTGGAACTGAATACACATTCCAGTTCCAAAAGGGAAGAATAGAGGCATAGTGAGGAAATACTGGACCAAAACAAGAGTGAAAACCATCAGGGCAAACACCAAATCCAGTAGCTCTATGTGTGACTTCCGGGACTTTACTTCCAAAGGGCTGAGATGGCTCAGCTCTTCCAGGATTGCATGCAACATGGATCTCTTCCTTAGGCTGGTACCACTCCCTGTATGCAGCTCTCCTTGGCAAATATCTCACAACTCTGGCATCTCGAATGTCTTCTTGGGGTCTCCATTTCCAACCAGGCTTCACATTCACAGCTTCATGAAATGGCCTATCAGGGCCTTCTTTATTCAGGGATGCCCCTGCTGCACTTTGCCTGACCTTGGTAGCTCTCTGAAACCATGGAGGAAGAACCGATGACCCCTTCACTCTTGCAAACTTCATGCCTCTAAAGCCAGCACCATGTGAACGAAACTGCAGAGTTTGGCTGCAAGTTTGGGATGGACCCTGGCCTATTTCAACCACATTTGCAACTTTCCTCTGCCCTGGACTTGTTGGAACAGAAAACCCTTTCAGTATTTTCCTTTCAAAAGTTGGAGGATTAGCTGGGTGTGGTCTTGCCCTAAAGGTACTATTTCTGTTGTTTACTAGTAAATCTCGAGGCCCCTCCTTAATCACACTTTTTCCATTGTTTACTTGTAAATATCTAGGCCTCTCCTTAATAACTTTAATCTCCTTATGAAAGGGAGCCTCTCCTTCACATGCCTTGGCCACACCTTTAATCTTCCTAGTGTACTTTTCAGATCCAAACTGTACATTCTGCATTTCTTTCTGCCCCATTTGCTCTTTTTCATTATAGATCTGTATACTATTCACCATTAATAGCCATGCCAAAGACATTAGTCCATCGCTTTTCAACTTAGCATCAGGCAAGCATTTGGGCTATGGGCAAACTTTGGCCAGACTCTTTGATAAAAGATTCCAATTGCTGCCTAAGTCTTTATTTTCCTCTGGAACTACATTTTTGCAGCAATGCTTTCTTCCAGGCTTCCACTAGAATGGCCCGTTAAGCTCTGCTTAAAGTAGTCAACAGCTTTTCTAGCCCAAAGTTCCAGAGTCTTCCACATTTCTCCAAACATCCACATGGTCAGGTTCTTCACAGCCAACAGCCCACTATCTGGTACCAAATAACTATATTAGTCACTTTTCTGTTGCTATGATAAAACCACCATGACCAAGGGAAATTATAAAAGGAAGAGTTTATTTGAGCTTACAATTGATGATTCCAGGGAATTAGAGTCCACTGTGGTGGGAGGCATGGCACCTGGAGCTGGAGCTGGAGCAGAAAGCCGAGGGTCACATCTAGCAATAAGCACCATCGAGAGAGAGAGAGAGAGAGAGAGAGAGAGAGAGAGAGAGAGAGAGAGAGAGAGAGAGACTGGAGACCTCAAGGATTGTTAAACTCACTAAGCCCGCTCCCAATGACGTACTTCTTCCAGCACAGCCACACCTTCTAAGACCTCCAAGAACAGTGCCACCAACTGGAAACAAAATGTCTGAATACTTAAAGCCTATTGGGGACACTATCATTCAAACCACCACAGTCAGTCATATTATCAAATGCTCATTTCATAGCAATGTTGGTAATTAATGAACATGGGTTAGCATGCAATAATGCACAGTGAATTCTTGGAAGCAATTTATCACTTGTTATCTCTGGTCCACTTGTTGCAACCTGTTGTGGTCAAGTAGTCAAATCTAGAGTCTTGCACCTGCTCAGGAAGTGCTCTACCACTGAGCACACCCTAACCTATTAGCCTTTCAAAGCCATTCAGTATGGAGCCATCTTCCCACCCAGATGAAAAAATGAAGAGCTTAGAAAGGCATTCACAACTTCATGAGAATCCTGAAAAAGTACATCCATTTTTCTGATCACTAGAGCAGTCTTACAATTGACAGTCTTCCATTTAAGTAGACTTCTGGTCTCTCTGCTCACCAGGCCTTGTAGACTCAAACAGCTTTGCTCTTGGAACAAGTATAGCCTTTGGCAAACCAAATTTTTCCCTAGAGATTCACTTCCCCAGTACTATTTTGAGACTTTCCAACACATATCTTTCTGAACTCATGGGTAGTAAATGGCTCTGTCGGGCAGTTCTCTGACCCAGGCCTCTCAGAGGCCCTTGGTCCTGAAGTGCACAAAAGCTTTTGAGGACCCCATTCTCTGCTTGACATGAAAAATGCTGGAGTTGCGAAGAAAAGAGCTGCATTCAGGCCACTCTCTCCCAGATGTGCTGAGGTCTTCCACATTTAGTTCTCTGAGCTTATTTCTTTTTAGCATAGGTGGAAGCTATTACTTTTTAGGTACCTGAAAATTTAAATTTTAATAACTTTATAGATTATGTGACACCACTTTTAAAGTCCTGGATTTTTTTGTTTTGTAATGAATTAGGAATTACATACTTAAAATGAACACAAAATTTCCTAAGAGAAAAACTGTCCCTTATATGGACACCTGCCTTTATCAAACTTAAATGCATAAATATTTCATATGTCATATACAGACTTTGATTGCCAAGTTAATATATGCAAATAAAATTAAAGACTTTTCTTTAATGGTAGAAATAAAATAAATCTGTATGGAATCCAGAGTATTTACTTAAATGATAAATATGTCAGTAACATTTGTCAAACAGAGAATAAGGAAAGGCCCTATAAGGTGCCCAGATCTAAGTGACATATCTGGAAATGTAAACTCTATACAGGAGCCTCAGGGAACACTGCAGAAGAGGAGACAGAAATGATCCAAGAGCCTGAAAAACAAGACACCTGCTGCTAGTTAATACATTCTAGACATGATAGGAAGCTGCACCAATGAAATCTCCACAGTATGATAGTCTAACAAGATCTACATGATGAAAAAAATGGTTGACATACCAAAGTGGTTGGGGAAAATTTCATGGGGTCTCACATCAAGATGAAGAGTACAGGCAATCAATGGATGCCAAGGGACAGGGAAGAAGGGTCAGTATCCTTCAGGGACATGCTTCCTGATAGGTTATCCAATTCCAGTGAGAAGTACTAAACACAAGGACACATGAGCATTCTTAATGGACTCAGGCTTTATAGATAGATGATGATGATGATATATAGGTAAGTAGATAGATATATATGTAGATAGATAGATAGATAGATAGATAGATAGATAGATAGATAGAACATAGGTATCAATAATAATCAAGGAAGACTAAATTTAAGGGTAAAGGACATGGTAGGAGCTGGAAGGGAACTGGGAGGGTTGGAAATAATACACAGTCAACATATGTCTGTACTTTTTAGTATGTTCTTATGTAGGAAAAATTCAAATACTGCTGCTCTATATCTACTCTCTTTGTCTTTATAGGGTTTTATTTACGGGAGAGACAATGATTTCATTTAAAATCACAGACTTATTAGGCATTTGGGTGATTGGTTGGTAAGCAAAATTTTTTGTTGCCTTTCCAATTCTGAGGATGGATAATGTTTGTTATAGAGAGGAGGAGACTCAGATGTACAAAACTGAATCATAAATATCATAAGTAGCCTTAGGATACCCATAAGTATTCTAAGAAGCCCAGCAGAGCAACATGCACCTGAATCTGAAACCTGCAGTTTATTTGTAGTAACACACTTTTCTAAATTAGGCAGCAGAAGACAGAATGGATAACATTTGACTCATTTAGACATGTGTACTTGCTAGCAAAGATCCTTAGCATTTTAAACTAGATTAGCATGATGTAGAAAAAGTATATTTACATATTTGTATATGACATTTATTATTATCTTTTTGAATTCTAATCTGCCACAATGAAAATGAGTGCAAATGACCAGAGAATAAATAATAACTCATGTAAAACTGTAAAAATGCTGTTATTGAAGAGGACAAGTAAGTCTTCCTTCTGATCACAGTTTGCAGCAATTGCTATGCAGGATCGTGTTCCTCACCAGACTTTATAATTATTCTTATGTTCTGGTTCTTTTTTTCCATAAAATGACAGAAATAAGAGATAAAATGTTAAATTTGTTTGATTTAATTAAAATGTGCAGTATTCAAAAATGTATCCTCACATCTAGTATGAAAAAATTGTAATAGGTTAAGGAAATTGGGAATGTCTGGATTTTTCCATTGTTGCTTATAACATTAATAATAGTGTATATCCTCATGAAACTGAATGAATAAAATGATATGATTGTTTAAACAAATTTTACATTAAATGATAAGAATTTTTGAAATTTTTCTTAATCATTCAAGGAACTTTCTCTCTAAATGACATAATCAAGTAGCATAGAACTGAATACAAGTTATTGATTAGTAATAATATTCACTGTTGATCACATGTGAATGTGGTATCATATATGCATGAACATGATCATTTATAGCACTTCTTTTTATCTTGCTGCAGTATCTCACATATCCTTTGGTTGCTTTATTTCCTTTATTTTTTCTAAAGTTTAGGATTGTAGGGCTTGGATTCCCATGTATGCACATTCTCACTGCTGTCATATAACATGACCAGGAGGAGTTTATAACTTTAGGAGAGTCTATTTGTCTTATTAAAATAGCACCTCTCATCTGGTACTTTATATTTTCCAAATCTTATTTGTCTTTGTTCTGGTCAAGATAAATGTTTAGCTTGTAGAGCCTTTTAATAATTCTGTACAGTCCCACAGGTCCTATCTGTTACCCAGGGCACACTGAAGGGAGGAAAACACCATCTGGCATTAGAACATTTTTCCAAAATGAATTACATTTTACCCCTCTTCTGCCCTTTACTTCTCATTTCTAATCTTACTTAAGGATTTTGATATTTTAAAAAGATAGTTTATAGTAAGGGAAGATATTATAAACAGATGGATAATTTTTAAGTGAAAGGAAAGTATCCTACAGGTAAAATGTTTATAACAGCTATTCTTTTTTTATTAATTTTATTTATTTCTGTATGTGTGAATGTACCGTCTGCATGCAAGTTTGTGCACCTGTGTCGTGCAATGCTGAGGAGGTCAGAAGAGGGCATCAGATTCCCCTGGAACTGGAGTTCTCCTGGAATTGGAGTTTCAGACGGTTCTCTGCAGCCATGTGGGTGCTGGGGATCGAACCCGGGTCCTCTGCAAGAGCGGTCCGCGCTCTCAACCGCTAGGCCATCTCTCCAGCTATCCTTGTATTACGTCCAGCCTTGTTTGCTACAGAAAATGCTCTCTACATAAAGGCTTTATTCTCATCTCTAAGAAGATTCCTTTATATAACTGTAGAGCTAGAAGTAATTATTTTCATTATCTACAATGTGCATTTGCCATGTATACATGTGTTTATTAAGTGTGTGTGCACACATGTGCAATAATATGCAGGCCAGAAGTCTACACTCGAAAGTCTCTCACTGAGATGGACTTCATCAATCCAGCTAAACTGGCTGACAAATGGGCTCAAGAATTCCACCTGTCTCCTCTACCCAGAACTGGGTGCAAGGGCCACACCCAGGTTTCAAATTCATGTCTTCATGCCTGACAACAGGTACTCTGCAAACTGCCATCTTCACAATCCCTAGAAAAGATTTGTAAGCTTGAAATGATAAATAGATTTCTAAAGTGAATTAAGTATTAATAGTTGCAAAGAATTTCCTTGAAAACACCTCAAGTTCTATCCTCTAAGGAATTTTCAGAGCCATGGTAGATACCAACTGTTTTTGTTGTTGTTGTTGTTGTTGTTGTTGTTGTTTTACCAATGGAAATACTAAAAACTAGCTTTGTTACCTGAACTGCTCAGTGTTAGGCACCAACAGAAACAAATTGAATACCTCCTTATGAATGAAATAATAAAAGTTATAAAAATATGAAAGAACATATATTACCGTATCTTCCTACTGTATTAGAGAGGACTATAAAAGTCACAGTGTAATGGTTGTTTAGTTAGTTTAAAGTTCCTTAATAGGTAGAACATCCTGTGTATCCATATGCTTGTCAAAGTTGATGCTATCATTCTGGAGGTATTTTCTAATACTACTTTTAGTGGTAAAGCATATGTAC
The DNA here is from genome assembly GCA_009823505.1 of Rhizomys pruinosus. Lineage (NCBI taxonomy): Eukaryota > Metazoa > Chordata > Mammalia > Rodentia > Spalacidae > Rhizomys > Rhizomys pruinosus. The sequence goes on from VZQC01013109.1 coordinate 1,377,672, forward strand.
CTTTTTCTGCTTATTCTTCTCTTTAATTCAAGAATTTCAAAATCTTTCCATGCATTTTCTGTTTGGGGACCTATTATTTTCATCTTCTTGTTTTCATTTCACAAATACATTTACCAGTCAGCGACAGGTATTTGCAGCTGTTTTAAAGATAGAGAAACCATATATGGCAGAGGGCTCACAACGGTACAGTATAAATCTGACACATGTTGAGTTCATACATTTCTTGACTTATCTCTAGAAGCTAGTTGATGCCACCTCCCATTATATTGTACACAGTCTTGGTTACTAGCAATGGTTTCTAGTTCAATTCATTAAAATATCACAGAAACTGGATCTCTGAAGGAAAGGTAGGCTGACATAATATTATATATCATTGATTAATCTTGACAAAAAAAACAATACTATCTATTGGAAATAATCATTCTGGAGCTTTTGCATTGTCTTACATGGGTGATGAGATTATACATTTAAATAGTATTTTATACAATGGAAAGGACAGAAGTCAAGGAGTAACTTTGCCTAATTTTATCTGTTTGTGTATATGTGTGAAAGAGGAAGAGAAAAGAGGAACAAAAGAAGAGAGGGAAAGAGGGAAGAAGAGAGAGAGAGAGAGAGAGAGAGAGAGAGAGAGAGAGAGAGAGAGAGAGATCTAGGAGAGACTCATGAGAGTAAGAAGCTGCAGTATGGTACTCTAAAGCCAATTGCTGTGTGTGTTCAGAGAAGTATAAGGATCTGAAACATTCAGCCCTGAAGGCCTATTCACTTCTTGGCATCTGTCTTCCTAACGAGCTTGCTTATCTACAGTCTGTCTTTGCTTCTCATTCACAGCAACCCCTCAATTAGATTGTCACTGCTTGTGTCTGACTTCCCTGTCCACAGTTCCACCCTGATTTCTTCCTGTTATTTGGACCTCTCCTTTCAGCTCTTCTGTTATCTGGGATTAGGATTCCTGGACTTAATATTGGAATAATGCCCTTAATTTCAAAGTACTTTCAAATAAATCTATTTTCTCCTTCCAATTTCACAGATATACTATGGCTTACTGTTTTGATGAAATAGATACCTTTTGATTTATTTGATTTCCTTTCTTTGTTTCATCTTCTCAAGGAAAACAACATTAATTAGGTGTGTCTTACTATCTTTGTATGACTTGCTATACATTACATGGCTTCAATTGAATGGGGTATTTTAAAATACTTTATTTTTATTAAATTAAGGGAAGACAAATTTTAAAAGAAAATGTCTGACATCTTTAACATTTAAAATTACAAAGATCCAATTAAAACAGGCAAATGATCCGAAAAAAATACATACACACACACACACACACACACACACACATATATATATATATATATATAGTCTTTTTGAGACAGTGTCTCCCTGTGGCCCCAGCTGTCCTGGAACTCACTCTGTAGACCAGGCTGACCTTGAACTCACAAAGATCTGCCTGCCTCTGCTTCCTGAGTGCTAGGATTAAAGGCATGCGCCACCATGTCTGGCAGGATCTGAATATATTTGAAAATTTATTTTGCTGTAACATGCTTGCAGCATTTACTGTCTAAAAATTTCTGTCATACTCCAAGTAGTTATGAAGTTTCACCAAATGTCATGTGACTTGTGACAATATTAATAATTGGGTCATTATACTATGTGATATTCCAAAGATATGTTTATTTTTAGGGGGGATTTTTCATTTTTTTTAATTTTTTATTTATTTCCATATGTGTATGAATGTATTGTCTGCATGCAAGTCTGTGCACCCGTGACGTGCAATGCCGCGGAGGTCAGAAGAGGGTGTCGGACTCCCCTGGAACTGGAGTTCTCTTGGAATTGGAGTTTCAGACGACTCGGCCACCATGTGGGTGCTGGGGATCAAACCCAGGTCCTCTGCAAGAGCGGCCGGCGCTCCCAACCACTAGGCCATCTCTCCAGCCCCGGATTTTTCATTTTAATTTTATTATACATTCACATTCATATGGATTCCTTTTCAAAATGTGGATGTACCATATTTTCTCTATCCACTCATTGGTTGAGGGGCATTTGGGTTGGTTCCAGCTCTTTGCTATTGTGAAGAGAGCTGTAATGAACATGGCTGTGCATGTATCTTGGAAGTAGGTTGAGTCTTGTGGGTATATACCCTAGTGGTATGACTGGGTCAGGTGATAGGCTAATCTTGAGTCTCTTCAGAGTTCTCCATACTGCTTTCCATAGTGGTTGTACAAGTTTACATTCCCACCAGCAGTGGATGAGTGTTCCCCTTTCCAGAAAACCTCCCACCATTTGGTATCATTTGTTTTCTTGATCCTAGCCAGTCTTATCAGAGTGAGATGATATCTTAAAGTTGTTTTGCATTTCCTTAATTTTTAGCAATGTTGAACTTTTTTTGGGGGGGGTCTTTTTAAGACAGGGTCTCCCTGCAGCCCCAGCTGTCCTGGAACTCACTGTGTAGACCAGACTGGCCTTGAACTCACAGAGATCTGCTGCCTCTACCTCCAGAGTGTTGGGATTAAAGGCATGAGCCACCACAACCAGCTGATGTTGAATAATTTTTTAAGATGTTACTCAGCCATCTTTATCTCCTCATTTGGGCAGTCTCTGTTCAGACCTTTACTCCATCTTTTGAGTGAGTCATTTGTTTCCTTACTTCTTTGCTTTTTGAGTAGTTTATATATTCTGAAAGTCAATGCTCTGTTGGATGTATTACTGTGAAGGTTTCCTTCCACTCTGTGGATTTTCTCTTCACTTCACTGAATGTTTCTTTGAGAAAACACAGAAATTGGACTGATAAATCAATAATAAATCCTTAAAATTTTCACCATAAAATAGAATCATTGCCAAAATTTATTTTATTGGTTTATATTTTATATGTATATCTGTAGCTAGGTAAATACACTTAAAACAGCATTATATACACAAGAAGTTTCTTTCTTTTAATTTCTTACTGAAATTTTAGATTTTCATAGAATTTGATGCTATTTAAATCCTCTCCCCTAATCTTTAACTCCCCTTACTTCCCCCCAGCCAAAATTAATTTATTCTATTATACATATAAAATATGCATACTATAGAGGCTGGAGAGATGGCTCAGTGGTTAAGAGCACCGCACCAACTGCTCTTACAGAGGACCCGGGTTTAATTCCTAGCACCCACGTGGCAGCTAAGAACTGTCTTTAACTCCAGTTCCAGGGGAATCCGACACCCTCTTCTGACCTCCACGGCATTTCACGACATGGGTGCACCAACCTACATGCAGACAGTACATTTATACACATGAAAAAATATGCATATTATATATAAATTTATGTATCATATATAAAATATGATTCATAGAGTCCGATTTTATCCTTAAATGTCCTTCAGCATGGTCCGTTCACTGGAGCCCAGTTAACCTACCAAGAGTCCCATGGTAGAAAAAGACTGTCTCTGCCCCGCCCAGAGTCATCGCCAAAAATTCCTTAGGTTGCATTGGGATTTTGTACCCAATTCCTATGTCTATGGTGGGATAAAACCCATACAGATGATAAATACATTAAGCAAAATAGCAGGATATAAACTTAACACCCTAAACCAGTAAGCTTCTTCCTGTATACCAACAGATAAACCAAGAAAGACATCCACTAAACAATCCCGGTCATGGTAGCCCCCAAAACCATAAAATAACTTGGAATAAATCTAACAAAGAAACTGAAAAACTTGTAAAATAAAAATACAAAACATTGACAAATAAATTGAAGAGGATACAGAATACTGAAAGACCTCCTATGCTCATAGATCAAGAGAATTAATATTATGAAAATAGCCATCCATTAATGTAATACCAATTAAAATTCTAACACAAAATAATCCTGAGCAATAAAAGAACTGCCATCCCTCGCAAATTAGGTTACTTAATACAGTGTGTCTTTTGTATTTTTGGTAGTATTCTTGTGGACAGTTTGACTGCTGATTACTTTGAAATGAAACCTTGAGAAACAGAGGAAACCTCTGGTCATTCTGATTAGAAAAAGTACATATAAGCACATCCACTGCACACAAAAGTCTTCTGGATTTTCTTTCATGGACTAAGAAGCATCAACATCTTAGCAGGGAAGAAGAGAATATAAAATTCCATAACTAAAACTGCCTTTAAATGCTAAATTTATCCTACTTTCAGAATTAAACGTTCTGTATTGAAAAGCAAAGGTCACTTTGCCTGAAACTACCAGAAGAGAGTAATAATAGAAAAGTGGGTTTTCTCAGTTATATTCTTAACCAAATGAATATTTTTCCTCATGATTATGTAATTTCACCCTTACCTTCTAGCATATTTCCCACTACCAAATTTCATTTTAAAAATGATACAAATGTTACATAAATTAAAATATATTTGGGATGTATTTTACTCAGAGGTTCATTTTATTCCAATATAAGTCATAATACTTGGCCTGATGTCTATTGGAGAAAGTGTGTGTACTCTGGATAGACATGTAGGTTTATTTAATGTCTGTTGCCAGCTGACTAATCTGAAATACAATACATTATAAAAAAATCTGAAGAATGGTAAAGAAACAACTTTAAGCTGTAATATTATAGATTAATTCATTGCAGTGGGTCAAAGTTACACTTAAATTGAAATGGTTTTCTACACATTTTCTATCAGTATATTAATACCATCATTGTTCTCAAATGTTCTGCAACAAATGTTTTGTTTTTATTTTTTTGAGCAACAAATGTTTCTACAAAGGAACATTTTACTTGAGTCCAGAATATCTGCATTTGTAAATTTTACTTATTTACTTATTTCTATTTGGAGATAAGAAATAACTGTAAGGTCTTATAATGGAAGAAAGGCTACTATATGATGGCAGCCAGAACATATGCTTTTTGAACAACAAATTTGCCTCTAATGCACACATCTAGCCAGTGTGGGAAAATGTCCATCCATGTGCTTGATATACACTGTTTGTGATTGACTATGGAATTTTAAGGGAGAAAAGCAACTGTGTGAAGTAATGGTGACCTGAAAACCAAACAACCCTACTTGACATTTATAGACTGTTATAAACACTTGGATATCTGGAAAGAATGGGGAGCTTACCATATGCCCATCTTCCTTGCAGGCCTGGCTCTGGGCCACACATAGTCATCTGGAATCTGGTCTCTTGTTGCTTCAAGGCCGCTGTGCTTCCAGAGCTTTAATTGTGATGATTGATATGGGGACATCTGCTTTGAAGACATGGAAGCAGGGCCCTTTTGGTTTTCATTTGGTTTTATTTCAGCATCTCCCCAATATTTTTTCTATCTCTAATCTAGGAAGTCAATATCAAACTACCCTTTTCCAAGCAATAAGAAATCTTCATATACCCTGACCAAGGGTGACGGTGAATGAAGTGTCTACAGTACTCATCAGTATTCATAAACTATATGTAAATAGCATGACACATTTAAATGTCCCAGTATCCAGCTGTTTTGTCATGTGTAGAAATAAAATGGACAGATACTTCTCAAGAGATTTTTTATCTTGTTGACAGACTGTATTTTTGTCTAAACACCTGCATGTAAATCTGTTTAAGTGTTTTTATTTGAAGCTCATCTCTGCCACTGCAGTTTGGCTCATTCATCTGTTATTTATGTTATGACTAGAATGTCAAAATCACTTGAAAGCTGGACCAAAGCAATGATTCCTTAATTTATTTTTTTGATAACTCATTATATAAAAATCACATTAGCTAATTAAATTCCCCAGAAGTTAAAACCCAATGACAACAAATAATAAGACTGTTAATTTCAAGAAGAAAGAAGTTATATTTTCAGAAACAATCTGCTTTCAGAAATGAAGAACTCCGATGACTGATCTTCAGATGAACATGCAGACTGATGCTAACAATGAGTATGTCCTGTCTCCATAAAACCCAGTCTACAAGCATCATGCTGCTGAAACGTCTACCTTCACTGTCAGCTTCAATGATTTCTGACTGATAGGAGTAGAATCTTATAGTATGAACAGCTAAGACATATTCACCTGAATCTTCATATTTCCATAAATCCTTCTACAATGTGTGCATATGTGGGTTCAAAAACAAGTGTTATCTTGTTAAGCATCAATTTTCATACAACAAACTAAAAGAGATAGATCACTGAATTTCATCCTTAATCAGATCCACATACGCCCCATGTGGCGATGAGTGCATATCAATGAGGCTCCATAATAGAATTTTAGTGTAGTCAAGGGGAAAGAAGTGTGGATGTGGGTCTAGAGTCCATCCTGAAGTCTCAGCACACTGCACAAAGTCAGCCAGAAACAGGACTGGGATGAGACCTTGCATTGGACACAAAGGATTTTCCCAACAATTGTCTTCAGTGCAAAATCTTGAGAAATTTGATGTTTAGGATAAACAAATGTTATTTTCTTCAGCCCCTGTTTAAAAAATATTGTAAAGAAATTATTAAAATGCAGAGATCCCAAGAGTTGTCCTCTTTCAAAATCAGAAATAAACTTTCACTTGGATTGGTCAGTCATTATACAGTCTTTCAAATCGAAATGGAGGATGAAAAGTTATTTGAAATTATGCTGGTGCATATCCCAAGCAGACTGAATTAGATATTTTCTTTAAGTGTATCTGTCTCCAAGATACTTTTTTTATTTTATTTTTTTTTATTTTTAAGGGATTCTACAATACAATGACACAGTTGTTTGCAGATAGCTTTGATGTCACTCATTATGTCATACAATAATGTAATTGGTGCATTTTGCAAGTATCTATGTCCAAATTTTGAACAACCCAAGGTTCCCATAGACCAGTTGGAGAAGCTTGTATGCCCAGACATGTTGATCAATCAGGAGTCCAGACTATATTCCTGTAGTCTCATGATTCACCCCTATCTTTTCCGGAGCCCTTACAATCTACCACAACCCCTCAGCTTCCGCAGTTGGGGTCCCGGGCCGGTTGGTAATGGGGCACAAGTGGGTGAGAGAAAACAGTCTAATTTCCTTGGAAGTTGCCATTTTGGACTCCAGTCTGTTCAGCTTGTTTCCCTTCAATTGATGGAACAGATTGACACCTTCCCAGTGATACCCTTTTTAAGTCATATTGACAAAGCATGAGCTAGTTTGATGTACAGGCATTAAGCAAGTAACCACTTAGGGATGTCAACTAAGCTGTGAGCATAGACACAGATGCTGGATGGCATGCTAAGCCGCAAACTGGGTTTCTCTATAATGGGGTGACAAGTTTTACTGTGGCTCACAACATCGCCCAACCACCAGGAGACACAAGCTTGTGGCATCCTCTGTGAGTTTATTCCTCCAAGGAAAGAGCTATAGCCCAATAGATTTGGGATATATATATAGACACTTGGCTCCACTGTTGCACAGTACCTCCAGGCTGTTGAGGTGTAGCTGATATTGACAAGAGGAGTCCTTGCTTGTCCTCCCGGGAGACAAATATTGTGCTGTATTGCTTTAGTGGTCTTTGGTAGCGCTCTCTAGCCTTTTCAGATGCCAGTTGTACGCTAGCAAGTGACGTCTAATAACATTTTTCATGCTCACAACACGACAACAGGTCTTCAACCAGGGATTACTGGATACTGCCGTTCTCCTTGCCTATAGCCCTTATAGGCAAAAACGGCCTTTTAAGATTTGGGCGGGGGGTTGAATCCCCTAGCCAACACTCCTAGGCAGAAGAATTCATTGCTTATGTCAGAGCTTTCCTGTATTAATACATTTTGGCTTAATTACACAACTTATCAACACTTTAATACATTGATTATTGGCTCTATTTAGGGAAATATCCTTTCACATTCCTATTCCTATCAGTCAATTAATATGTTATGCCTGTGTTTTATAGGAGATTACCACTGTAACAGTTGATTCTGTTTACAGTTAGGGAGTGTTTTCATTACCATCAATGTTGTTCTTTTTCCTAAAAAAGGGAGAGGTAGGAAGGGGTTTCTCTCAGCATCTGGAATAGTAAACTTCATTATGGCCCATTGTAAACAGTCAACACCAATATTATTCATAGAGATTGCCGCAGTGTCCGTGACGTCAGGCGAATTGAGGTTTGTGGTTACCTCGTTTCCGTAATGGTCATTATGGGTCAGCCTCTCTGCGTGGCATCCCCATTTAATCCTGGACAGCCAAAAGTCATATTTTTTCAGGCATTTATGTTGGTATTTTTACCTGTGGAACATAAAATTCTCCTCCCATTGTTATTTGCAAGATCAGAAAAATTGAAAATTTGTCAATAGTATTGGAACACAGAGTTTTCCATTTGTATCCCAGAAAGGATAGTACCCACCTCCCACCGATCCCTCTTTTTTTTTCGGTTTTTATGTTTTTTTCGCTATATGATGCCTAAGTTGTATTAAACATACCCGTAAACAGGAGCCAAGGCATAAGCTTTCATGAAATTTAACCCCAAGCTGTTCTTCATTGACTGTATGCTATTTATTTGGGAAAGAAATTTAAGCTTATGTTCCTTTAAATTTTGTGTCCTACAGTAAAAGAAAGTGTTATGATGTTGTGTAATTCAGAAAAAAAAAAAAAAAAAAAAAAAAAAAAAAAAAAAAAAAAAAAATAAATAAAAACAAAGTTAACATTTATATTCCCAATTAGTTTTCAAATGTAATTACCATTTCCATCCACAAAACCTACATCTAAATTTAACTAATCTAAAGATTTAACTAAGCCTTAAAATATCCCATACTTTGTGGATAAAGCTTGGGCAGAGTTGAGTACCTGTTAAGTAAATTTTACCCAATAAACACTTTTGCTCTTTAAAGCTATATGACTGGACTAGACTTCTACTTATTTGGGATGTAAAATTTAAGCTTAATTCCTTTAAGTTGTCCTACAAGTAAAAGAAAGTTTACACTGTGATGTTGTGTATTTCAGAAAAATATAGAGCCAAACCCAATAACAAACTATAAATAAAAACAACTAGCATTTTATATATTCCCAGTTATTCAAATGTCAGTATCTAGCCCCATTTTTTTAGCACAAGCATCCATATAAAACCAATTTCCAGCAGTTGTGTTTGTGCCCCAGTCCACACAGCTCAAGGCTCCCGCCATCCAGCTGGAGGGGCTTGAAGTTCAATCAAGGATATTTTGGGTGGAAAACTCTTTTAACACTGTGGGAAAAGAAAAAGTGGGAAGACCTAGGGGTGTCCATGAACGTGTTTGGGAACACTGCCTTCACATCTATCTATAGAAATGCCCGGCCATTCTTCATTTTATTTAATTTATTTGATTTATGTTAATTATATTTTATTTATGTTATTTTATTTCAATTATTGTACTACTGGAATTGATGAGAATTGAATGTCTTGCTTATGCTAAGCAAATCTGAACCAAGAAACCACAAGCTCAGCCTCTGAACTGTAAAACATTTTTTGACATCCATTTGTGTAAGTATCTCTTTGTTCAAGATTTTTTATTCATTTTCAACATAATTTAGAAAATCTAATATGATAGCACAATTTCAAGTTTTGAAAGTAAGCTTTTAAAAAATTATTTATGGAGCATGGCATGGTGGTTGGTACAAGCCTTTAATCCCAGCACTTGGGAGGCAGAGGCAGGCGGTTCTCTGTGAGATAGAGGTGAGCCTGGTCTCCATGGTGAGTTCCAAGCCAGCTGGGGCTACAAAGAGACTCTGTCTCAACAAGAGCAAAATACATTTATGCTATCTTATGTCTGTTGTTAATGTTTCTTGAGTGCTGTGTGTGTGGGGGGTGGTGTGTTTGTGTGTGTGGTGTGTGTGTGGTATGTGTCAGGTAACTGCTTCCCACATAGTGCTGTGGAGAGCCAAAAGAGGAATCAACATCAACTGCCTCTAGGAGCGGAAGAACAGAAGTTGGTGAGTCACAATAGTGTTCTTTTTTTGTTATTTAAGTTTTTATTATGGGGCTTTGTGCATTTCATACATTTTTTTTCCAATTCAGTTCAGTCTTATTTTCCCTTTCCCCTTCCCCCACCCCATCCCAGATCATGCATTCTGCCATAACTGTCCTGCATCTTTCTCTCAGTTTTTTTTTTTCATTTTTGTTCTTAAGCATGCCGCAGTTCCTCCAGCCTCTAAGTGGATATTTGAATCAGTGGTAGTTACTTCATCCAGGAACTTCTGTAGTCTCAGGTTTTCCTTTAGGTTACTAAATTGTCTCTGTTCATATTTTCATAGCATACTCCATCCCACTAAGTGATAACATTGGTAATTTCCTTAAAGAATGACTTCATTTCACTCTCAGAGCACTGTCCTGAGTAGTCACACTGATGTGGACCACTATGTCATGTATGTCTGTGTCATGTATGTCTGTGACTGTACCAGGGCTCCCTGAAGTTATTTTCCTAGCCATGTTTTCTTTCACTATTAAATAGTAACCAAATCGACCAACGATTCATAATTAGCAAGTCTGCTGTAACCATTTGATAGAATAAGAAGTCAACATCGGCAGTGCTCAGCAATGGTGGTCATTCCTTATAACCACACTTCCCTTCGAAGGAAAACTTTAGGTCACATTCAAAATGTAAATCTTAGGCTGCAGAGTCGCTATCGCATGTGTAAAGCTGCTGGGATATGTATTCAATATGTAATTCACTTAAAATTGCAGTTATTGTTACAACTTATTACTTGCCTAACCTTGATTGTCATTGCTAACTAATTAATTTTTGGCAGATATCAAACAAAATTCAGTAATAATGAAAACTAAATTTTTTAATAATTTTTATTTAATTCTATTTTTTATTGAATTTTTGCAAATTTCACACAATATGTTTTGATCATGTTTGGGCCTCCTCTACATCTGCATCCCTTGTATAGCGATCCCCTGCCTGGTTTCATATACTCTGTTATATGTGTTAAGGCCAGTGGAGCCAAGTTTGTATCTCCAAATATCTTTCTGTGTGTGTGCATCCACTGGAACTTGGTTAACGTATTTAGTGTCATATCCTTAAATAAAATCAACTCTCCCTCTCCCAATATTTATCAGCTGCCAAAAGTTGCTCAGGTTAGGGCTTCTCACTTTATGTCCATATTGGGATTTTGTTTAGCCCGAACTTGCCTGAGACTTGCATATGCTGTTACCAGTATTATAAGTTCATATGAGTAACCTCAGCTGTCTGGGAAACTCTTTCCTTGTCATGGTCCTCAACCATATCTACCTCTTACAGTCTTTCAAGCCCCTGTGTTTCAATGCTTCCTGAGCCTCGGGTGAGAGAGGTTTAATATAGGTATTCTATTCAGTGGTAATCACTCTGCATTCTCTTTAATTTGGCCATTCATAGCTGTCTGGTTTAATCACCATCTGTTAAATGAGAAATATTAGTGGGTGAGAGTTGAGAGATGGATTCATATTATTTCTGCCCCTTGTTCTAGTCTGTTACCTGATCCTTAGGTGTAGAGGTTGCATTGTAGATGTGTCACTTAGGGCTGGGAACCTCACAGACTCTTATTCTCTGCATTTGACACTTTTTGATATCTCTCACTTGTTGCCAAAAGAAGCTTCTTTGATGAATGCAAAGAAGTATACTTCTCCATGAGTATAAGGATACGTATTTAGAAAACATTAAGAAATTACACCCTTCGAGAAAAATACAGGCAGTACCTACAAGATGTAGGAACTGGAAATGACCTTTCTAAATTGGACTTCAGAGAATTCATGAAATTAGTACAGGAAAGGGAGAAAAAAAATCAAGTGAAGAGGAAGCCCAAAGAGTAGAAGAAAATCTTTACCATACTTAGAAATTCAGATGCTCAGCCTCAAAAAACTTATCAAAGCTTGGTTGTAAGGCATATATTGAAGATTGCCTCTAAGATATACCAGCCTTTAAAGCATTGAATTCATGAATTACATTTCCTGGAATGTTTCACCAGGAACAAAGTCCCCATTAGAAAAGAAGAAACACATGCACACACCACACATACACACAGCGCACACATACACAACACACATATGCAACATGCATACACACGTGCATACCACACATACACACATGTACACACACAAATATATACATATCCACATAGATATTTATGCCACATGCCCACTCATGAGCATACATGCCCATACTCATGTATACACTCCCATACCTACACTCACAAGTATACACATTCATACACTTACACACACATATATGCACACAAATATGCTCACACCCCCACACATCATGTGCACATACACAAATGCACCCACACACATAAAAACACATACACCTTGTATACACACACACATACACAAATATACACACCATATCCTCACATAGATATTTGCATGTGATTACACTGCTTCTCAAAACATTATTTAATAATCTAGCTCTATGAACTATGCTATTGTGTGCACAGTCTCCACAAACTCTCTCTTAAAGACAGCAGACAGAATGATCCATTTTGAACTGCATTGCAGATCTCAGCATTAATGCTCTGCTTCCCTTTCTGTTCCAGACCCTATAACCTTTTCATCTTACGGTAGCTAAGCAGGTCAATTCCTTTTTAGGGCCTTTGAACCAGTGCTACCCCTCATCAATAGCCTTCTCCACCTGATTCTACTCTGTAGACTTCCTCATCCAAACTGGGTTCAGGTGTTACATTTTTACAGTGAGTACTTCTCCAACAAATCCGATTTAAACATTATCAGGCTATGGCTCTTGGCTCCTTTTTATCTTCTTTACAAAGCACTTGTCACCTTATAGACCACCTTCTTTTTGTAATTAGCTCTATAGTTTATTGTCTGTTTCCCTCTAGTAAAAGGTGCAATCCAGTGCCCTCTGTTTTTATTAATTGACTATCACCGACAACAAGATAAATACTTGGCCCATGGCAAGCATTCTATGAATAACTGGGTATGAATCAGTGAGTGAATGTACACATTGGCCAGGTGATTCATGGCATAAAATTCATTGTGGGGCTATTGTCACAGCATAACATAATGCTCACCTTCGTAGAAACACAGGGGAAAGGTTCTTCTCTGGGTTCATTAAGTCTTTAACCACAGCGAAGCTCGCTCCCAAGAGGGACTTGGGAAACAAAACCATTGTAAAGTTGTCACCAGTTGTATTCCAAACTGGGGGCTTTATCCCAAATCCATGTGGTGCATTTTGCTTGTCCAGTTCTCTCCTAACTACTTCTTGCATTTGGTGACAGCAGCACGGTAAACTGTGTGTTTCATGTTTTCATCGTGTCTTCAGTCACAGTCTCTCGGTCTATCTCTTTCCAATATCTGTAATTCCTAGCAAAATAATTTTTTGTACAAGGAGGAAAATTGGTAATTTCATCCAGTGCATTTATTTTGCCACTTTATATCTTTATTTATATTTTTTTATTTTATATTTATGAAAGCATTGCTTGCATGTAGGTAGGTGCACCTGTGTTGTGCAGTTCCTATGGAGGTCAGAAGACTGCTTTGGATCCCCTGGAACTGGAGTTAAAGATGGTTCTTAGCCACCAGGTGTGTGCTGGGAAAAAGTAGGACTGGAACATCTCTCCAGTCCTACTTTACCACTTTAAAGATTCATTTGTAATTGTTCCAAAACCCAGAATTAGGGGCTGGATGCTAAGTTTTTCCTTAATGTCATATTTTAACATAAGAAAACCAATTTCTAAAGTGTCTTCCTTATAGTAGTCTATAATATTCATTCTTTTAAAAATATTTTATGTAGGTACACGCATGCCATACAATGGCTGCAGAGGTAAGAGGTGGTCGTTGAATCCCTGAAACTTGAGTTTTGGGTAGTTGTTAGTCACTATGTGGGTGCTGGGAATGGAATGGAACTCAGGTCCTCTGCAAGAGCAGCCAGTGTTCTTAACTACTGAGCCATCTCTTCAGACAATGTTGATTCTTTAGTATTCATAAATGATCCAATATTATTCATTCAGGATCCGAAAATCATTATGTTTTTGCTGTTTAGCTTTACTTTCTTTCTTTCTTTTGGAAACATCAGAATTATTAAGATCTCAAGGTATTTTAAAAATGTTTTACTTTTAGCAAATGTGCATTTATATATATATATATATTTTTTTTAATTTTTACTTATGTGTATGGTTGTACTGGCTGCATGTAGGTAGGTGCACCCCTGTCATGCAATGCTGTGGAGGTCAGAAGAAGACATTGGATTCCCCTGGAACCGGAGTTAAAGATGGTTCTTAGCTGCCATGCGGGTGCTGGGAATTGAACCCAGGTTCTCTGCAAGAGCAGTCAGTGCGACTAACCGCTGAGCCATCTCTCCAGCCCCATCATAATGCTTTCTTTGTGTAAACTGTGATTCAGTGAAACCTAAAGATAATCAGGTGAGGTATTGTTTTGAATTTTAAAATGTGGTTAAAACTGAGGCATTTTCTTCCTTTTAGAAGGATACATGTAGCCAGGCATGGTGGCACACACCTTTAATCCTAGAACTTCTGAGGCAAAGGCAGTCTGATTTCTGTGAGATTGAACCCACCCTGGTCTACAGTTCCTGGCCAGCTGGGGTGACAGAGAGACACTGTCTCAAAAAGACCAACAAAAAATGTATGTAATGGAAATGTATCTTTGTTGATTTGAGTACGAATTTAGTTTATAATAAATATACTATTCTCAGAATTATAATGATCATTCTGAGAATTCAGCCCAGTGTCATATATGCAATGGATTTGTTAATATATAGTTTCTCTGTTAATTAATATTTGCTCATGAAGTAGAAAATTAATGGAGTCAGTTACTATTAATGCCATTAGATTAATTTTTGCACCATTTATCTGAACTCTGTATGAATTGTTATATTACATGTATGAAAATATTGACAGACTGGATTCAATATGTGTAAATAAAAACATAAATCATTCTATTGTATATATTTGTTAACAGTACAAAGAAACAAACTAATCTTGTAAATGAATTAAAATATGATTTTCATTTACAAACTGAAGAAAAATGTATCTGGTATTTGCTAATTATTCTGTGCTTTTGCAAAGGTTTTTAGCCAAAGACACCATGAACCTCTTTTAGAATTGAGTAGCCCTTCCTAGCTGTCTCCATATCAAACAATTAGTAGAGACAAAGGACAAAGGGGCTGGAAAATAACCAGGATTTATAGAGCTAAAAACTGTCTATGGCCATGAAGATTATTAGAATAAAGGAAAAAAGAATAGGTACACCCAAGGAGGGTAAGCGGATGAAAGAGTGCAGGAGGTCAACCCAGACAGAATAGACATAAACAGTGACTGTCATACAGGGTGATGACCTCACAGATTCAAGAAACCAAGTCAGATGCCTGAGGACACAGAGATACCTGGCAACAGAGATGAAGAAACTGAGCCCAAATTCTAAACTGCATCTCACAGAGGTCTTGACGGGGGCATAATGTTTCCCAGGAAAAGGGGGATTTTATTCATTTATTTAAAAAATGAAATTAAGCCGGGCATAGTGGTGCACGCCTTTAATCCCTTGGGAGGCAGAGGCAGTCGGATCTCTGTGAGTTCGAGGCCAGCCTGGTTTACATAATGAGTTCCAGGACAACTGGGGCTACAGGGAGACCCTGTCTCAAAAAGACAAAAAAAAAAAAAAACCATGAAATTAAGTTTGTTGAAAAGGAAAACATGTACCTAGTCAGAATTTCAGAGCATGGAAGCAGGGCACGTCATCCTGCAGTGGCATTTATGCCTTTAATATGTTTTTCATAGGATTAAAGTTTGTCTTTTTATTGGATTTATTTCTGCTTATATGTCTGCAATTGAATTCATATGACTTCGGTGTTGTATCTAACACTGTACTATATTTTACCTGTCTTCATAGTTTTTGCTTTACTTGGCAGAGTCTTCTATGGCATTCCACATTATATTCTTCATCCTGTTACATAATTAAGAACAATAGAAGTATCAAGAAGCGAGACTGTATAATCTCATGAAACCTTTAAATGACTTTCTTATTAACTTTTCCAATTTCCCTACAGAAATTGTTTCTATCGATATTTTAATTTCACGTGAGCTGAATGACAGGAAATTAAACGATTTTGGCAGATGGTTGCCACAAACTACATACTACATTTTAGAATCGGTCCACAAAACTCTGCAGCTTGGCAGTGAGTGGTGGATCATTTTATTGCCTGTTAATGCCAAAAGAAATCTGGCTGAAATGTGTGTTTTTCAATTTAATTTATTCTCTGACTTTATTAAGAGTTACCAGACTTGATTTACTTGTGTCTGATGTATCCATAAAATTTAAATTCAAGAAGTTTCACAAGTCAATGTTTCCTATTTGCATTAACTCAAATTTCATGACATCTGTATTAGTCACTTTTCTGTTGCTGTGATAAAACACCATGACCAAGGAACTTATAAAAGGAAGACTTTATTTGAGCTTACGATTGATGGTTCCAGGGAATTAGAGTCCACTGTCGGGGGAGGCATGGCAGCTGGATCTGGAGCAGCAAGATCTCGCAATGGGCACAGGAAGCAGAGAGAGAGTGCGACTGGAGACCACAAGGCTTGTTAAACTCACTAATCCTGCCCCCAATAACGTACTTCCTCTAGCATGGCCACACCTTCTAAGACCTCCAAGAACAGTGCCACCGACTGAAGACAAATGTCTGAATACTTAAAGCCTATGGAGGACACTCATTCAAACCACCACAACATCTAAGATTAAATCTTTAAAGAACTATTGCTAGCTTTAGATATAGCTTTAAGTATTCCTTTCAACAGGCAGGTTGTGAATACAGGCCAGCTATGTAGGTAAGTATATACCTTTATATTTTAAATGTGAATCCACCTTAAGAATTCCTAATAATTTTATCCAGTAATTCCCTGTGAAGTGGAAAGAAGTCAGTGTTATCTGAAAAGTGTGAGGGAGAAGAGTAGAGAGATGTAAAACCACAACCTACACAGACAGTAGAGGGGACTTGGCAAACCCAAACATGTGCAGGATCAGAGGCCGGGAGGGAAGCAGGTACATCAGTGGCTGTGCCATTGAATTTGAAATGTATTGTTTTGTTTCCTTCTAGCCATCAAGTATTGACTATTTTCAATTTTCAACTTGATGAGATCAATTAAATAAATGATCAGTCAAGAGGCAGGACTTTGGTTGTGTCAGTGAGGGCTTCTTCAGAGAGTGTTAACTGAAGGAGAGAGATCTACTCTGAATGGAGTAGTATGAACTGGGGGTAGGACTGAATAGAAAGAGAGATGACAGGCTGCTGATGACTGGAATTTTCTTTTTTTCTGCTTCCTGATATGCCTAGAAATGAGCAAGCAGCCCTCTGCTGCTGTAGAGACCACTAACACTGTCTCTACCATGGTAGACCTCTGAGCCAACGTCAATCTTAATAAATTGCTTCAGTCAGGCACTTTTTCAGAGTACCATGAAAAGTAACTAACACAGCTATCAGGTAGAGATGCAAATACAGGCTGAGTTTGTCTCAGATGAGGCCAGGGAAGCAAGAGTATAAAAAACACATTGTCAAGGGCCAACTTTGAATCACAAATCATAAGACAGTGCTTAGTAGAGTGGACAGTAGAGAGAGAAGGCAAGAGGGACAGAAGAAGGAAAGGATGGGTGAAAACTGTGTTTTTTAAAAAGAACAAATGCTGTGGAAATATTTAGGAGCAGCGTAACACAAAGCCATGTGCAAACGTCATAGTTAAATGGAACTTTGAGAAGGGGAAGCAATTATAATCAATGCAAATCAAGAATAGGACCATGAGAATGGGAATCACTCTGAACAGCAGTGAGTGAGGAAAATGAAAGTGATTATAGTAATGAACAGCTTGCTAGAATCTACCAATATTTAAGTAGTGAATGCATATTACCAAGCAGCTTACAGAAACAACATGAAGGAGGGTGAACTATCCTTCTTTTTGAGCTTGTACACATCTATATTCCCCAAAAAGAAGTGTAATGGTTTGGAAGTAATATTGTTGGAAATGGAGGAAGCCTGCTCCTCCTCTGACCTTGACTAGATGTCTAGAAGCAATTTATACTAACTGGATTGTAGGAAGCCAAGTTTCAATCAAGAACAAAGACATTGTGTTCACCAAGAGATAGAAAGTTTAGGCGATGTACTTCTGTTGTAGCTTTGGTGACACCATGGAATTTACTTGATAGAGCAGAATGGAATGGTTTAGATGTGCATGGATAAGCCAGAAGCCAGTTTGAGGCTAGGGCAATGAGAATTTGGGAACCAAGTAGAAGATGAAGTCAGATTACAATAACAATCATGATGCTTTCCTTTTATTATTTTTTTTAGACGCAGTTTCCCTATAGCCCCAACTGGCCTGGAACTTACTCTGTAGACCAGGCTGGCCTTGAACTCACAGAGATCCACCTGACTCTGCCTCCTGAACAGTTCATAGCCCTCATGTGGGTGCTGAGAACCACACCCTGGTGCTCTGCAAGAACAGTCAGTGCTCTTAACTGCTGAGCCATCTCTCCAGCCCCATCATGATGCTTTCTTTGTGTAAACTGTGATTCAGTGAAACCTAAAGATAATCAGGCAAAGTATTGTTTTGAATTTTAAAATGTGGTTAAAACTGAGTCTCAGATGATTTTAGAGATTTTGGCATATAGTTATATGCAGAAGCCAGGAAACCTGGTGGTGTACTTTTGTTTAGTGATGAAGAATAGGTCCCCTGTGTCTTTTCTCTTTGTTTACACTAGCCTTATAACTTCCTAGAAGCTGCTCTGTATATGTTGAAGAGGATGGGAAGCTTGGAGGGAATTCTAGCATCCATTCCTAGAGCTCACTGTAGCTATAATAGTGGCCATAGCAACTAGCTGCCTGGAGAAGTAATAGACACCCAGGCTGAAGGAGGGAGACATGATAAAATGGCTACTTCCCTGCTGCCAGCTAAGAAGTCCAGAACACAAAAGAGAGACGCTGATTCCAATTCTCTCAAAAATCTTAAAATATTTAGCAATTTACAACCTATGACAGCATCTAAATGTACTAGTTGAGAAGGCAAATTAAAAGCCAACAAAATTGCTTCCTGAGAACTAGAATTATATCTACTAGAAATACATATGCCAGCATTCAGTGCCTGGAACATGTGATAAAGGTATATGAAGGAATGGAATTTTCTGCTTTGTTGCTTTGTTTACTGCCTGGGACTATGGGCAAAGTTGGTGCTCTATGCCCAGCCTTGTCATCTGCAAGTAGATATGATGAGTGTGACGATGACCTCATCAGATCCCTCTCAGCAATTATGTCATCGCTGATACTTAAAATAGTCAGTAAATGCTGTTTATTATTACTAACATTTACTTAACCTTTCTGCATACACACACATATATAGGAAAATTTAGTCATACACACACACACACACACACACACACACACACACACACACTTCTCCCCATGAGCTCACTTCTCAGACCACGATGACTGTAAAGAGTCAAGACAGAGAGAGCCAGAACTCTACAGGTGTTTCCAGAAACAGCAGCACACCAAGGCAGGAAGTTTTTCCATGTGGCATGGTGGCTCTCTGAGATGCCTGGGGAGCCTCCCCCTGTCAGACTGTTTCTGCAAGTGTTTGACAGAGATTGACTTGATGGAAGCATTGTCCTGGTGTCTTGTTTGTTCCCCTGTGCTTTTGTTGTCACCACGTCCCCTTTTTGACTTTACCCCCTCAGTCTAGAAGGTTGCCCTAGGTCTTCCTTAAGATGTTCACAGCTGCCTTTCCTTTCTGTTAGCTCTGGCGGTAACCATGGTCTCCTGCCTGGCTTTAATTTGTTTCTGTCTTATGCTCCTCTCCTTTCTTTCAGATTCAGTCTCTAAATGTATTGTCTCCCAAGCTACACTTGTCTTATCTGAGTGGGTAAAGACATCACTATATTCTCTTCCTCTTAGGGCATCTGTATATTGCTCTGATTTCTAGAGCACATGTTGGCTACATGTGCTTTTTATTTTCCTACAGAGTGATGGACTTCGTGAACACAGATCAAGGGCTTCATTTGTACAATTTTGTGGCCAAGTGGATATAATGGTAATAGCCGGCTTGTTGTAGCCTATGGCTGAAGGGCATTGTTGTCACCAGACAGGGAAGCAGTTATTTCCAAGGACAGCAATGGAAATTGAAATTCTGTGTGTTTGTCAAGGCTAAACTGAAGTAATCAGAGTTGTTCTCAGAGAATTTTAAGAATCGTTATGGTGGGGGCTAGAGAGATGGGTGAGAAGTTAATCAGAGTACTAGCTACTCTTCCAGAGGACCCAAACTGGTCTTCTAGCATCTACATGGAGGTTCACAACCATCTGAACTCTAATTCCAGGTGACATGACACCTTCTCACCAGAAGAGGGAGTTGGATCTCCTGTAACTGGAGTTACAGACTGGTTTTAGCTGCCATGTGGGTACTGGGAATTGAACTTGGGTCCTCTGGAAGAACAATATGTGTTCCACTGACCTATCTCTCCAGTCCAGTTTAAATCACTACTCAAAAGTGGGTTTAATGTAAGAGTGCTTGCTTATCATGCATGAGGAAATGGATTGAAGTCTCAAGACTAAAAATAGAAGCTAAAAGTGGAACAAACTGTTATGCTGTGCAGAATAAGTTCTAAATAACAATGTAAATGCATTTTCTTTAATAACCACCAGCAGATATTTATATTATCACTGATCCAAGTCACATCACTGTTTTCCAGTGAGATGAGTAGGGTATAATTACAGAATTTTCATAAACAGCTTAACTTTTGATCCAAGGAGGAGTGAATTTCTTCTATTGTATGTTTTATTCTACTTTAGTGAGGCTATTGTAGCTACAAAAGCCATAATTAAAGAGCCTTTCTGATGTGTTTTTTGAACTTCATTGGCAATATGAAGGAAGCAAAAAAGAAAAAAACAAACAAAAAAAAAAACAAGACAATGAGGGAGTGCTTATGGAGACACTAATGTGATAAACACCTTTTATTTTTATTCACTCTGGTTCAAATATGCATTTTAAGCATTGCTGTAAATAGCTCTGTCAAGGTCACTTTATGGCTAGTAACCCAATATTGGTGCATCTTATAAAGTGCTCAGTAATTTACATGCTGATTTTTCTAATCCCACCTTTGAATACCTTTACTGTTAGGCTAAGTTTTCAAGAACTGTGTAAATGAGCAAGCAAAAGTGGACATAATACAATTATTACAGTGGTAAATATGTTCTATATTTTAATTTTATTAGTTTTGTGTGTATGAGTGTATTGCATGCACCTGGTGGACTCTGGGATTTGAACCCAGGTCCTCTGCAAAAACAGCCAGTGCTCATAACTGCTGACCCATATCTCCAGCCCGATGTTCTCTTTTTTTGACCATTATGTCAGGAGGGAAGAATGTATCTTCCTCCTAAGAAATGTTTGCAATAAGCAAGGTAGCAAGAATACCAGAGCATTTCTATAACAGGACTACTACAGAAAAATATATAGCTTTTAAAAACCAGAATCTATTATGTTACATTCTAATTGAAAGTGATCAGTAGATTGGTAACTATAAATTATGAGGCTCACTTTCTCATCTCCACTATTGTAGAAACCACTTAAAATTTCTTCAAGTATTTCTTCTCCAGAAAATGTGTTTCCTGTTTGCACATGATTCCCTTTGTTGATTTCAAGTAGATATCTTTTACACTAAAGACACCTTGTCTACGGCAGTTGTCTTGATAATATAAACCCACCCCACACACAGGTTGATTGATGTGTTTCTCTCTTACTCAGTCCTGCTTATTTTTCAAGGATATTTATGCTTATATAAGTCCAGAGAGCAGAGTGCAACAACAGAGCAAAGGAGAGATAACATGTAATTTGCAAGCCATCTCCATGTGTCCTCATGCTTCAGGCTTACTGGGATGAAGGGATCTAAAAGACAACACAATCTTTATGCCTGTGCATATATACATTTATGTATACCTGTGGTAATTGTTAATTTATTTAAAAGAGCAAATACTGTATCTGGTAAATATTTCCTAACCATGAAGATGTGACTTTTTATCATTCAAAAATCACTATAATTAATTTGGCTACATTGTACATTTAAGCTCATTTGTTCATATAAATAAAGAATTTTAAGCATGCAAAGGAAGGGGCTAGAAGTGTTTCTCTTTGACATTCAGCCTCCTCTCAAGGAAAAATCAACCTAAGGGAAAGACCACTTAAAATTCTCAAGGGATATCTTGTCTTACACATGCACAGTCATGTAAAGACAAGTACTTCTGCTCCAGGGAGGACAATAAACTGAAAACCAGCGTTGTTGAAATAAATATTTTGAGATGAAAGAATGATATGGAAAATGTACACTTTATTGCACTCAGCGTGAAGTATATTAATACACAACATAGAATCATGTCAACACCATCGATTGATAGAAGAAATAGAAGGTACTTCCCTCTATAGGGAAAAGGATCTGGAACAGAGGGTGTTTGGGAACATCTGTAATGTTTACTTTTACTGAGCATAGCAGCACTACAAAATCTCAATTCAGGAAATTTATCTGCTAGCATCTGTTTCACAGGCAAGTTAGTGATGTCTGTAGTAATTAATATAGGACCTTTTGCACCACAGTAATGTATCTAGTTTTCAGCATCAGCACTCACTGTTAAATAGCAATGCACTCGGGCAGAGGACCTGGGGTTCGATCCCCAGCACCCACATGGCGGCTAAGAACCGTCTGTAACTCCAATTTCAGGAGAACTCCAGTTCCAGGGGAATCCGAGACCCTCTTCTGACCCCCGCGGCATTACACTACACGACACGGGTGCACAAAACTACATGCAGACAGTGCATTCATACACAAGCAAAAATAAATAAAATTTAAAAAGTAGCAATGCACTCAACTCTGGGGTCTGTAGAGTATCTAGAGGAAGTGAATTAAGATGCAGCAAAATAACATTTTCACAGTCTTTTCTGACAGCACTTCAACTGTCACTGAATCAGCTTCCAAAAGATGGTCATGCTCCCATAGACGGGATTGTTAGTCAGATGAGTCCATGTGGATGTGTTATGCTTGAAATATATTAATTAATATATTAATATAAGCTTTAAGAATTTTCAAATATAGGGGTTGGAGAGATGGCTCAGCAATTAAGAGCACCCACTATTTTTTCAGAGGACACAGGTTCGATTCTCAGTACTCACACGTTGCTAACCACCGTCCGTAACTCCAGTTCCAAAGAATCAGACACCTTCTTTTGACCTCCACAGGCCTTAAACGACATGAGTGCACTAACACACATGCAGACAATACACTCACAAACATAAAATAAAAATAATGAAGTACTTTTAAAATAATTTTCAAATATAATAGAATGCTACATATAGCTTTGAATGGCATATTGTTAAACTTTTGGCTGACACATGACTGTAATATTTCTAATGTCTGTATCTGTTCAAAACATGTGGTAGAGGAATGCTTGATAAAACTGTTTGTGCATGGCTTTTTTGTTTGTTATTTTGGTTTTAGGAGTTTATATTTAAACACGGAAAATAGATATGAGAATATAAGTGAAATGCTAATTTTATATAGATAATTTCAAATAAATACACAAAATACCTTATTTACAGATATAAATTTGTAAAGAAAATTAATTTTCAGGAAATTTCTATGTGGATGTAGGTGAAGTTTACATTTGCTGTTTACACATAGGCAACATAATTTGGGAAACAAAGCCTTTTAGACAAAATGTTTTTCAAATTTGATGTGCCTTAAATTAAGTAGAGATAGATGCATTTAAGATATGAAAGCATATACTCTATATAATATTGAAATATTCCTTATTCCCTCAATCAGATTTATTTCAGCAATCCTACTAGAGATGTGTTTTTATGTTTCTTAATGAATTTGAGTGTATTTCATACAGAACATCTTCTTGTTTTGGCACAGGTACAAATCTATTTTTACAAAATGAATAGGTACAACTGTTTGTTTCAAGATGTAGACATTTACCAGCCAAAGGAAGCACATATTTCCATACCCTCCCCCACAATCCCCAAATTTCTACCCCACCACTAAGAGTTCAGCTAATAGGATAAAGCCCAACTAAGGAATACTTGAGAATTGATGTGACACAAGGACATCTACACAGATTCTGGCATGCCATCCCCAAATGACAACTGCATCCGGTTAGTACCTTAACTTGTTGGCAACTTACACCTCCCCACCCCATTCTCTTTTCTAAAGATTTTATTTTTTTGAGGGTTGAGGAAAGAACTTCAGTTACTGATTAACTAAGAAAACAACCAGCCACACATCCCTTTCCACATGGCTATATTGCAGAATAGTTTTAAGAGAAATAACCATTCAGACATTTATCTACCAACTCTCCAATTTCGTTCCTAACCTGTGAAGATGACTTGCTTCATCACTCCACCTGTTATTCCTCATCTGGTCCTAAAGCTCCTGGAAGGTATTTTTGTTTTATTTTAGGGTAAAACCACTACACCCAATCTATTCATACAGAACATCTTAATCATCTTTATCCCCTCTTTCCCACTGACACCCTCCCGTGGCCCACCCACTGGATTTCATGCATTTTATCATTGATGTTAAAGCCTATTGAGCCAAGTTAATGTCCCTAAATGTCCCTCATCTACCCAGAGCAAGTTCATTGTAGCCAGCCTATCTAGAGCTCCTCCCTTGAAGAAGATCAACTCTTCCTCACCAAGCAGTAATCAACTACCAATAGTTCACTGGCTAAGATTGGGGTCTGCTGCCCATTTCCACAGTTCTATGGTGGGTTTTTGTCTGCTTGAGTCTGCATGGGTCTTGTGCAGGCTGATACCATTGCCATAGGTTCACATATGCAGGTTCTCAGGAGCCTGTGAGAGTCCATTTTAACATGGTCATTTACTTCCTCCCTTGGCACTTACAACCTTCCTGTCCCCTCTTCCACAACGATCTCTGAGCCCTGGGTCGGTGAAGTTTAATATGGGGCACCTGTCCAAGGATCCAGACTCTTATTCTCTGTGCTTTAGCCATCTGTGCCATTTTTGTGTTCATGAACCTCTGTTGCATGAGGGAGCTCAGTTGATGAGACTTGAGAGATGCATTAGTATTCCCTCTACTGCCTTGCTCTGCTATGTTCCATGAGCCTTAGGTGTAGAGGTTCCATTGTAGATGTATCACTTAAGATTGGGCATTTCATAGATAATCTCTGTGTGTGGCCAGTTGTGGAGCTCTGTAATAGTCACTATAGGTTGCAAGATAAGTTTCTTTGATGAGTACTGACTGGCATATTGTTTGTAAATATAATGATCCATATTTAGTACATAGTAAGAAATTACATGTGTCTGGGGATGTGCCATCCTTAGGGTTTTCTCTAAGATCTATGACCTCTCCAGCCATGTAAATTTGGCTGTGTTTACACTATCACATATTGTTTTCTTCCCATTGAATGGGCTTTAAATCTAATTAGGTAGCTGTTGATTACCCCCAAGCCACTACTGCCCCAATATAGTTTGCTATGCTGTGATTGTTGTGATGGTTAGGCCTTAAAGCTGGTTGACCACTGGGTTGGACCACTAGCAGCTTGTATAGTGCTCTCCAAAACTATAACAGCTGGCCTTCAGGGAAGTGTCTTTCAGGTCAGTTCCAGCTGTATTGCTCCAAATCCTGTGTCTTAAGTAGGTCCTGTCTTCAGCATTAGGAACTTATCTTTAAGTTCTGGGAGATAATCAAGGGCTGTGCAATAGCCTGTGGAATTTTGAGAGTCTCTTGGACTACCCTGTCCAACAACTCAAAGGAAGGTTTGTCCTGTCTTGCACTGTTTCTTGTTAAATAGCCTTCAGCTACGTACATGGACTCATGTAGAGATATTGTTATGTGCTGGAGTCCAGCTCCATCAGGTTCAGTTCCTGAAGTGGGTGGTCGCAAAGGCAGTGAAGAAATTAATCAAATAAGACACAAGAATCTCCTTTTCATGACCTGAGGAGCATCTATCTTCCCTGCTCCTGTTCAGAGGACCTCTTAGGTTCTTCACTTTGCCGATTTCTTGACCTAAGGATCAGAGAGCATTTTCCTTCTCTGATCCTGTGCAGAGGGCCTTGCCAATTTGCCACTCTGCCGAATTCCTGACCTAAGGATCAGAGAGCTTTTGCCTTCTCTGATCCTGTGCAGAGGGCCTTGCCAATTTGCCACTCTGCCGAATTCCTGACCTAAGGATCAGAGAGCTTTTGCCTTCTCTGACCCTGTGCAGAGGGCCTTGCCAATTTGCCACTCTGCCGAATTCCTGACCTAAGGATCAGAGAGCTTTTGCCTTCTCTGATCCTGTGCAGAGGGCCTTGCCAATTTGCCACTCTGCCGAATTCCTGACCTAAGGATCAGAGAGCTTTTGCCTTCTCTGACCCTGTGCAGAGGGCCTTGCCAATTTGCCACTCTGCCGAATTCCTGACCTAAGGATCAGAGAGCTTTTGCCTTCTCTGATCCTGTGCAGAGGGCCTTGCCAATTTGCCACTCTGCCGAATTCCTGACCTAAGGATCAGAGAGCTTTTGCCTTCTCTGACCCTGTGCAGAGGGCCTTGCCAATTTGCCACTCTGCCGAATTCCTGACCTAAGGATCAGAGAGCTTTTGCCTTCTCTGATCCTGTGCAGAGGGCCTTGCCAATTTGCCACTCTGCCGAATTCCTGACCTAAGGATCAGAGAGCTTTTGCCTTCTCTGACCCTGTGCAGAGGGCCTTGCCAATTTGCCACTCTGCCGAATTCCTGACCTAAGGATCAGAGAGCTTTTGCCTTCTCTGATCCTGTGCAGAGGGCCTTGCCAATTTGCCACTCTGCCGAATTCCTGACCTAAGGATCAGAGAGCTTTTGCCTTCTCTGACCCTGTGCAGAGGGCCTTGCCAATTTGCCACTCTGCCGAATTCCTGACCTAAGGATCAGAGAGCTTTTGCCTTCTCTGATCCTGTGCAGAGGGCCTTGCCAATTTGCCACTCTGCCGAATTCCTGACCTAAGGATCAGAGAGCTTTTGCCTTCTCTGACCCTGTGCAGAGGGCCTTGCCAATTTGCCACTCTGCCGAATTCCTGACCTAAGGATCAGAGAGCTTTTGCCTTCTCTGATCCTGTGCAGAGGGCCTTGCCAATTTGCCACTCTGCCGAATTCCTGACCTAAGGATCAGAGAGCTTTTGCCTTCTCTGACCCTGTGCAGAGGGCCTTGCCAATTTGCCACTCTGCCGAATTCCTGACCTAAGGATCAGAGAGCTTTTGCCTTCTCTGATCCTGTGCAGAGGGCCTTGCCAATTTGCCACTCTGCCGAATTCCTGACCTAAGGATCAGAGAGCTTTTGCCTTCTCTGACCCTGTGCAGAGGGCCTTGCCAATTTGCCACTCTGCCGAATTCCTGACCTAAGGATCAGAGAGCTTTTGCCTTCTCTGATCCTGTGCAGAGGGCCTTGCCAATTTGCCACTCTGCCGAATTCCTGACCTAAGGATCAGAGAGCTTTTGCCTTCTCTGACCCTGTGCAGAGGGCCTTGCCAATTTGCCACTCTGCCGAATTCCTGACCTAAGGATCAGAGAGCTTTTGCCTTCTCTGACCCTGTGCAGAGGGCCTTGCCAATTTGCCACTCTGCCGAATTCCTGACCTAAGGATCAGAGAAATTTTTGCCTTCTCTGACCCTGTGCAGAGGGCCTTTCGGGTTTGCCACTCTGCCGAATTCCTGACCTAAGAATCAGAGAGCTTTTGCCTTCTCTGACCCTGTGCAGAGGACCTCTTGGGTTCTTCACTCTGCGGAATTCCTGACCTAAGGATCACAGAGCTTTTGCCTTCTCTGATCCTGTGCAGAGGCCTTTCGAGTTTGCCACTCTGCAGATTCCTTTCCTTCTCTTTTTTCTTCTCTGCTCCTCAGGTACAAAAGTCTATTTTCATATGCCCTAAAATTAATACATGTTATGCAAGTCTAAGCTAATGATGAAAAAAAGTAGCCCAATTTCCCTGTAAATATTTTTCAGAAAATTTGCACCTGAAATTATTAAAATCAAAAACAGTAAAACAATCAATAATGGTACAATCATTTAGTTGAGACATCAAGAAAGTGAAGCAATAATAGTACAGCCATTCAGCTAAGCAATTTAACAGTTTTGCAGCAAAGCGAGGTTAATATTAACTTTTAACCCTAAGGACTCCATTCTTTATGCCTTATGGTTACATAGTTGCTGGACAGTAAAAAAAAATGAGCTTTAAAGTTTTAACAATAGAGAACTTTACATTTCTCACTTTAGTTCCTTGTTTACTCGACCTGTAAGTCATTTTGTGGCTGGTGTAGCTTTGATTCATATCTTGTTTTTATTCTGGTCATTGTTTTCCTCAGTTTCTGTTTTTTAACAGTTTCTGCTAAGGTGATTTTCTAAGGGCTACTAAACTTTGAGTCAGATCACTAAAATCCACTGTTTTACTGGACTTAGTTTCACTTTGCTCTACAATCTTCTTTTTAGTTTAAACCTGACCATGAAATCAAAATTCCTTTCTTTACTTGGGCAATCTGTGCATGACACAGTTTCTGTAGAGGTTGTAATTACTACTGTATCATACTTTTAAGTTGTGTACACAGCGCCATTATTTCTCACATTTCTAGAAAAGGCAAAAGTGTCAGTTCCATGCCTTGAGGCAGAAGCAGGTACCCTAACTGCTAGAAAGCCAAAAGTCAAGCAGGCAAGAAAAATAAGAATTAATATGATAAGGAGAATTATTAAAAACCAAGGTCAGCTGGAACTTTGTCAAGCAGTGAACCTTTCAGGAATGGCTCCACCAGTTATGTGTAATTTTTCAGTAGGTTATGAACTTATTATGTTTCTCTCTGATTTTTCATACCAGATAAACCTTATTTATCCCAAGATGTATTTTTAAGAGATGAGGTCATTATGCTTGTTCATGTTTAAAAACTTACAACCATGGGATTGCAAGAAGGCTTAGCAGATAAAAGTCCTGCTACAAAGCCTAATAAACTCAGTTTGATGTCTACAACCTACATAAAGGTGGAGGGAAAGAACACATTTCACAAATTTGTCCTCTGACCTCCACACATGCACCTGACACCTGTGTGTTGTACCCCCAATATTCACACACACAATACTACTACTACTACTAATAGTAATAATAATAATAATTACCTTAAACCTGATAATAAAACAAGAATAGAAACATTAAACCCCTATGACTTAAAAATGCTACAATAAACTTCCCATTTCCCTGCATCAAAACAGATTGACAAGTAAAAAAGCAAAATACTGTCACTTTTATTTGAAACAAACTGAGTAGCTTAGGTATTTAAATAATACCACTGGCTGATACTCATCACTAATGAACTAGAAGTACGCCCTACTCAGTGGAGCAGGTGCATGTCACAGACTTCACTCAGGAATGCATCTGCTCTATTTTATCACAGGGGGGAACTGAAAATATCCTAGTGGTACAAGTTACGCTCTGGAAGAAAGGAAAAGGGGGCTCATTTGAGTCTAGTTCTTTCTCACAAAGCAGCTGAGCTGCTGCATCTGTAATGGGCATGTTCTGACTGAAGGCTTTCCACTTAGGAGTCTGAAAAGTGGGAAGAAAATGTTTCACCATACCTAGTGTGACCACCTCCATCAAACTTATAAATCCTAGGGCCAGAGTATGTGAGACCTCTGTGCCTCACACACTCAGTGACCACCCTTCACCTCAAGAAGTTCCTGTGTTTCGTAAAAGGAAAAAAAAATAATGTAAATGGATGGCAGAGAGTTTAGCGAACCATCTTAGAGATGTAGGGATACTTACATATGCAAGTTTTATTCTTTCACTTTGTGAATTCCTTGACTAGCTAACTGAAAGAAATAGTCACCAACGAGCCAATAATATACACATATATATGCATATATATGACCTTATTTAGAGAGAAATGAGAATTCTAGATTTTCAGTTCCCCATTAAATATTATTTGTTATGAAAGTTATACAGATAAAATAATGAACAATTATTAAAACGAAGATGACGTTAGGCTAGCGAGCCATTCACTTACACAAAAATCTTTCATCTGTATAAAATATTGTTTGTTTCACATTTGCTTCAATTTTGTATAGTTTACATTTTTTAAAACTTTTATTGTATTTTATGAGTATGAGTGTAATGTCTGCATGTAGGTTGGTGCACCCGTGTCATGCAGTGCCACAGAGGTATGAAGAGGGCGTCTGATTCCCCTAGAACTGGAGTTAAAGATGGTTCTTAGCTGCCATGTGGGTGCTGGGAATCAAATCCAGGTCCTCTACAAGAGCGGTCGGTGCTCTTAACTGCTGAGCCATCTCTCCAGCACCATAATTTACATTTTTTGAGACAGCATCTCACTACATAGCCCTGCCTGTCCTGGAACTCACTATGTAGAAAGGAGGAAAAAGAGAATGTTCTGGAGAGTTTATGCATAGGAACTGCTCAGAGCAGTGACCACATTTTCCTCAGATTATGTGTCCCTTGGGGAGTCTCTTCTCCACAGCTCCAGCACTTCTAGAGCAATTTCCATCCTGGTCCCTCAAACCAGTGGTGGTTTTCTTGCTTTCCTTTCAGCACACATCTCCAAACGGCACCTTCATTTAAATACGTTCATATGAGCCATCAGAGTGAAGACTTTATTCATGCTAGGGCTTGATGGGCACAGTAGGTTTTCTCTTTGGTTTAAGATAATTATATTTGAGACATTTGGAGGAAAGCACCGACTCTAATAAAATCTTCTACAGTGTTTGAAAGAAGACCACTCTCCTATGTACACTTCTCATGTCAAGCAGGAGGACCTCGATATCTTGAGCCTTTGGATGCATTTGCTTTTAATAATTGGTTTTACTTTTTATCATTTCATCCAAAACCTTAAGATAAAAGGAGATAAGAATTATAGAAGATGGCATGATGCATTTTTATACCTGATATCTCCCGTTGTAGTAGTAAAGAAATCTAACATGAGCTACTAATCTGGTGGGATTCAAAGTGGACCTAAATCCTAGTAAGAGGAACTCTGGTGACAAGTGTGTTTGCAACACATAGTTGTTTTAAGCTCGATGGACCACATTGATGATGTGATACGTTCTGAAAAGCACTGTCTGCCTACCTGATTTGCTTCCAGAAACCTCTGTAAAAGAGGATGTATTGGCATCAAAGAGCTACTACCCCTATCATCTTTCATCTGTCTCTGACTCCCTGGGTATGCTTTTAATAAGCAAAAGCATACTCACAAGTGAAATATGAATGTGATGTGTAGAGATGACAGACTTGTTCTTTTTATAGTTGTAGTGGCATGGTGTTTTCATTTTTCTTGCTTTTTTTTTTCTAATGGGAATTCATATTAGTATGAATAGTATTTGCTATTAATTGATCACAAATGTACTTCATTTGTTACTTTAATTTTTTTATTGGGAATCATATATTTTTTAAAGTTTTCTGCTTGATTATTTTATTTTTATTTTTATTTTGGTCTTTTTGACACAGGGTCTCCCTGTAGCCTCAGCTGTCCTGGAACTCAGTATGTAGACCAGGCTGGCCTCGAACTCATAGAGATCTGCCTGCTTCTATCTCCTGAGTACTGGGATTAAAGGGGTTCCCCACCACGCCCTGTGATTATTTTAATTATATTTATTTTCATCAGAGATATTATGACTTATGATGGTATTATTTGGCTGTATTTATATCAAATAATGGAAATAAGATTAAAATAAATAATATATATTTAAATTAAGTACATAGAAAGTTCATTCCTCCCACAAAATAAAGATCATACTGCATGAAATTAATGCTTCTAAATAGTGAGATTTTATCTCCAAATATTTTATGTGCACTTAAGCATTAAATAGAGTAAAAAAATACAGATGTGTTTAATGTGCCTTGCTACAAATGTAAAGCTGTAGGAACGGTGAGGATGGTGGGGTAAGGTGGTAAGATACTCTGCCTCTTGTACAGGCTTCACACAAATGTTAGCATAGTAAATATCAGGACATAGTTAATTCTCTAAGTAAATTATATCTGTGCAGTACTGGGGATCAAGCCTATGGCCTTATACAACCAAAGCACAGGCTCTCTCACTCTCTAAACTAAATTCATGACCCCCAAGTTTTTAAAAATAACAGCAAACAATTTTTCAAATAAGGCCATCCTGTATTTTTTTGTGAAGTTTATTCATCTTTGAAATGTGGTTTTAAAGTGTTAAGATGGGGTGAGCGATGTGGCTCAGTGACACAGAATGAACAGGTTTCCAGCGGTGCTTAGCCGTCCCAGGGAGATGATAGGAGTTACGTGGTGCTTTGAAGCATGGGCTTGGGTTCTATTTTGAGGTTATAATAAAGTCTAGACTTCTCTTATTTCTAAGATTTACTGAACCAAGAGATTCATTTGTAAATCTAGCTACAGAATAAAGGAATTCCCAATAGAAGTGTCCTGACTGTTGGCAGAACACAACAAATAAAAAATCAAAAGGACAGTCTATGATTTCCAACCCTATTATGCCAACAGGGCACAGGATCTAAATTTTTGCACTATATAACGTATAAAATCTCCCAAACAGCACATTAATAAATCAGCTAGTAAATTCATGGTACATTAGGCTGTTATACTGTGAACCATCTGAGGAAAATAACATTATTAAAAGTTGTAGAAGGAAATAAGCCACAAAGGCTGAAATATTTAATTCAGAAAAATTTCATTGGATAAAGAAGATAAAGGAATTGCATTTTCAAGCACTAATAGAAAATGGTTGTAAATTTTCAGTTAAATATCAAACTAAATTTAATGGTAAATATATTTTTTGTACCTGCAACTAAGAAGTTTACCACCTTCAAATCATCACTGAACAAAAATAAAATCAGATATACTTTAGCCCAAAGGAAAATTATAAAATTGTATAGTAGAATGTAAGACATCACTGAAAAGCATAATAGCCAAATACAAATAGTTATCAAATTGAAAATTTTTCATGAGGTCACATGAGAGACTGCTTTAAACAATCTGGACCAAGATACGAGGTGACACTGAAATTAAACAATAAAAATGAGGTGGCAATTCAGAGTAAAATACAAACCTCTGGAAGAGGAATTAGAATGGTATAGCAGATTCCATGGAGAAGCCTAAAGATGCCAATGTCAAAGCACACTGCTAATCTCATGGGCTCAAGCACACTCCGCTCCACACTTGCTGCTGTCTTGATCATCTCAAGTACGTTATGGTCTCTACAAGTGAGGATGTACCTTCACCAATTGACTCCTGGCTTCTCTGCAGGGAATCCTACCCTACTAAATGATGCCAGGCCTCCATTGTCCTGCATGACCCCTTTATACCCTCAAAACCAGTACTATTTGGGAGATTCTTACACATTACCAAATATGGCTACCAGCTTATCATGAAGCTTTGGCCACCATGAACTAGAGCTTCTGTGTGCTGAGTAACTACTTCCAGATTTCACCTCAGTTGTTCTGATCTCTTATTAATCACAGTTGCTTTTCAGCTCCCACTGACCAGCATCTGTTATCCCAGTAAACCAAAGATTTCACTTCCACAGAATCTTAGTTCAAATATAGCACATAAATATCCATAATAGAGTCTTTGAGAGATTCTCAAACTTCTCTCTGAAACTTCATAAGCCAGGTCTCCATGTCTAAACATTCTTATCCTTCAGAGCTTCACAGCAGGTCATTAAGCTTTGAGTATGCAACAGCTTTTCTTGGCACTTCCTTAATTCTCCCCTCAAAACAATGTAGTCAGACCTGTCATAGCAATATCCCAGTCTCAGTTACCAGTTTCAGTTCTACTTTGGCTTCTCTTCTGATAAAAAAAAAATGACCAAAAGGAATTTGAGGAGGAAAGCGTTTATTTGGCTTACACTTCCATGCCACAGTCCATCACTGAAGGAGCTCAAGGCAGGAATCTGGAAGCTGGAACTGAATCACAGTGGATGAAAGCTGCTTGCCTTCTGTTTACTCTGGCCTATATTCAGCCTGCTTTCTTATGCAATGCAGGACCACCTGCCCAGGGGTGGTATTACTCACAGTGGGCTAGGCCCTCTCACATCACTCAACAATCAAAAAATATTTCACAGGCATACCCACAGGCCAGTACAATAGGAGGAAATCCCCAATAGCCTCTTCCCATATGTATCAAGTTGACAACTGAAGCCATCCATGACATCTATTAATTATTTTATTGTTATTTTGGGATGATATAACTGAATTCAATGGACTCCATGTCTCTTGATTCCCAAGTCAGAAAACCCAACATCAATTGTTAATATTGTTGGTTCTTTGTGGGTTTTGTTTCCTTCATGTTTTGTGTGTTCCCAGGTTGTCTTGGGTACATGCAAGAAGGAAGATCTGTTTTTATCTACTAAAAAGAATGTAATCCCACTGTAAAGACTTGACACTAGTGACCTCATCTGAACTCAGTGACCACCAAAGTCTTTACCTTTAAATACTGTCACACTATGGGTTAACCTTCAACATTATTTTGTGGGAGAACACAAACATTTAGTATACAAGGTACATTTGGCATTGGTTTGCTTAAAAAAACATAGCTTTGGCACTTCTAAAAGAGTAAAATTTAATTGCAGATGGCAACATTATATGTGGGGTGTCCAAAGGAAAATGTATGTGGCCCTTAAAAATTGCATGGGATTTACATAAATTTGATGTGTAAGGGTAGTTAAAATAATAGCATCCTAGAATACTTTCAAAATAAATGTGTTCCATATATATATATATATATATATATATATAATGAAAAATATAATGCTGGCCATGCCTTCTAGATTTATTTAAACAAGATGAGTCCAATCACATAGACTACATTATCATTTGCCAAGGGAACATTTCATGCCAGATGATAAAGTTGTTACGAATTCACTCATAGATGGGATGGGTTATTCTAATAAAGTGATAACTACTTGAGTTCTAATTATTAAGTCTTTGTTTGATGATAGCTTCTCATTTTAGCACTTCTTCCCACTCTATTTTTGATGATGTTGACATCCTTACAGGAGTTGACTATAGACTACACTACATCTTCCCTACAGACTGACAGCTTCATTCCCCACCTAACTTGATCCTTTGTCAAATAGCTTCAGAGGAGATATTTTTTTTCTTTTCTCTCTCTTTTTCCTCCTCCTCCTCCTTCTCCTCCTCTTCCTCCTTCCTTTCTCAACTCTCCCCTCCTCTCCTCTCCTCTCCTCTCCCTTCCTCTCTCTTCTTTCTCTTCACCCCTCCTCAGCCATCCAGAGGATTGGAAGTTTGTAAGTGAAGACACAGAAGCAATATTGTCCTCTGGTCTTCATGCAACTTTGCTAACGTTTTATAATAAGTGGTAGTTCCAGGGACCAAATTTACTATGAAAGCACAAATGTGAACGTAACAGCATCCTGAATGTGAATAGGCAATCAAAACATGAATTGACAACATTCACATTGTTTTCCACAGGAAGCTTTCATTTGTCCTGTGGAAGTTAGGAGCATTTTATGTAATGAGGCAAACAAGAGAAAATGATTTGTTTCCCATTGCATGCAAGGTGGAAACTTGCTAGCATTTCCTCTGACACCAGAAATATACTTTACATGCAGACAAGATTCAAGATCAGGCATGCTCAAGGAGGAAAAATTGCACCAGTTTCTCCATGTGTGTATCTAAACAGTAATTACTTAAACTGCCTGTTTCAAACATGGATACAGAGTTGTGACATGCTACAATTTTTGATCATTGAAATACTCAGCTAAAAATTTGAAACAAATATCTCTTTCATGTGTGTTCCCACTTCTATGCAACAGATGGAAACTTTACAGTATTAGCATTATACCATACTTCCATCCTATTATTATGAATTGAATCAGCCTGTTTTCAAATGGATGGATTATGGATATGGTCCTATTACCCCATTTTGCCAATGAATAAATCTCAGCTCATAAATGATATATTCCCTACGTAATTTTAAACATGAATTTCGTCTTGGTTTCAGTTTTCTCAAAATGTTGATAGTATTGCTACCTACTTTACAGAAAGGTGAAAATTGGATATGTAACAAAACAAAATGCCTCCCACATAGTAAGCAGTATCTAAATTTTCCACATAATGCCACTGTTTAGAAAGAGAACTTGTATTACATCCCAGATTTACACATTTCTTAAAGTATTATATCTTTGTCAGTATAACTGTGGGAGAGCTGGCATTAATTGGCATATAGAATTTGTTCAATACAGCTTTAGAAACTTGAGAATTACTATTCTGCTTTGACAGTAATTTGAATCATACTTCTTCAAAAAATAATGTATTAAAATATAGTACTCTGGATTGGACAATTCCTTTTAAATAATGACCAAAGCATTTTATAAACCATAGCACACAGTGGCACACCAGCAAAGCTGCTATTCAGGTCTTTATTCTGCATCTCTGGGTAAATAGTGATCACTCTTTTAGCAAGTAATATCACTTTCTAATTTAATTATGAGACTACTTGTTTGAGGTATCACCATATTTTAAACTACTAATTAAAATGAAGAAATTAAATGGATTAACATAGGGCTTTTAAGGTTTATTTTTTTTTTTTATTTTGCTTCATTTTATTGGATTTGTTTATGTAGCCCAGGCTGATCTTTAACTCGTGCTCATTCTGCCTCAGCCTACTGTATGATGAGATAATAGGCATACCGATATGCCTAGGTTTTTTTGAACCCAACTCTCTCTAGTTTACTTATTTATCTTATGGTATGACTGTATTCGCTGCATGCATGTAAGTGCACCCATGTTGTGCAATGCTGAAGGAAGTAAGAAGAGGGCATTGGATCCCCTGGACCTGAAGTTACAGATGGTTGTTAGCTGCCATGTGGGGGCTGGAAACTGAACCCAGGACCTCTGCAAGAGCAACCAGTGCTCTTAACTGCTGAGCCATCTCTCCAGCTCATTTTCTCAACTTTAAAACAGGGTTGCCTAGTCTTAAAGACAGACCCTGTACTACCTGACCTGTTGTGCCTGTGAATGTTAGCTCAAGAGTTGCCCTTCAGCCTGGCCTGTGGCACACACCTTTAATCCCAGCACTTTGTCACTTTATTTCAGTTATAAACTCTCTGTATTGAAACATTGTAGTCACTCAATAAACACTAAATAGATTATTGAATTGATCAATAAAAGGAAGTGCAAGTTT
Organism: Rhizomys pruinosus; assembly: GCA_009823505.1. Classification (NCBI taxonomy): domain Eukaryota; kingdom Metazoa; phylum Chordata; class Mammalia; order Rodentia; family Spalacidae; genus Rhizomys; species Rhizomys pruinosus. Next base: position 1,414,698 of record VZQC01013109.1, read on the forward strand.
AAGATTAATTTTTCTCATCAAATTCTGTAAATTTCAGTGTAAAGATTTCACACATTGTTTGGAACACAGTATCTGTTTTGTAAGTAAGTGTACCAGTGTTGTACAGTATTGTTGCTTTGTTTTTTATTTTTGTTTTAGGAGTCTTGCTAAAGGGAACTCCAGTCAGTTTAAATAAAGATATACTCCTCCCACCAGGAGTGGTGGTGCATGTCTTTAATTCTAGCACTTGGGAGGCAGAGACAGGTGGATCTCTGTGAGTTCAAGGCCAGCCTGGTCTCCAGAGTGAGTTCAAGGACAGCTGGAGCTACAGGGAGACCCTGCTTCAAAAAGACCTCTGAAACCATTTTAGGGTGCTTTGTGGTCTTTTTGAGACCCTGAACCCCCAGCTCGCTAGGAACTTACTATGTAGTCCAGGCTAACCTCGATCTCCCAGAAACCTTCCTGCTTCTTCCCCCCTCCCAGGTGCTGCTGTGATCGAAAACATGTGTCACTATGCCCAGCATTCATTTTCTCTGTGTCAGAGAAGAAAGCGAATTTGTTCCCAGCTTCTTCATCTTGGTTAGAAACAAAAGTTTTGTCAAATAGAATTTTTAACTACAACTAACTGGATAAAAAACGAACTTAGCAGTCCATTAAAAAGACATTTTTTTTTTTTTTTTGAGACAGTGTCTCCCTGTAGCTCTGGCTGTCCTGGAACTCACTCTGTAGACTCGGCTGGCCTCGAACTCACAGAGATCCGCGTGCCTCTACCTCCCAAGTGCTAGGATTAAAGGCATGCGCCATCACGCTTGGCATTTATTTATTTCTGTATGTGTATCAATGTACTGTCTGCATTCAGGTTTGTGCATCCGTGTCATGCAACGCCTCAGAGGTCAGAAGAGGGTGTTGGATTCCCCTGGAACTGGAGTTCTCCTGGAATTGGAGTTTCAGACGGTTCTTGGCCGCCATGTGGGTGTTGGGGATCGAACCCGGGTCCTCTGTAGGAGTGGTCAGCGCTCTTAACCACTAGGCCATCTCTCCAGCCCCTAAAAAGGCAATTTTAATAAGTATTAACTACACAATATATATTACATTTATAATAATATTTTTTTAATTATTTATTATTTTTATGTGTATGAGTGTACTGTCTGCATGTAGGTTGGTGCACCCGTGTCATGCAATGTCACGTAGGTCAGAAGAGGGCATTGGATTTTCCTGGAACTGGAGTTAAAGACGGTTCTTAGCTGCCATGTGGTTGTTGGGAATCAAACCCAGGTCCTCTTCAAGAGCAGTCAGTGCTCTTATGTGTTGAGCCATCTCTCCAGCCCCTATAATAATATATTATGTATGTGCATAGCAAATAAGAAATTACTTGCCATTCTTGGCAAAGTTGTAAAAATTAAAAGAACTTTACTAATCTGTTGATAGCAGTATATTAAAATTATTTTGGAAAGTATGGAAATTGTATTAAAATAAAATTAAGCAGTACATATTTTAACCTAATAATTCTTTTTCAGAAAATCTACCTCCTGATAATAATGAACCATGAAAAGAATGGTAGTCCTGGTACTGCAGAAGCAAAGGACTGGAAATCAGTCAACCATTCATAAACTGATGGTGAAGGACTGAGGGTATAGCCTGTAGCTCTGTAGTCAAGCACTTGCTTGCCATGTGGCAGTTCACACACACACAAAATCATTAAATGCACCAGTAAACTATAGGTATCCCATGGAAAATGAATTAAGTACCGAAAGAGTGAGTTCTGTTTCATATAAAAATTGCTTATAACATAGAAAAAAGGTAAAAGGAGAGCATGCAAAATGAAAAGATGAAACCATTCTTGTCACTGAGTCATTTTCTTTCTACAGAACAATGATTGTTTCCTAGTTTTAAAAACAACTGTATGCCTCATTGCTTGCTGAACATAGCATTGTCGAGTAACCACTTTAAAACCACTGTTTATACTGAGTGCCACTATAATTTGTTGAAGGATTCACTCACAAGGTGAATGAAAATCAACGAAACCTACTCTAAGGGCTTCGTAACTAAATCAGGAGAGCTTCACACAACGTAGTACTTGTTTGAAGTAACAGAAAGTGCTTAGTAGATGAAAAACACTAGAACACGAGCTAGGTAGTACAACACAACATTTACTTTGGAAATAAACACTGGGAATGACCAGCAGGTTTAAAAATACTCTGACATGTCCTGTAACTGTAACTCTTGCTACTCAGAGTTCATGGAAGTTACCAGGCCATTCTAAGTAAGACTGATGATTTCAGTAGAAGAATTGATACGTTACTATTACCTTGTTTTTACAACATTATTAAATGATCCTGAATCTGCTATTTTTATCTACTTTTTGTGGTTGTTTCCACTGTTTTAAAGTCTTACTCTATTCTTTATATTTTTAAATTTTACTTGTTTTTGTGTATGAGTGTTTTGCCTGTATCTAAGTGCACTTGTATACACAATGCCCACAGAGGCCAGAGATGGCAGAAGATCCCCTTTAACTGGAGTTATGGACCTTTGTAAACCACCATGTGGGTTCTGGGAATCAAACCTGGGTCCTCTGTGAAAGTGAGCATTGCTGTTCACCCCCGGGGCCATCTCTCCAGCCCCTGAAGTCTGATCATTTAATGAGTTATATACTGCACACCTTCCTCGAATAACAATTTTTTATATATGTTGGCATTTTATTGATTTTTGCCTTTATCAGATTACTTTGTCCCCTATTCCATGTATTCTCAATTCGCTCTCTTCTGAATTACAAATCTTTGAAACACTCGTTTGAGTTAGTATTTTCTGTTTTATTGGTCACTCTTAGATTCAATTCAAAGCAATGGTTATGATCCCTAAGTCTAAACATATTTGAACTATTCACCTCTATAAGAATTGGGTCCTTTTTGACCATGCAGACAAGAACAGCCTAAGACTTGACTGTTTAAATCTCATGTGCAATGAAACAGCCACATATTCATTGTTTAAGTCTCCCCATATTCAACCAGTTAGTGTATTCCTATAACATGCTTTGATCTTGTGCTTACCCATCCAAAATTAAATTTTACTACATAGTGTTTTTATATTTCACAGTTTACTGCAGTCCAAAGATTCTCCTTCTTTTTTTTTTTTTTTTTTTTTTTTTTTTTTTTTTTTNGCCTGCCTCTGCCTCCCAAGTGCTAGGATTAAAGGCATGCACCACCAAGCCCAGCTTCAAAAATTCTTGACTGATTTAAATGTAGTCACATATATTCCACACCTCACAACCTTTATTTTTATTTATTATTTTTATTTTGTGCATTTGAGTATATTGCTTGTATACATGTAAGTGCAGCCATGTCGTGCAGTGCCCACTGAGATCAGAAGAATTTGTGAGATCCCTTGGAACAAGAGTTATGGGTGCTTGTTAGCTGCCATGTGTGTGCTAGGAGCCAAACCCATGTACTCTGCAAGAGCAGCCAGCTCTCTTAACTGTGAGCCATCTATCTGTCCAGCCACCCCCTCCCTTAAATCTTTAACAAAATGTAGTAAGGTGTTTGTCATAGTCTTATGAGGGAAAACTTAGTTAAGATGGGTAGCATGCTAAGCCATGGTACCTCCTTGGCCACACCCATGGGGTGGGGTGTAGTGATGAAAAGATTTAGGATTTGGCACTGAGAACTGAGTCATACTGGATATTTAAGCAGACATCTTGGAATAAAAGCTCTCTGCATTCGGACCTCAACCTGTGTACACATGATGTGCTTTCCTGCATGTATTGGTCATCCCAGGATTAAGTGGGCCCCGGCCACAAATCTCAGTGGCAATACCACAATTGGCATAATACCACAATTGGCATCCAAACGTGGGGCAGAAGGAAACCTTGACAACTTAGGTATGCATACTCTGAAATCTTGCCTTTTTCTCCTCTCTCTCCTGATATCTATCTATTGTGGTGGAGTCATCTTTCCTGCTGGTTTCAGTGGATGGGACAGTGGTCTGAGGGCATGTGGCTTTGTACACATGGAGGAGAGCAGCCTGGCTCCCATTTGGTTCAGAGGAAGCACCCAATGCCTTATAGGATGTGCCTCCTGGCATGGTCACTCCTGCAGGCTATAAAAGCCAGTGACCTCAAGGCTGAATTTAATATTAAGCCTTAGTAGTTATGCTTGGCCTTAAAACAATTTTTTATAATTCTATAGGTCTGAAAAACTTTCTGGTTTTAAATTCCATCCCCCAAAGAAAGACTCCTGCTGTGAGGAACCAGCTCCTCAAGTTTGGTTCCAATATTAACTTGTTCATATGTAAATTTTCTTCTGGTAGCTCTCCTGATGTGAGCACACTTCTTCCTGTTGCAAATTAAGGCCTTTCACTAGAACCATGCCCTCTTCCAGATAATTTCAAGCCTTGGCCATTTTCTCTTAAATTTTGTATACAAAATCTGTTCTTGGATAAAAGTGTGTTACTCTCTTGTCTTCTTGTGGGTTTTCTCTAAATCTAACTCTTCTTACCGAAAACCTGCCGGCTATTTGTAGATCCAAGGTTGGGATTTAGCTAACAGTAATTCAAATCCATTTCAGCATGCTTAACTTAAAGTGTAATATTTTTACTTAACCCCCGGCTACCCTAGATATGGTTGATTTAATTTTATCTTGCTCCTTTTAAATGTGTTTCACCTTAAAAATCTCTTCTCACAGAATTCTTGATTACACATGGTCTGAGCTCTGGCCTGGCACCATAAGCCTGCCTGGTGTGCATGCATACCAGCTGTCAGACTGAGCACATGGCATCTAAATCATGCCCTTTAAATTTTGATTTTAGGTAACATTCTTTTGATTTCAGTATTTTGGAAACAAAATAGATTTCTAGCAGAATTTACAGGCCTTGAAGTTCTAATAAAACAAACTTGCTCCAATAAATTGTCTTTTTTAAGGAACATTGGTAAAATTCTCTTTAAGAACGTAAATTGATATTTTGGTTCAATTTAAATGAGAAATTTTTTGAATAAAACTATTTCATGTTTCTTTAAGCCCATCTTCAAGCTGCGTGTATGTGTGACTAAATGCAAGTTCCCACTTTTAATTCATTATAATCCTACAGGTTTAAATCTATTTAGCTGACTATAAACAAAAATAGATTCAATTCATAGAAAATGTTTGTTTTATACCCCTTAGTGTTAACAATTTTTAATTGGGTTTATAGTATGCATATTATTCAGTTTAATGATAGATTGTTGTTAGTTATTATTAGCAATTGTTATTAATAGTTATAGTTATTATTAGATATGATTATTAATAACAATTGATGGAAATTCAGTCTAATGATAAACTGTTCATTGTTGTTGGCTATTATTATTGACAATTATTATTAATAATTATTGATTGTTGTGATGAATAATGGTTAATAATAATTATTGATAATTAATAATAATTAATAATGGCTATAATTGTTGTGATTATGGATATTTATTATTCTTCCAAAATCCTTGATAAGACAGTATGGATTGGTCCAAAACTACAAACAACTTTGGCCTGTCTACTTTTGGGAATCCTCAGTCTTTAGATTTGTAAATAGCATAGGGACAGTTAGGCTTAGCAGAGGGACAGCTTAGGAGTAATTAACCAGAAGGGACAGGATAGGGAAAGAATAGTAAACTTTAGGTATAGTTCATTAAAGGAAAATTGTTGGAAATGGGCCTAAGAGGTGGCATATGGATCTCAGCTGTTTCATGCATTACTAGGACATTTATTCTAATTATGTAAAAATAACCCTATAACAAATTATAAAAATTTCATGTTTTTCATTGGACATCAAACAATATGGCTTTCTTCTCTTACAGGTCAACCTAACAAACCTTTCTTTATTATGTATGTATGTATGTATGTATGTATGTGCACGCACATGTGTGTACTTGTGTTATAAGTATATTTTAATGTTAACAGCCATACCAGTAAAAACATTGCCTCTGAGTTGGAACATGGCCCTTCCTTCTCAAGATGCAAATTTGTATTAAACAGCCAAAGCATAATTCAATTTCAACAAAGAATATGGGTTATCTATTAAAAATTTTAAAATAATGGATCTACACTGCCACCTACTGGTTACGCTCTTTCAACATCTAAAACAAAGATACAACCAGGTTTTCATTGTATTAAAGTGTTAATAAGTTTTGGAGTATTTGGGAATAAAAAATAAAAGGTACAAAAATTTAAAAATTTTAAAAATAAAAAAATTTGAATTCCAATTAACATCATTGCGGAATTCGTGGCCACCTTTCTTTTTTAATTTTTTTGCGCGCATACAGGCTAAGATAAGCTTGCATTTCGTTCAGATGACCAGTGGGTAGCTGGTGTTGAGGTCTGCATTTCATTTGGGTGGCCAGCTGGTTGAAAAAAGGCTCCCTTTGCGGACCACCAACCTGGGAAGCTGTTGTGAAATTCCTGTCCTGGACTTGGGCAGGTGGAAAGTCACGGCCAAGAGTGGGAAATGTGTCTCCTTGTCCCAGGCTAAGGACCCAAGTAGGAAGTTACCTCTCCGGTCGGGTCACAGGAGTGGCCAACTGAACTCTACACAATGGGGCCAGTTCCCCACACTGTCCACAAAGTGGGCACTGTGTCCCCTTTCCCTTAGCAGGACTGTGCTGCACCTACTCGTGACAAAGGAAGCTTCCTAGAAGCTCCCATAAAAATAAAAACAAAAAAAAATCAAGATGGTTATGATGGTAACAACATCTCATGGGGCATATCTAGCCAGTCTTTAATTAACTGATGGGCATAAAAACTGTAAAAGAAAATTTTATTAAGAGCTAGATGAAAACTCTTTAAAGCAGGTTTTCATGACAGGCCTAGAGAAGGCCAAGAGCTTGGAGGAAGATAGTTATCAAAATCCACTTTGTAAGGTTTGCAGTTTAAAATAGTAATGCATTTGAACTAATTGGGAATATAAAATGTTTTATTGTTTTAAAATGTTTATTGTTAAATAAAATGTTAATTGTTTTATTTACAATTTGTATTAAATTTTCAACAATAACTTTGGGGTTAAGGTACACAAATGGTCTCTATATTTTTCTGGGTTATACAGTATCACCTTGTAACATTTTTCCTTTACTTGTAGGATAATTTAAAGAAATTAAGTTTAAGTTCACTCCCCAAATAAGTAGGATACAGTCAATGATAAAAAATTTGGATGAATTTGATGAACACGTACACCTTGGTTCCTGTTTATGGGTATGTGTAATACAACTTAGGCATCTATATGTCAAAACATAAACATTTAAAAAAAAAACAAAAAGAAGGAGGTGGTATAATATTCCTTCTGTATTCCAAACCTTTTGTTAAATTTTCAATTTTGAGGTCTTGAAACTAACAATGGGAGGAGATTTGTATGTTCCCACAGGTAAAAACACCAATCTAAATTCCTGAAAACATACAACTTTTGGCTGTGCAGGATGGACTGGGAAATGCCAGCAGAGAGGCTGACCCATCTGAACATTAAAAAAAAAGGAACCTCAGATTGCCTGAGTCACAGACACTGAGCATCTCTCTGAATTCTATTTGGGATAACTGTTTATAATGGGCCCTAATGAAGTTTACCTTCCAGATGCTGAGAAACCTTCCTACCTCTCCCTTTTATAGGAAAAAGAAAAATGTGATGGTAATGAAGTCATTCCCTAACTGTAGAGTAGAGCCAACTGTTATAGTGGTAATTTCTTTTAAAACGGGTATAACTACCTTCTTTAATTGACTGATAGACATAGGAACTGTGAACTGATAATTCTCTATTTAGAGCCAAATATAATAGTAAAGTCTTTATAAGCTGTGTAATTAAGCAAAATATATTAATACAGGAGAGCTCTGATATCAGCAATGGATTATTCTACCAAGGAGATGCTGGCTAGGGGATCCAAGCCCTCAAAATTATAAAGGCTTTAGCCTATAAGTGGGATATCTGCAAGAAGAAAGGTGGTGTAAGCATGGATATCTGCCAAAGAGAAGACCTGGTGTAAGCATGGAAAAATGTTTTGAGACACCACTGCTAATATACAGTTGGCCTCTGAAATGCCAGAGAGCATTATCAAAGGCCACTAAAGCAATAAATAAAATATTGGTGAGTCAAGCAAGACTCCTCTGTCAGTATCAGCTACACCTCAACTGCCTGGAGATACTGTGCAACAGTGGCAGCCATGTGTCTATATATATCCCAAATCTAATTGGCTATTAGCTCTCTCCTTGGAGGAATAATTCACAGCTGATACCACAAGCTTATGTCCTCTAGTAGTTAGGAGATGTTATAAGCCACAGTAAGAACTTGTCATCTTTTATAGAGAAACCACAGTTTGTGGATTAGCATACCATCCAAATTTCTGTGTCTATGCTCACAGCTTAGCTTGCCATAATAATTAGCAAAGTTTAAATGCCTGTACATCTAATTGCTTGTGCTTTGTTAGTAGGATTAAAAAGGTGTCTCTGGATAAGCTGTCAACCCATGAAGAGAAACAACCTTAACAGACTAGAGTCCAAAATGACATCTCCAGAGAAAATAGACTGTTTTGCTTCTCACCCACTTGTTCCCCTTTCCCAAAGCCTAGGGAACAAATTGTGTAAGAGGAAGCATGGTAGAATGTAAGGACTGTGGAGAGATTGGGGTGAATCGTGAGACTACAGCAATATAGACTGGACTATTATTTGATAAACATGCTTGTGCATACATGCTTCTCCAATTGGACTGTGGGAACCTTGGGTTGTTCAGAATTTGGTCATAGATACTTGCTAATTGGTTTTACATGAATGTTACTTACATTCATTGCTTATGCTTGACAATTAGCTTACTTCATGGTTGGGATTTTTGGATATTAATTGGCCTTAGTGTGAAAATAAAGTTTCAGGTCTGACCTGCCCCCCCACTGCCCAGCACTCAAAACAGACTTGAGCAGCTGGCTATTCAAAACTCAGGTTCCTTTGGGTTGTTAGCCTCACCCATGGGCTCCCCTGCCTTTCAGAAAAAATAAAAAAAATAAAATTAAAAGGGTGAGATGTGGGAAAACTTAGTTAAGTTGGGCAGCATTCTAATCCATGGTTCCTCCTTGGCCACACCCATGGGGTGGGTGTGTAGTGATGAAAAGATTTAGGATTTGGCCCTGAGAATTGAGTCATGATGGATATTTAAGCAGACATCTTGGAATAAAAGCTCTCTCTGCATTTGGACCTCAACCTGTGTACACGTGATGTGCTTTCCTGTGCATATTTTCCACATGGGTAGTCCCAGGATTAAGTGGGCCCCACCACAAATCTCGGCAGCGATACCACAGTCTTACCTTATTTCAAGTTGGAAAATTGGTAGATATTTCACAATAGGATATCTTATAACTTCTATGAAGAAAATAACAGCTAATATAGCTCATAAATCACTATGTGTCAGGTACCATTTAAATGGGGATTTGGTCCTGCATGTTATGCCCTGACTGATGTTTCAGAGCATAGGAGGTTGGAATGCCACGCCAGCACATGTCCCTAAAAGTGGCATGAAAAAAAACCTATTTTTATGTATGCTGATTCAAAACAACAAAAAAGGTATCTATTTTAAAAACTACATAAAACCCAAAGGTTCACGTCATTCTCCAAATAGTCATACTGTAGCAGTCCGACTTTGTGCTTGTGTGAACAAATACTAAAAACAACTTCAAGGGAAGAAGGTAAATCCTGAGGATTCATCCCGTGTTTGTTCAGCCCTGTGTGATAGCAGATCAACTTGGAAGGGGAAGGTGTGCAGCAGAATGACCACTTCCCAGTGCACAGGAAACAGAGTGAGGTTGACATGAAGGAGTCGGGGCATGACTTAGCCCCCAAGGAAATGACCCAGGAGACCTACTATCTTCATCTAAGCACCACTTTCTAGACACTTCCCTTCTAGGAACACAGCATATTCTTTGTCCTTCAAGGGATTCACAGCTCTAGGGATCCAATCACTGTACAAATGCCATCAGCTGACACCCAAGCCAGAGAATAGGAGACTATGGGAAATAATTCTTATTCAAGTCACAACACAGCCAGTTTGTTTATAATATTAATAATAATTATTAATTGCACTTCATAGAGATGAACATTTAGTCCTTGGAAAGCTTAAACAATGTATGCCCTGTGGATCTACATTGAAGCCTATGGCCAGATTGGGGGAATCTTCCGCTCTGTTTCAAAATCATTACCTAATAGCACCTCTTCTAAACCCAATTAAGGTAATTTTAGGACATAATTTCAACTCATGAGAATTGGCATGATTTTTTTTTCCTTTTTCTTTCTTGAGAGAGGATTTCAATCTGTTGCCGAGGCTGGCAGAACGTTCATTATGTAGCCTAGGCTGACCTCAAACTCACAGAAACCCTCTTGCCTTCTGAGTACTGGGCTCCTGAATACGAGTCACCACATCTGACTTCAGTTGTCTTTATGTTGACAGTAAATATCTTAGATGCTTCTATTGTGCATGCCATTGGCATCGTATGTTTTGTCTTCTTTGGGCTCTTGGGATCTTGTATCAATTTCAAAGTAGATATTTATTTTTGCTCTGACTCAAAATATATAAAAAGATATTTTCTCACAGTGCTTTAAGGGACAGGTGTGGAGACTATTTCACTCTCCTGTGTCCTAAAGCCCGAAGTGATCAGGGCACTACCACATGTGAAGGAACAGACCTCAAAATTTTGAAGGTGTGATGGTTTGGCCATTTTGTTCTTAACGTTGTTGTTGCTTTTAAATTTGCCACCAGGGCATGGAAATATGGCTGAGCATTTTAGAGCACTGCCTTCTCTTGCAGAGGAGCCAGGTTTAGTTACCAGCACCCAAATGGTGGCTAACAACTCTCCCTAACTCTACTTTCAGGGAATCTGACACCCTCTTCTGGCTTCAGTGAGCATTCCATGACATGAGAGCATTGGCATACCTTCAGACAAAGCATTCATCCTCATTGTATAAAATTACATCAATCAAAGACTACTAAATTTACAATAAAATGAATCTGGCCAGAAATATTATGAAATGAAGAAATTCAAGAAAACCATGCCTTTTAGAAGGAAGACAATGCTAGTCCATCTAGGTCAATTTTCTACAATAGAAGGGAGGGAAGTAGCCATATTTTAGTTAGTCTCTATTTTTAGTAGTCCATGTTTTCGTCATATTTAGTAGTCCATTATTTAATCAAGTTTATACAGTAAAAAGGGGAAAAGGGAATCAATATGTTCCCACTGAAAGATAATGCTGTCTTATGAATGAGCTGGTTTACAGGAATGATTTTGACATCACAGTTTTGTCTAATAACATTGTGAAATTAGATCCCATCAAGCTCTGCACAGTCAATTGCCAGCATGCCCACAAATAACTGTGCTGCCATTTATTGGCCGTTGTTATAATGTGAGCTCCTCAAGCCCATTTCTCTCATGCCCTTACTCACATTTGTTTCTCTTACAAGACCTTTTCTGACTCTTTAAAGTCTTTTGGATTTTGAAATTATATTTCCCATTCATTTCATATTAACTCCACTCTATTTTTTCATGCAATTTTTGACTCACTTGGTCATGCTTGCAGTCTCTAGTTTCTCTGTAACTTTAAAGGACTTTTTACCCATAAATTTGTGCTACATAAACCATATGTATGTATCAGAATATCAAAACAAGAATGGAGTAAAAAGGAATAACTGAAACAGTGATGATCAGTACAAAGCATTTAAAATGATTTCCCTACTTGTGTTTGCTTCACATTCCTCATTAACCTCTGATGCCATAGATAGTGGTAACGATCCTTCATCTTTCATAATGATGCAACTCATAATGATGCATTTGGTCTATTTGCAATGTGCTTAGGTTAGGACTTCTAAGACAGCAGTATTACCTATGGAGGAAACTTCATTAGCGTCCTATCTATGTCTAGGCTAATAAGCCAAAAAATATCTGGTTAGTGCCATGCTTAAGCATGCATAAACTGTTCACAGAACGTAGCTCTCTTCTATTGGTTTTTGTTTAGGTAATATTCATTAAAACCTGTACTCTATATTTCCATAGTTGTCAACTAGACCCACCTGGAAAGAGGGAACCTCAAATGAGAAATCATCTCAATCAGATTGGCCTGTGAGCATATCTATGTGACATTTTCTCTCTTGATTGATGTGTTGGGTCCCAGCCACTGTGGATGGTGTGATCCACCTAGACAGGTGGCTTGGGCTGTGTAATAAATGTGGTTGAACATAAGCCTGCAAAAAAGCCAGTGATTTGCAATCTCCATGGTCTCTTCAGTTCCTGCCCCCAGATTCCTGCTTGAGCTATTAACCTAGCTTCCCTAGATGATTGACTATTACCTATAAGCTAAATAAACTTTTTCTTCCTCAACTTAATTTTGGTCCATGTTTTATCTCAGCCAACAGGAAGCAAACTAGAACACATGGTTGGACTTCTCATTTCATTTCAGTGTAGTTGTCTCATGACCAATTTTTCTATTTACTTATGGATGAAATCTTAGGTGTTTAAAAATACTAGCACTTAAGAATAAAGCCATCATTACACATCTTTGTGCAGGCTATTGCATGAAGGTAAGTTCCAATTACTAAAGTATAAGTTTAGAGTATGTTTAATTTTGTAAGAAACTTTCTTTTTTATTTATATTTTTTATTTATATTTTAAAGGATTCACAATACAAGAGCGCAGTTGTTTTCAGATCACATTGACGTTGCTCAGTTTGCCATACAATTAGGTAATTGGTACTAGCATCCACAGATGAGTGATACCATTCGTCGTTTGTTTATCTGGGACTGTGTTACTTCACTCAGCATGATTATCTTCTAGCTCCAGCCATTTACCTGCAAAGTCATGATGTCATCTTTCTTTACTGCTGTATAGAACTCCATTGTGTAGATGTACCACATTTTCTCTGTCAGTTGAGGGGCACTTGGGTTGGTCCAGCTCCTCGCTATTGTGAAGAGAGCTGTAATAAACATGGCTGTGCATGTATCTCTGTGGTAAGATGAGTCCCGTGGGTTGTAAGAAACTTTCAAGCCATAGTGCAAAGTGGCTTGCTGTGAATTCTCACCAGCAATCAAGATATCCCATTGGTCCACAGTCTTTGCATCCGGTTGTGTAGGATTTCTGATTTTCTAAGTTTTAGTAGCTATAAACAGTGACAGTCTTTGCTTCAATATACAAATCCCTAATGTTTTATGAGGATGAAGTTTTTTATATGCGTATTTTCCACTTGTATATCTTCTTTGGTAAAGTGTCTTCTCAAATTTCTACACAGTTATTAATTGGGTTGCTTTTTTCATATTGACTTTAAGAGTTCTTAGTGCATCAATGGTAATGGTCTTGTATCATATTTGCTTTTACAAATTCTTCTGAGTCTGTGGCTTGTTTGCTCTCTCTCTTGATGAATTCTCTCACTGTTCCTGTATTAGTTTTCAAACTGCTTGTAGTAACCAAATCACTGCTTGTATTAATAATTATTATAAACGTAAAATTACTTTGTAATGGTTAGGCAGAACTTGACAATTTTAATGTTGATTTATGAATAAATATACTATATCCATATTCTAAATATGGAAAACACGAACACTGAAGTATCTAAAATGTTTGGTTTCATTCCTACAACTGTAGTGTTGTTATGAATAATTTAGGACAAGAATAACTTGCGAGAGATGGATTCCCTGCCTTAGAGACACAGCTTTGCCTGTGGAAATATCACTAGCTTAAACAAACTATTGGCTCTGGGAAGTATTAGAATTGGTAGAGTGCTTGCCTTGCATACACAAACCTACAACATCTCATAAAGTGCTGTGGTGGCTGTAGGTAAAATTTCTTCTGTGAGGTGCAAAGGACATCTGGCCTCCTTCTCTCATAGCCCCTGCTGCAAACCAACATCTGATTTCACCAAAATGCAGTCTGGGAATCCAGTGAGCTTATTGTGCTTACTTATAGAGCAATGAAGGAGTGTGGGTTCTCCCCTCCTAAGGCCACACTGGAAAGTTTCCATTCAGGTGTGGATCATGACTCCCCACAGCAGCACAAAATGGTATGAGAGCCTCCCCTCAGCCTTCTCAGCTTATATGCAAGTAGGGCTGCCTGGTTGGTTGGAATGTGTAGCTGACTATCTCTGCTCTTCCTTTCTTGAGGAACATAACAGTCAATGAGCTTAGCTTTGATGGTCCTAGGCAAGGGGGTGGAACCAAGCTTGGGAAGAAGGTGTCTGTCTGTCTGTCTGTCAGAAGATAGTCTTACACAACAGTGGCATACCCTTAAACTCAGCACTCAAGAGATGGAGGAAGGAGGGTCAGAAATTCAAGTTCGTCCTCTTTCTTCCTTGGCTACATATTGCATTTGAGTTTAGTATGGGGGATATGGGAATACACACACACACACACACACACACACACACACACACATGCCAACAATATTTTAATCACATTTTTACTTATCCCTTGAAAATTGCATACATGTATACAATGCATTTCGACCATACCCACCCTCTACTCTGTCTACCAGCTCTTTCTGGCCCACACACCCTTTCCAACTTCATGTGTTTTTAAGTTTATAACCCATTGAGCGAAATTAGTGCTGCCAGTATGCGTATGGATGTGGGCCATGCACTAGAGCAAGAATAAGCTGCCATGGGCCACACCCCTAAAGAAAAATGACTCTCTGTCTCCAGGTAGCCATCAACTGTCAATAGTTCCTTGGCTAGGGGTAGAGTCTCATGAACCCCTCTCCCATCCATAGTAAATTTTGTCTGGATTGATCCTGTGCTACCTTGTGTAGGTAACCACAGTTCGCAAATGCAATCGCCACGTCCTGTCCAGAAGACGGCATTTCACAGCCCTCTCCCCATCCTCCAGCTCTTACATTCTTTCTGCTTCATCATTCAGCATGTCCCCTGATGTATACCAGTGGGGAAAGTTGCTATAGATGTTCCATTTAGGGCTGAGCACTCACAGTCACTTAGTCTCAGCTCACTACAAAAAGAGCCTTTTTGACCAAGGTTGAAAGCAAACCCGATCTATGACTATAAACAACTATTTAGAAGTCAGTTTTTCTATGTGACAGTTTAGCAAACCAACAATTGTAGGTTCTGCCTTATGGCCTGTGACCTCCCAGCCATAGGCTTCAGATCAGCACCAGAAATGAGTTCCCTCTTGCACCGCAGGCCTCAAATCTGGTCAGAAAGCAGTTGTCTAGTCGATAACATTTTATAAATATCTGTAGATTCTGAAACTGAATTGTAAGCTTTAAAACATCTAATTAGAATCAGGAAGAAATACTCGGTTTTGGATTCCTCGAGTGCAAGAAGAGGCCTGAAACTACAGGATTGCTGATAGCATTCATTTACATCAGTGGCATTGACCAACCCTTTTTATGGGCAGAATTTTCACACAAATTTTTTAGTGTATCCTTACCACAATTATTTCTTATTTAAGAAACTCTTGAAGCCATTTGGATTTTTATATTAAAAAGTAACAATTCTATACATCCCTGGAAGTAGAGATACCATGATCAAGGAGGTAATTTTTTTTTTTTTCCATTTTGCTTAGAATGTGCTGTCCCCTGTGATTTCCCCAAATTCGGGAACTGGATGGCATAATTTGTGGTAATGGGGGACTATGTTTGTGCTTTCCTTGTTAGAAACTGAAAAATCTTTAAAAAGCAACAGTTCTGGGTTAAAGATTTTTTTTTCATAATTATAGGGGAAATTGGAGTCCCCTTTTTAGGACCCTCTAAAAATCTTAGTTTTATTAATAAAGTAATTTAAGAGTGGACTGAATGGAAGCTCTAAGGTAATTTTATTAGAGTTTAAGAGAAAAAAAAATAGCTCAGGGCAGACAAGCTGTAACTCTCAGCAGCTGCCAGAAGGGAATGGAAGAGCGAAGGAAAAAACCCCAAGTGGTTAAGGTAGCATGGAAGTGGTCAGATACAAGTCCCACTACTAGCCACATGGCTCGGCCAGGGGAATAAAGAAACCTAAAATTTTGGGGAACCCAAGAGTGTTGGGGAAAACACTTAGAAAAGAGACAGAAAGGAAAAACTGAGAGGTTATAATTTTCGTAAGAATTTGGCAAAGTCAGCAGACAGGAAGCTACATGTTTGTAACCTGGTATTTATCACAGTCAGGGATTCTGTGAAGAAAACAGGCAACACATCACTAAAGAGCTAATGATTCTGCCTATCTCTTTAGCATGGCTTAAGGCAAATTCACCTTCCTTGAGGCTGTCCCTGGTCCCCGCTTCAGAGGAGATTGACTAGGCCCACCAGGAATGCTATGCCTCCACCCAAGCCAGGGATTTGTTTCACTTGACCTTCTAGAAGTTTTTATGTTATAGGCCTTTCATAGTAATACAATAATATAGTAAAGTATTAAAAATATGACAATTTTAAGAAAAACTCAATAAGGTTCCTTACATACAGCAATTTGCCAACCAAGAAAATTTGCTGAACATATTTGTAATCATTTTGACTTTACCTTGACAAATAAAACTTGGTGTTCATGACAGCTCAAGTCTGATATTTACAATTATCTGCATATTTTCTAGTAACCTGTATCTATTTTGAGGGAGTAGCTGATTTGCTAGACTCTTATATATGTAACAATCTCATATCAAATACTTGAATTCTTTGTTGTTCATTCCAAAGATTGTAACACACACACGTTTGTCAGTAGCCTACACTCAATAAAGGCAAACAAAATAGAAAAGTCTTTCTGAAATCCTACAAAACTTAAACCTCTGGTTTGTTTTAATATTATCATGGTTGTTGATGATTTTTGCACAATATACAGTAAGGTTTTAATAACAGAGAAAAAAGGGAAACTTTTTTTTATTAGAAATTGCTCTCACTAGCAATATATGACTCAAAGACTACAGTATTAATTGAGTAAATTTCATATAGGCTTTATATAAATATTATGCAGTCATTCACTGGGCATATTTCTGATAATTTACTCTGACTATATTTTGATACCCAGTCTGGGCTGAGTAAGCCCACCCTATGCTATTCGGTGATGCTGTCTTATCCTTTGATTTTTCTATATAATCTCTGCTAGCAATTTAATAAAATAATTTCCAACCCATCCCAACTGAGCTATAAGTGTGATACTGGGTCAGGGCCTGTGTTTTCATTATATTTAGTTTGATTTTTGTAATACAGGGGTTCCTTTAACTCATGATCCTTCTGCCTTGGCTTCCAAGGTGCTAGAGGTGAGGGCATGTGCCAGCACACTCAGTTGCAGCTTGTTTGTTACTCTGGTTTATAAGGGGTTGAGGTCTCTCCATCTCTGTCATGAGGCAGAAGGATCACAAGTTACATTTCATTTTCCACCGAAGTTTTCTGGAAGCCTTAGCAGTAGAGTCATGTCTACATTCACATGTTATAAGTGATTATTTCTTCAATTAATTGATACTTTTTGTGCCTGGAGGAGAGGTGCCATGTGGATGGCAAAGGACATCCTGCAGGGATTAGTGCCCTCTTCCTATTATGTGAGTTCAGGTGAATGAACTCAGGTTGTAAGGCTTGGCAGCAAGTGCCTTTATCCACTGAGCCATCTCACCAGCCCATGATCACAGTTCTAAA
Organism: Rhizomys pruinosus; assembly: GCA_009823505.1. Lineage (NCBI taxonomy): Eukaryota > Metazoa > Chordata > Mammalia > Rodentia > Spalacidae > Rhizomys > Rhizomys pruinosus. The sequence continues at coordinate 1,432,243 of VZQC01013109.1, forward strand.
TGTGTGGCACCAGGGTCTATGGAGTCTTAGTGGAGGGAATTTGGCAGGAAAACGGTCCCTAACTGTGCCCCCAGGTAGTCTATTAACACCTGCCATTACCTGGCATCTAAATGCAAGTGAAATAATCTTTCCAATTTGTATTTGGGCAAAATGCCACTATACCAGATGGACAAGAGTGTACATACTGGAAAATTATGCATATACATTAAATGCATGGACTGTGAGCATAAGTCCTTTCTAGGAACATCCAAGCATCTGTCTGTTCTCAGCTTCTGTGTGGGCTGTTTACACCATACGCTGTCACAGCAGGAGACCCTTGTCAGAGAGGCAAAAGGGAATGCTCATGAATTTCATGAAAATTTTTTCATGGAGTGAATTTATCACATTCTGGGGAAAGAGTATCTAAAAAGTATTGTGAATATATTTGTTATTATTTCTAGCAGAGCATTAAAAACACTGATTTTGATATCAAAAAAGCAAAACATCTGGAAATTACAAGAAAAAATTAAAATTTGTATTTCTTTCTACCAGAACAATCTTAAACAACCTTTGGCCATTCATATTCTTCCTCATGCGTTTCACTATACACACCCAGAATGGAGCCTGCCCATGGCTGCCAAGACCGTTGTGTAGTAACCAAATCATTCTAATCTGATTAAGAATACATTTTGTGATTGCCAGTTTCCATGCCTCTTCCATATATTGCCTTTAGAGCCGGGCGTGGTGGCGCACGCCTTTAATCCTAGCACTTGGGAGGCAGAGGCAAGAGGATCTTTGTGAGTTCAAGGCCAGCCTGGTCTACAGAGTGAGTTCCAGGACAGCTGGGGCTACAGGGAGACCCTGTCTCGAAAGGAACAAAAAAAAAAAAAAAAAAAAAAAAAAAAAAAAAAAAAAAACATATATTGCCTTTAAGTGAGGTCTTAAACAAGTTGCAATTTTTTTTTCTTAAAATCATTATTGCCTTCTTTAGTAATCAGTAATGAGTTTAATATCTAACCTTTCTCTTGCCACTTTTAAAGAGGGGCGTAGCAGGTACAGCAGTTCTATCATTAGGGTAGGGTAGGTTGAATGGAGTGCCTTCCACCAGCATCAATATGAATGAGTTTGTCAAAGCTTTCATTTTGTAATTACAGAACTTGATGTTGTCAGAATTCTGTATTTGAGGAAAGAATGCTCTCGTGACAAAAACAAAGTAGTCATGGCTGAACCAAGGAGGGCTCTCCCACGTTGTATCTAACCCCAAGGAAAGAGATGTGTGAGCCTGCTGGACTTCTCTGGTGCAAATAAGTTAGAAGGCAGTTTTGCAGTGCCATAAAGAAATCCTTGAGGAACAGAGCAATCTCGTGTCTCCTGGCATAGACCTATTTTAGCACCAAAACATATTTGATCGTGAGCAGAGAAGCTCTTGGGTAGCCTGGCCTCGGGAGGAATAGTGTTTCAGAACATAGCAACTGGAGTTCTTGCCCAATTACATTTGCAATTGCTTGTCTGCATTCTCTGGGCCATCATAAACGTGGAAAACGATTCCTCTCTTAAAATCAGCATTTCTAGCTAAGTTCATAAGGAACTTGGTAGGATATTAAAAGGAGTAGTTTGGCTTTCATTAAGAATTAACCTTCAGGGCTGGGGAGAAGTTAAGCACTTAACAGCACTGGCTGTTCTTGCAGAGGACCTGGGTTTGGTTTCCAGGACCCACATGGCAGGTAACAACTTTCCATAACTCCAGTTCCAGAGGATCCGATGCCCTCTTCTGGCCTCCATGGGCATTCACAATAGGTCATTAGGTAAATAATATTACAGGGGATGATTATGAGATTCAGGTTCCACTTTGATGGTTGGCTAGTCTGTTCAAGCAGCAATAGCAATGCATTGTCCTCCTAACTCCTAATAAAATAATAGACATATTCATTCTTCAACTTAGTTGATTCTTGAATATATAATTTAGGAGGCAGAAACTGAATAATGTATGACTTATTAGAAACTATCATTTTCATTGTATAACTCTTTACTGGCAGCTGTGGTAACTCTTCTATCATTATAGTCGATGCTGAAGAGGAAAAACATGACAGAAGCACGTTAAAATAAGAAAATAAGTGCTTTGGAATGACTAGCAGTTTTGCTTGCGATCAAGACAGTTTCTGGGACATGTAGTAAAGATCCGCATTAGGAATTCTCACAGACTGAATGAGTGCTGCCAGGTTCTGCAGTGGTGTGTGGCTGACTACACTTTCTTCTTTTCTCCCTTACTTAAAACATACATCCTGTGTATGCTGATCTAAATAGGCACTGGTCACTGCAGATCATACACTTGACTTTAACTCAAAGCTGGGCCTCAAATATCATTTCTATTGCCACAACATTTATAAAAGTTTCAATTTTCTGGCCATAGACTCTTCTTACTGTTCCACTAAGGAGGAATGTTTGTGTGTGTGTGTGTGTGTGTGTGTGTGTGTATGTGTGTGCGCGTGCTAAGTGAATACATAAGTTTTATTAAAGGTAACCTCTAGCTATAATAACTTAGATCCACTCTTCTGTATGGTGAAATGCCTGATGGATAAGCACACTGAGGAAGGATGACCAGTGGCTTGACTTTGAAGCTCTGGTTATGGCTGTGAACCCTGCATTCCATTATGACACTCCCTTCCCAACACTAAAGTTCACAGGATGTTCCTTGATGTAAAATGTTATATAGCAGGTGTTTAATAAGATTCTCTAGTTTTCCTGTTATCTGAAGCAGAACTGTATCATTGCACATTGTGTAAATGATCCCAAGATAAACTCTCCTGCTCTGGGACTTGAGATTGCTCCCTTTTGGTTTATAAAATGGGAGATACTTGGACAATAAGAACATATTCATGCAAGTACAAGCTGATTTTCAATAATATTCATGTTGACAATTACAACTGGGGTACCTTCCAAGTGGTGATCCTACATCGCTCCCCTCTGTTTTCTAGCTAACAACTTACATAATATTTAAGAAGATGGAATCCAAACTCCAGAGTCCTTTGTAAAATAAGAAACTTAAGTTTCTCTATGCAGCAAGAAGATTTTAAGTACTTGCATCTTTCTATAATGACATTTTAGATCTTTTATATAAAAGTCAAGACAGCAAATAAAACTTTAATTTTGGTTGGTTGGCTGGTTGGTTGGTTGATTTGGGGGTTTCTGGGGTTTATTTTGAGACAAGGTTTCATTCAGTAGTGTATATTGACCTCAAACTCACTATGTGCCCAGGAAGTCCTTAACTCTCCCTCAGAGACCTCAAGCTCCTAAGTCCTGGGATCACAGGTCTGAAGCAGGACCCTTAGCTAAGACTCAGCTCTGACTATGCAATTTAATTATTATTATTGATATGTTTTCTTTTGTTTTGGAGTGTGGGGCTCAAATCTAAGATCTCACACTACCTCAATCAGACAGGAACACTGAGGACCTGCTGAGGGAGATGAAGGAAAACAACCCCAACCTGACAATTGACAACATCACCACCTCAACCGCACCCTTGTACTGTGACCTCTTCTCTGAGCGCCCAGAAACCATTATCACTGGCCATGAATCTAAAGGGAAGGGACTCTGACCTCTCTAAGATATTTTACAAAGGCCAGTAAGTCAGTGGTAGTCACTGATGGTCAGATGCATAGGATGGACACTGCTTTTTCTCTGCTTTATGGTAAATTCTGCACAAGGCATGTATCTACTCTGATTACCACGTGTTCCCTCACAAGCATAATAAAAGTTAAATCACTTTGGTTGAACTCTTTATTAAAAAAAAAAAAATTCGCTAGGCTAATGTTCTATCATGGACCACTATCTTCTCTCCAGCCCTTTTCATTGTGTGTGTGTGTGTGTGTGTGTGTGTGTGTGTTTGTCTGTCTGTGTGTGTGCTTAGCTCTAAGAACCCAAGTATGATATTAACTCATCATACTCTGTTTTTTTTTTTTTTTCTTCTAGGACTACAATGATGAAATTCGTCAGGAACAGTTACGTGAATTATCTTACTTAAATGGCTCAGAGGATTCTGGTCGTGGAAGAGGTATTAGAGGCAGAGGAATCAGAATAGCTCCCACAACTCCTTCAAGGTACATTAGTTATACTTTCAATAAATTAAGAGCAAAGGATGGTGGCTGCCTTTGCTGATCTGTTCTATGCCATGATCCCAAATAGGAATAAATAACAGATTTGTGAGCATTCATGATAACAAAAACAGAAACCATGGATGCTTAGGTAGCACATGAGAACTTACATACATTACCTCATCACATTCCTTGATCTTGGGATACCTACTGTTTACAAGTGAGAAACTGAAGTATGTAAAAGGAGTATGTGCACACTTTAATCCTGTCACTCAGGAAGCAGGGTAAAGTTGATCTGAGTTGGAAGCCAGTCTGCACTGTACATTTAGTTCCAGGCCAGCTGAGGTTAAATTGTGAGACTTTGTTTCAAACAAATAAACAAAAAGTCACCACCAACAAAAAAGCTGTGTGAAATGTTACAATGTTACTTAAGATAGTATAGCCAGACTGCCTCCAGAATTCACGATTTGAGTTCTGGACAACAGGCCTTCAAAAAACGAGGCAATGGGGGTTGGAGAGATGGCCTAGCGGTTAAGAGCACCGCCGACCACTCTTACAGAGGACCCGGGTTCGATCCCCAGCACCCACATGGCGGCCGAGAACCATCTGAAACTCCAATTCCAGGAGATCTCCAGTTCCAGGGGAATCCGACACCCTCTTCTGACCTCTGCGGCATTGCACGACATGGGTGCACAGACTTGCATGCAGACAGTACATTCATACACATAGAGAAATAAATAAAAATTAATTTAAAAAAATAAAAAAAAAACGAGGCAATTAACCTGAGACTCTCCTTCCTGTTCCCCCAGAATTAAGGCACAGAGGTTATTCCACCACTTGCCTTGTTAAACCAGGAAGACTCTGCAAGGGAGAAAATGACACTACACATTTTATCTCTGCCATTAAGAATCCTTGAATGGACATGATCTTGCCAAATAGACAGACATATAAACTGATACACACACACACACACACACACACACACACACAATCTCCACCATTCAAGAAAGACAGAAGCTCAATTTTGCATGATTGCTGATGAGGTTATACAAAGTTCCCATATATTTGGCTTTTTGCAAGATCCTTGACAATTGACATCATTCTGTTTCAGAATTTGGTTAAGATTCTGAATTTTTCAAACTTTCTACAGAAAACATTAGTTTTCAGAAAAACAAACATATATTCATATTCTAATAGCAAAACCAGGTAAAGGCACTACAGAAAAGAACTACAGACTAACATCCCTGGGCCTGTGCCCTCTCAGGTCGTGAGAACTTGAAAAGGCAGTGTACGGTGGGAAGTTTGGGGTCACATGAGTGAGTACCTTCGAAGAACACTGTGAGAGTTTGTCTCAGGTTTACTTTCACTCTATTTCCTCTACCATGCGAACAACTTGGCTCTGCCAAGTCATCCAGCCATACTGAGCTTCTGCCAGCCATCTCTCTGCCTTCCATCAGAGGCCTGAAAGCACTGGGCTTGCCCAAAACTTTAAAAACTACTAGCCAGAATAAAGATTTTCTGTTTAATGTTAAAATATACATACTCAAAGGCTTCACAGAGAGTCCATGAGATTCAGTTGTTGTCCTAGCCTCATTATAGTCGACTTCTAAATATGTAAAAACATGTCTAGAATAATAGCTTATTTATCATGTAGAAATTATCTTGAGATGCTAATATACTCTGCAGCTTTAATTAATCCCACAAAGTTCAATCACCACTCTGAAAGCACCACTCCTTTAGACATTTAAGTATTAAATACTTCAAAAAATTGCATTTTATCAGAAAAAATATGTAAAGAATTCACAAATGAACTTTCAAGAAAACAAATATGTATAGGCAAATATGACAGTTCTGTAAATTATATTTAGCTAAAAGAAAATAGAAAATTTCTTAAGGCTGTTCATAGATTCAGTGCAAAAAAAAAAAAACCCACCTGTGCACTCTAATACGTTTAAAGATCATTTGCTTGCTGACAAGCATTGATTGATTTCACTTATGTAATACTTTTTTTCAAGATCAAGCCTTTATGAAACATTGCATTTCTAACATGATTTTGGTAGATAATGAAATAACATTATTGCAAGCCATCACAAAAGGGTTAATAATTTTGTTTATGTCATAGGAAATTGCCACTTTGGTTATTCAGAAATGCCAATTCATGCAGTTTCATCAGATTACTGGGGATAATATAACTTTATATTTTTTCTAACAATGCGATTCATTTCCTCTATACTCTGTGAGAGTCTAAACTTTTAAACATAATTCATTTGCCTTATTTTCAAAATTAAAAAAAATCTTCATACTAATAGAATTGACCATTGTTAGCATGAGAAAACTTGTGCATGGAGGGTGAATTAGGTGTGTTTTTGTTGTAGTTGTTGTTGTTGTTGTTGTTGTTGTTGTTTTCTACACTGTGACCAAACACTTGACAAGAAGCAGCTTAAAAGGGAAAGGTTTACTTTGATCCAGAGTTTTTAACAAAATTAAACAGATCTTGCCTTTGGTAAGATCTTTATTCTGAAATTATAATCTGTTTAATAATTGAATAAATAATAGTGCATTGTTACATTAGGGGCAGATTTTGAAGGCTTCTTATGGGCAACAATAAGAATTACAATATAGAACTAATGAAGTTTTAAAAGAGAGGTGTAGCCGGGTGTGGTGGCACACGCCTTTAATCCTAGCACTCGGGAGGCAGAGGCAGGAGGATCTTTGTGAGTTCAAGGCCAGCCTGGTCTACAGAGTGAGTTCCAGGACAGCTGGGGCTACAGGGAGACCCTGTCACGAAAAGACAATAAATAAAATTATATAAAAAAAGAGAGGTGTAATCATAGCTGTTTATCGGAAAGATTCACGGTCATTTCTGCAGGGGTTAAGTGTTAGAGCTTTTGGAGAGGCAAGAAGAAGGAGAGAGAGAGAGAGAGAGAGAGAGAGAGAGAGAGAGAGAGAGAAGAGAGAGGAGAGAGAGGAGAGAGAGAGAGAGGAACAGATTGGCTGCCTCATGTTTGGGGAGGGGCAATTAAAGACACAGTCAATCCCCTCAATTTACAGAACTGAACAGTGCTTAAAATACAGAGACAAGAATGGAGAGAAAAGGTCCTAGCCCAGCATGGTGCCACAGGCCTTTAATCCCAGCATTCTGGAGGCAGGCAAGCAGATCTCTCTTAGTTCCGAGTTCAAGTCCAGCCTGGTCTACATAGTGAGTTCCAAGCCAGCTGAAGCTACAAGGAGACTCTGTCTCAAAAAGATGAAAGAAAGAAAGGAAAGAAGGAAGGAAGGAAGGAAGGAAGGAAGGAAGGAAGGAAGGAAGGAAGGAAGGAAGGAAGGAAAATATAATACAGGAGCTGCATGTCATGGGAACTCTAAGAAATTATCAGGCTAAGATCCTTGTGGATTCAGCCAAAGGTATCTTCCAAGTGCAGTGAGCAAGAACTAAATTGATTAGGCTCGGGCACGAGCATGAAGTAAAGAATTAAACGCAGAAAATGTTCTTTGAAGAAATCAGAAACTAAAACAAAGAATCTTGTGCTAGGCATTTAGCCCAGGACAGAATCCTAAAATAGGTGATGTGTGTTGTAAGTTGAATAAGAGAAAGCCATGGGGTGAATATTGCAGAGAAATGACAGAGCGTGTATGTAGGAGACAATGAGACAGAGTCGGGATAACGTGCTGCTGGGGCCAGGCTTAGACCAAAGTCACTTGAAAAGAAATAAAAAGTAGGATTTTATGTGAGCATGTCATAATTACAAAGCAAAAAAAAAACCCATATAGATAGATAAATCTGGGTATTATTCATTAGGAATAAAGTATGTTTTAAGTCAAATGGTTGTGCAGCATTATTCAGTGATACAGCCACACCACAGAATTTCTATTCAACACATAGACACTTTTGATATTATTAAAACAAACACTAACTGAACAGTGATTAGCTCAGTAGTCAACAAGCCGGGCCTTACACTATTGATGAGGAAACAGGTGATTATCACCTGTATGAGCTGCTTTTCTCATTGTTTTGACCAAGGACTTGAAAAGAAGCAACTTAAGGGAGGAAACAAATGTTTCTTTGGTTCACATTTTAAGAGAATAGTCCCACCAATCATGGTGGGAAAGACACAATGGAAGGTAACTCATAGTGAGAGGAGTCTGTGCCTGGGACTGTCTAATTCCACATCTCAGCAGAGCAAGAAGCAGAGTAAACAGGGACTGTGACTAGGCTATTGACCCCAAGATCCATCCCCCTCCAGGTCTGTCCGCAGGTACCTGCTTCTTCCAGAAAGTCTGCCTCTTCCACAGATTTCATAACCTCCCCAAACAGTACCACCTCACATGCAAACCACGACAGAAGCCAGTGAAAGTAGATTTGGTATTTACATTCTCTTTTATGGATAGGTTTTTGTTATTATGACAGCATAGGATCTTTCATTCCCAGCCGTTGTTGTTCCTGGAACTCACTCTGCAGCGTTTAATCTTTTATGTTCCCTAATCCAAGGTAGTGTTCTTTATATTTAGTCCATCCTAAATTCTCTATTCATAAGCTCTGTAATATAAGAATTTTAAAAGCCTTACCAGCATTCTTACTCCTCACTTCTAAATGCTCATTTTCTGCAAGTAAGAAAGAGCCGGTTGACTGCTATTCATAGCAAAAGCTTAACCCACATCCCCATATGCAAGGACAGCCAAACACTGTGATTGTTCACATCCCAGTGATCATCATTTTTCTCAGAGCCTTAGTGTTCCTGCTGAAAGTGGTGCTTTCTAGAGGCCAGCTTCCAGACATAATAAAAAGCAAAATAACCATGCATTTGCTCTAAGATTTCAGACAAGCACTCACCTTTTCTAAAGGCTTCAGAATGTCATAAAATTGGCTGCAACCATTTTATCCCATGTTTTTAGTTTGAGTGACTTTTGCGTTAAGACTCTGGGACAGAGCATTTAATCTAGTCTTTGCCAAGTATTAACTCACTGGCACCACAGTTCCTATATGAAAGTATGAGAGGGAAGGTGCCAACTCAGGGGTGATTTGCATGTTGATAAATTACTGAGGACTGATTGTGATTTCAAGTGACTGGAAACTTAAGCTGTTATTAACAACACAGTGACACATTTTATTAAAGCAGGCTGACGAGGTTTTTGTTTTATTTTGTTTTAATGAGTATGGTGCACGTCATAGTCAATAATTCTCCAGGGAAAGGAGACTTACTTAGAAAGTGACCTAGACACCTGAGCTTGGCCCCATGGGTGGCCTGCCCTGCCCATCTCAAACGATGCCCTGGTTTGATTCTTCCTATTAATCTTGGAATATAATCAAAGAACAATTTTCTTTTCTCTTGTTTCTTTCTTTTAAATTTACATAATAGAAAGTATAAAAATAGATTACATAATTTTCAGGAAAATTAAGTCCTAATATTTAAAGAAATGTATCTTAAAGCTGAGCATGGTGGTATACACTTTTCATCCTATCACTGGGAAAGCAGAGGCAGGTAGATCTCTGTGCTATCAAAGCCACTCTGGCCTACATACCAAGTTCTGGGTTAGCTGGGGCTAAAGGAATACCCTCTCTTAGAAAAGTATATTTTAATGTGGTTGTCATAACACATTATATCTTATATAGTATCTGTCAAGTTGTGGGGGCAGAAGAGAGGGGTTCATGGGGGGGTGCTGAGTTGTGAGTTTTATCTATTATCTTTCTTTCCCCTCATCTTCTTGTGACCATCTAGGGGCCGTGGGGGTGCTGTTCCCCCTCCTCCACCTCCTGGACGAGGTGTTCTTACCCCTCGAGGGACCACTGTGACCCGGGGAGCTCTCCCAGTGCCCCCTGTAGCAAGAGGTGTTCCTACCCCTCGAGCTCGAGGGACAGCATCAGTACCAGGATACAGAGCACCTCCTCCCACAGCCCGCGAGGCTTATGAAGAATATGTAAGTACCCTCAAGCACTCTGCAGTTACAAAAAGTTAACTGTATTACTTAAGAAGAAAAGCATCATACCATAAATATAGGAAGTCATTTCTTTTACAGAAAACAGATGTCATTTATAGCAGAATTTAAGCAATGGATTTACAAGACAGCATTTTTATGAAAATCTCTCATTTCTCAGGTGTCTTCACTATAGTTAATGTGACATAACTATCTTGTGCTGTAAGGAACAAGATGTTTAAAGGCTTTCCTATCTTTACAAAGTTTGATCAGCTTTCCAATTGTAAATGATCATAAATCATTATGAACATAATGTGAATCATCATATGGTCAGAGAATTCTGCTGGGGCATGATAAACATTAGCAACATTCTCAGGAATATTGACAAATAGAATGTTATTATTACTGTAACTCTCACAATAATGTGCAATTTGTGGCATGTCTTTCAGTTAGATAACTTACTCTTTTGTTCATGGTTTGGAAGATACAGGATTGGCATACAGAACTAGAATTTATGGAATGAACAAACTGACATATGGTGTCTCTAAGTATGCTCCTTCATTTTCCAACCACTGTATCTGCACGTCAGTGTGGATCTCCTGGAACCCTTAGACCTTTGATTTGGGCTTTCATTATTCCACTAGTCACATTGTATTACAGTCTCTGTGTCAATTCTGCTGTATGCTGAAACTTGAAAAGGGGAGTTTCTTATCATTATGTAATCACAGGAGGTCTGCCAGAAAGGCTAAATTGAATTGATACAAGCCAGATCATCAACCTAGAACAAGGGATTATTGTACCTTTAACCTCTCTGCTATCTTCAACCTGCGATCTAAGTGTTTATTTCACTCTAACTTCCACAAACACTGTCCCCTTAAAATGTGTTCTATGGGCCGGGCGTGGTGGTGCATGCCTTTAATCCGGGCACTCAGGAGGCAGAGGCAGGCAGATCTCTGTAAGTTCAAGGCCAGCCTGGGACTAAATGGAGATCCTGTCTGAAAAATACTAAAAAAAAAATGTGTTCTATGAATTATTATTCATTAAGTTTAAACCCTTCAAGAATAATTAACCATCATGTGCTCAGCACTAAAACCACAGAAATCTTCATATATTGGTAGAAGCTAGGACTGTCCAGCTAGTCAGGATAGTTTAAATGATAAGCTCCAGTTTCAGTGAGAGAACCTGCCTCAAAATCTAGCATAGGAAAAAATAAAGGAAGATGTCCAAAGATAACTTCTGGTCTCCATATGCTCATGCAAAGATTTTTGCCCCTCTTCCCCAACACCCTACAGGTACACACTCACACAAAATATTAAAATGAGAAGCATTTAGATTGTCAGCATTGCTATTAATTAAAATTTTTCTATGTATATGTGTAGCACTTTGGAAGAGATCAAGTCTAGCTAAACAGAATTCAACTTTTCATATGTATTTACAGTGAATAAAGAAAAGCCCTGGAATCTGAGGCAAGTTAGAGGAAGCTAGAGAATGATAATTAATTCATGAAAATAAACCTGGCATTCAGAATAGAGAAAGCAAAGGAGTGTGCATTTTAGGAGAATAGAAATACAAAACCATGTTAAAGTCTAGTCCTTTGTTTACATGAATTCTTCTTATTATTATTTCAAGCCCTCTTCTGAGGCCCTAGGGATGTATGAACATATCTGATCAACAGTGGCTTCAAAAGCTGACATTTTACTGGGAGGACACAAGAAACAAATATTTATAGATAAATGGAAAAAGGCAGGATAAATGCTCTAGACAAGAGACAGGGGGTGGGCGGGGATTCAGTACTTTAGAAGGAGCAGCTGGGGAAGTCTCTGAAGTGAGGACATCTGATTGCAGTGAACGACTTAGGGAGGACTGTCTAAGCCAAGGGTCTACACTGCGAACTTCACCCCCGGAAGAGGAACCAACAGTTATAAATGTTCTAAAACCGAACAATCTGGAGGTGGCTGGCGATCAGCAAGATGAGAATGGGAACAGGGGTGGAGAGAGGTGGTAAACAAGGTCGAGACCAACTCGTACCAAGCAGAGGGTTTTGTGGATGAAAGAAACATGAACTTTGGTTTTTGTTTGGGTTTTTTCAGTAGTTGGTCTTACTTGTTTTATTTTATTTTATTTTATTTTATTTTACTTTACTATTTATTTATTTATTTATTTTTTGATACAGGGTCACACTGTGTAGCCCTGGCTGACCTAGAACTTGCTATATAGACCAAGCTGGCCTCTAATTCATAACCTCTGCCTGCTTCTTCTGCCTTCTGAGTGCCAGGATTAAAGGTGTGTACCCCATGCATAACATGTTTTTTTTTTTTTAAGGTTTATTCTTCCGAGTTCATGAAGGCCATAAAGTGAGGACAGAGGTATATGTGAGCACTCTAGAGACACTGTGGCTCACATCAGCATCCCACTCTAACAAGATGATGGCTTGGAGGGGATGTGGACAGGTGAAAGCCACTGTGAAAGTCATATCTTAACATTTGGTGATGAGACAGATGTGGGTGTATGCAGGAAAGTGTGGTTGTCTATTTTCTGAAACTTCCATGAAGTGAAGATTTGGAAACTAAGCAATTGGGCTAGACTGCGGCATATTTAATCGAATGAAGAGTGCTAGGTGTCAGTCTGCAGTAGTCAAGGCATCGATGAATGCACAGGGTATGCCCTATAAGCAAGGTAGCATCCAGTTGTGAATCCTGCTGTCTCCTTAGTGTTAGCTCTAGAACATAGGGAGGTTTAGATTTCTATTCTGAGACCTATGAAAATCAGCCTTTCAGGACCATATTGAAGATTAGCAACAAATATTCCTAAACACTTATAGGCCTCCATAAATACTTATGTTGTAGATACTGAATAAATGATAACTACTACATGAAATTCCATCGTATATTTCTTAATGTCTTTTCAACTTGCCTTGAAAAATAATCAGACAATATTGATTATAAATAGCTAATGTACTTTGACCCTTTTTTATTAAAATATGAACTTTGCATTGAAGAAGTGTTCTGAGTATAGGTTCATGAATCCAGTAAAAAGTGTGTCATCTGAACTGCAGCAATACCTAAACTAAGGAGTTCAGAATGGTCAGGAATCATCTCCCCCATCCCATCTTTGTTTCTAGGGGAAAATACTAGTTTCTAGAGAGGAGAAATCTAGCATGGCAAGCATTCCAAAATATCTCTACCATAGCCTATCACTGATGACAGAAAAAGGTGTACAGCTTTTTGCAAAACTCTTAAACTTTATTACCTGTCACTTATATTGTATTTATTTTGGCCTAAAAATAATACAATGTGTACATTAGGCTTCAGACATGGCTGGTAAGGTGCTAATAGCAATCTTTGAAGTAGTATCAAATTGAATTGCACTCAGGCACCTGTACTCTCTGCTGTAATTTTAGAGGATTGATTCCTTTGTAAGAGGTAAGAAAAACAAAAGTTTAAGTGGCTCAGTAACAAAAGAAGAGCATCATGCTGAGTTGATGGTGAAAATCTCCTAAGAGTTCTTAACTCTCATATAAAATTTCTTAGAAGGCTCCCTTTATTATAAAGCACAGTGTGAACCATTCCCATCTTCATACTCCTTTACCTGCTGTGTTTTAGAATTAAGTTTCTGACCACTCAGAACGTATGTAGTAATCAAATCTACTCCTTACAGTTGGTTTGATAAGAGACAGGTTACAATAACAGAGGTTGCTGTTTTAAGAACATTATGTGTTTTAGCTGAGTCTTAAATAATATGAATTTTTAGTCTGTTACATATCCTAGCTCAGACTTTAAATATTTTAAAACTTCTTTTCTTTTCATTGAAGCTCTGTTTGGAACAATGAGTTCAGAGTTTACAGATCCATCATCGGAACTGAAGTAAATATAAAAAATTGAAAAGTGGATTTTAACAAGAATTCGCATAGAATAAACTATTAAGCTCATGTAATCTGCCAGTGCATAATACATTGAGAGAGAGGAAACTGAAAGTTTTGAACACCTATTGGGCTCCAATCATTCTATATTAATTCACATAAACTGATGCTGATAAAAACCAAGGAGTCTTTAATTTCAGTATGTTTGTAGAGGAGAAAACTGAAGCTGGGCAGTGAATGTGCACCTAGTTTTCTGTCATTGTGGGGTCTGTTATCATTATTCATTGTTTTTTCTCTCAGTTAAGACTGCAGCATAACCTTACCTAGTATCTGTCTCCCAGAGAATGCAGACAGACCACCTGCACCCCACGATTCATCCAAACAGTTATGAATGTGGATATCTCCTTGGCAATATTTAGCACAGCTCCCAGCCCCTGCATGAACACCTCCAACTACAGAGAATTTGATATCTACAGGAACTGGGTACAGTCGTCAATTCTGTCTAGAAAGAAATTGTCCAAAAAACTTGCCATCCACTGGGATAAGAGTGCCATTGAGTTCTTATCTTACCTATTCTATTAGAAGTCATTTTACCCTTCCTTTCTCTCATTTATAAGATTTCACATATCCTAAAGAAGAAAGTATTTCGGGGCTGGAGAGGTTGCCTAGTGGTTAAGAGCGCCGACTGCTCTTGCAGAGGACCTGAGGTTAGATCCACAGCACCCACATGGTGGCTGAAAACCGTCTTTAACTCCAGTTCCAGGGGAGTCTGATGGCCTCTTCTGACCTCTGCAGCATTGCATGACATGGGTGCACAGACCTACATGCAGACGGTACATTCATACACATATGAAAATAAATAAAATTTTAAGAAAGAACATACTGTGTCAGGGCACCAGATGAAGTGCTGGAGCACACAGAGTTGTTTCTATAACAACACAGATGCAATGCCTACCTCCCACAAACACAGTATCACACTAATGCAACCTGAGTAAAGTCTGAGCGGTTCACTTTTCCCTTATTATTTCATCCTGTTTTCTAATGCCTCTATTCAAAATTTAAAAAATCAGAGTGATGTTGGCTTCATAGAAAGAATTTGGAAGATTTCCTTCTCTTTCTAACCTCCTGAATAATTTGAGATAGTGAAAAGATTCAGACAGGAATACTTCAAAAACCTATACTCTACTAAATTTGAAAACCTAAGAGAAATGACATCATTGAATCCATCAAGAGTTAACCCAGAAGAGATTGACAGCTTAAATAGACCCATAATAAAGGAGGAAATTGAAACTGTAATAAAAGCCTCCCAACTAAAAAGAAAAGCCCAGGTGAATATGGATTCATGGTAGAATTCTATAAGACATCTAAAGAAGACCTACAACCACTACTACTCAAATTATTCAAGAGGATAGAAACAGAAGGAAATCTCCCAAATTCCTTCTATGAAGCCAACATCACTCTAATACCAAAACCAGGCAAAGATACAACCAAGAAACAAAACTATAGACCCATTTCACTAATGAACATAGATGCAAAAATTCTCAACGAAATACTTGCAAACTACATACAGGCACATATCAAAAAGATCATCCACCATGACCAATCTGGATTCATACCAGAGATGCAGGGATGGCTCGACATACAAAAATCAATAAGCAAACGTTATAAAGCACATAAACCGACTGAAAGACAAAAACCACAAGGTCATCTCAATCGATGTGGAAAAAGCCTTTGACAAAATTCAGGATGCCTTTATGTTTAAAGTCCTGGAGGGAATTGGACGGGAGGGAACTTTCCTCCACACAATTAAAGCCATATACAATAAACCCACAGCCAGCATTGTTTTAAATGGGGAAAAACTAGAAGCATTCCTCTTAAAGTCAGGAATCCTGCCCCTTATCACTACTCCTCTTAAATATAGTGCTTGAAATGCTCACAAGAGCAATAAGACAAGAAAAGGAAATCAGAGGAGTACTAATTGGAAAAGAGGAAGTCAAACTATTCCTTTTTGCAGATGACATGATAGGGATGCCAAAAACTCCAACAGAGAACTTCTAGAAACCATCAATAGCTTCAGTAAAGTGGCAGGATACAAAATTAACTTAGAAAAATCAGTAGCCTTTCTTTATGCCAATAGCAAGCAATTGGAGAATGAATACAGGAGACTTTCCTACTCACAATAGCCTCAAAAAATAAATTATCTAGGAACAAACCTGACCAAACACACCAAAAATCTCTACAAAGAAAATGTTAAATCCCTCAAGAAGGAGATTGAGGAAGATACTAGAAGATGGAAAAACTTCCCATGCTCATGGATTGGAAGAATCAATATAGTAAAAATGACCATCCTACCAAAAGTAATATACAGATTCAATGTAATCCCAATTAGAATCCTCATGAGCTTCTTCATAGACCTAGAAAAAATCCTAAAGTTCATATGAAGAAACAAAAGACGTGGCTAGCCAGAGCAACCCTGAGCAAAAAGAGCAATACAGGGGGGATTGCCATACCAGACTTCAATCTATATTATAGAGCTATAGTCATAAAAACACCTGGGTATTGGCACAAAAATGAGCCTGTAGGTCAGTGGAACAAAATTGAGGATCCAAACCTCATATTCAACAAAGGGGCCAAGAAGACTCAATGGAGGAAAGACAACATCTTAAGCAAATGGTGTTGGCACAAATGGGTCACCACTTGTAGAAGAATAAAACTAAACCCCTATATCTCGCCATGTAAAAAATCAACTCCAAATGGACCAAAGACCTCAATGTGAAACCCAAAACTCTGAAAATGATAGAAGAAAATGTTGGTATTAACCTACAAGACAGATGCATAGGAAAAGACTTTCTAAATCAGACAGCAGATGTGCAAACAATAAGGCCAACAATTGACAAATGAGACCTTATTAAACTCAAGAGCTTCTGTACAGCAAAAGAAACAATCAAAGAAGTGAAGAAAAAACCCACAGAGTGGGAGGATACCTTCACCAGTGATACATTTGATAGAGCATTAGCATCCAAAGTGCATAAGCTACTCAAAAAACAAAGGAGGAAGAAAACAAATGACCTACTCAAAAGATGGAGTAAAGAGCTGAACAGAGACTTCACAAATGAAGAAGTAAAGATGGCTGAGAAACATTTTTAAAAGTGTTCAACATTGCTAATAATTAAGGAAATGCAAATTAAAACTATCTTAAGATTTCATCTTACTCCAGTAAGACTAGCTATTATTCAGAGAACAAAGGATACCACATGCTGGAGAGGTTGTAGGGAAAGGGGGACACTAATCCACTGCTGGTAGGAATGCAAACTCATGCAACCCCTATGGAAATCAGTGTGGAGAACTCTCAAGAAACTGAAAATGGGTCTACCACCTGACCCAGTCATACCACTCTTGAGTATATATCTGAAAGACTCATTTTATTGCAGAGATACATGCACATTTATGTTGATTGAAGCTCTCTTCACAATAGCAAAGAGCTAGAACCAACCCAAGTGCCCCTCAACTGAGGAGTTGATAGAGAAAATGTGGTACATCTACACAATGGAATTCTATGCAGTGGTAAAGAAAGTTGACATCATGAAATTTGCAGGTAAATGGATGGAACTTAAAGCCATTATGCTAAAAGAAGTAACACAGTCCCAGAAAAACAAACGATGAATGGTATCCCTCATTTGTGGAGGCTAGTATCAAATCCCTAGTTGAAAGACAAGCTGAGCAAAATTAATATTATATTTCTTTTTATCTGAAGGCAATTATGCTGTTATAATATGAGTTCCTTAATGGTCTCTAGAGTTAACTGACCACTTATTTTCAGACTTTGTAATTGTGGTATATGTACTATAGGTATGTATTTATATATTAGAGTAATATAAATTTAAAGGGAAAATATGAACTCCTAAACATAGTTTGGAATTAGCATACAGTTTATTTTCAAAGGTCATAATTTTGGTATATATGTGATGTATATATAGGCATACTTTGGAGCAATACAAATGGGAGGAAACAACCAACAACAAAAAAGATGGCTCAAAGAACTGACTGTAAGAACATAAAATCTTAGCTGGGCATGGTGGCGCACACCTTTACTCCTAGCACTCAGGAGGCAGAGGCAGGCGGATCTCTATGAGTTCAAGGCCAGCATGGTCTACAGAACAAATTCCAGGACAGCTGGGGCTACAGGGAAACCCTGTCTCAAAAAAAAAATAAATAAATAAATAAATAAATAAATAAATAAGAACATAAAATCTTATCAAAATTACTGGCGTCATACATATTTGTTTGTATAAATAGGCTGTTGTAATTCATATGCTAATAAACTTTAAAGTAAAATCATTTTAGTTGCATAAAAGCCTTCTAGTTTCCAAAGACATAAGTCCAATTTATTTCTAAATCCATGTTTTCTCCAAAGGTTAATATCCAGTTATCAAAGACATGTACCAAAGTACAAAAAAGACAGGAAGAAAAGATATAATTAAAATTCAGCCCAATGCTTCATGAGAAATTTTGGCTTGCTATAATCAATCATGTTAACCTAATTTACAAAATGCATCCTGACAAATTTTTGAGAAGTTTCTCTTTTCAACAGACCTCACTAAGCCTCTCAGCATTCTGGCCTATCCTGCCATGTAATTCAGCCTCTGAGGCACCAACCATAAGAGAACTAGAAAATTCACTGATAAATCAATAGTCCTTAAAAGTGCCATAAGTGAGCTTCAGCTGCCAGCCTTCAGTTTCATGTGGACAGAAAATTTTTTGACAGGAGAGGAAGTCAGTATTAAATGATAATTGAAATCAATTCTTGTGCCATTTTGTGGGAGGAACGATTATGAGTCTGATCTATAATGCATTTTGAGGGCAGCCACGTATGATGGTTTCTGTGTAATAGCTAAGAGACTTCACCCAAAGAAAGGAGTTTTTTTATTAGAACTTCTAGATTGGATATTTGTATTCCATTAAACATGCGTGTTGGAGTTTCATGCTCTAGTCTCCTCTTATTAGAGAGCAATTTACCAGAATGCATTGCAGGGCTTTGTTTGCTGAAATGTAACTAATATTTAAAATAACCGAAACAGGCGAGGTTAATGAAATGTGTGGCAAAGCTATAGGCTGGGCACGATCTTATTGTGGTTCTAACGTTCAGAAAAAAAGCTAATGGTGCTTGAGGATTATCTACATAATAAATTATTTCCGCAAATAATAAAAAAGTCGTCCTTTGAAACTGTGGGCACTCTTCCCCCTGTGGTTAAAGTCTGAATGAAGCATCCTTCTAATGTGTCATATTTCAAGTCATTTTAGAACAGATGTGGATCCTTCTGCCGGCAACAACACTTGAGATTGCATCCAAGCTTGTACCTGATAATTACAATGATGACTAATGTCTCCTACAACAGGGTGACAAAAATAGGTTTTCTCTCTGTCGCTTTTTGAGATGACTGAGATGGCCGAGAGCTGCTGGAAAGCATTATATCATCAGGTATTTTGAAGTTGCTGCTAGGCTCTGTTAGGAAAAGAAAAGTTGATGCCTTTGATGTGTTTGCTACAAACAAGGAGGGAACAATGGAAAAATGCTAGGCTGCAGCCTAGAGTTAAGGTGTCTTTTGTAATATTTTATTTATTGTTTTTGTTTTATATGTACAAGGGCATTGCCTGCCTGTGTCATGCAATGCCTGCAGAGGTTAGAAGAGTGCATCAGAGCCCTTGGAACTTGAGTTGCAGATGGTTGTTAGCTGGCATGCATGTGAAAGGAATTGAACCCAGGTCCTCTGCAAGACCAGCCAGTGCTTTTAACCACAGAGCCATCTCTCCAGCCCTGGACTTAAGGTGGTTTATCATTTATATTGATCATGAAACTAATATTTTATGTCATATTATTAATGTGTTATGATATTATGTTAATATTAATGCATTTCAGATATTATTACTTTCTGTCTTTTGTTCATATACATGCCTGAGAATTAAAAATTAATGAAGTGAGTTGATCTTTGACTTAGTTCCTTAGGTCTGCTCTCAAGGGCTGTGCTCATGACAAATAAGTAATATGTATTTTTTGAGGGGCGTCATTCTAATTTTGACAATTATATCTAGTTAGAACTTGAACCTGGAATATCTTCCACAGGTTCATTTTGATTTCTAGTGATTATCCCCCAGCTTGTGGCATTACTTTGAAGGCTGTAGAGTCTTCAAAGGGGGAAGAGGTGATTTAATGAATAATGCCACTCTGGCAGGCTTCTGAAGGTTGTGCCTGCCGTGGTCCCAGACCCAAACTCTCTGCTTCATGGTCTGTGCCATGTGAATGGCTCTGATCAAGCTCCTCTGTTGTAGACTTACCCACTTCTGCCACCAGGACTTCCCCACCACGATGGACTGAAACCCTCGGAGACCATGAACCAAACAAATCCCTGTTCATGTCCCTGACTTCTGTCCAGTGATTTGTCACAATGATGACAAAGTAAACAAGTCACATTCCAAGCTATAAAGTACCATCATAGGTGGTGTAACAAATCAAGCCTGAGAAATTAAACTCATGTCCTCTTTTGTTGGTTGTTTACTGTGTTTTGTTACTATATTCTTATAATGTTATGACAAAGAAAACAAGTTCTTTGGCCATGCTAGAACATTGATTGACTTGATCTTGTGCAGGTCTTATTCAGGCAGCCACAGCTGCTGTGACGTCATAAGCGCGGTGTCCCTGTCAAGTCTGGAGACACTATTCTGCCACAATCCATTTTCTTTTCCTGAAGGATCTTTTAGAGATAAACAAGTAAAAGGCCCTCTCTTTATGGTCCTCCAAGTCCTGGGATCAGTCATCTGGCCCTCATAGACAGCTGTCATTCAGGTCTGTGTAAAAAGTTATAGAGAGTATGCTAAGAGCATGGCATATGAGTTATATGAGCCCTAACTGCAAGCAGATCTACCAGTGATGTAGCCCAGATGTCCCTCTTTGACTTGTCTTCCCTCCCTAGAAATCTGACAATTTCCCAGCAGATACACAAATATAATCACATACAGGAAGGAGCATGTGTGCATGCATGCATGAGCATTGAATGTAAACCCACACTCTCTCTATTTTTTTTAGCAACTCACAGTCCTAAATTGACAAGTATTTGTCATCTTTTTTTTAATCAGAGTAGCTCTTTCTTGAAAACAGGATTATAGGAGTCCAGTAAGAATCTCCTCATCCCATACATTCTGTCATGCGCTTTTTCCTACAACAGCAGGAGAAGAAAGGGGTTACAGCTCTTCAGGCATGGGTATAGTTTTGTGTGAGGCAGAACACAAGGGAAAGAAAGGAAGAAAGTTTTAGGATAGCTTTCCTGGGGGTTAGTTGGTAGAAAGAACAATAAATCCTCTCCTACACTTTAAGCGGGAAGGGATTTTGTGTTAAATTTCAGTTCTTTACCAAATGAATCTGTTCTGTTTCAATTTCATTGTACATTAAAAGCACTTAAAGCACTGTCTCTGCTACAGGACAGAATTACTCACATAGAGCTCTAAATATAATTACAAGAATGGATCTCACTTTATTGCTAGATGGTACTTAATATTTTGTTTTACGTTGAAAAATATACTCAAGATTTAGATGAAAGAATCTGGTAGCTTCCATATGTAACTTAATGCAGCAAATCCTACCCTAAAATAAATGTACCAAATCCTCTACCTCCTGGAAAACAGCCTCCACTGAAATTCCTTCTCAAAATTGCAAATGTCACCTAGCCATGTCTCCATTTTCTCCATGCTAGGTTCTGTACGAGGCTGTCATGAGGCGATTTCAGCTTTAATCTCCAAAACTATTTTCAATCTTGCCTGTCTCTATGACCTCTTGCTTGAAACTCTCCAATGATTTGTAAACCTTTCTGCTGGAAAAGTCCCTCTCTCATTACCCCATGTATTTATTGGATCTCATGAAAAACCTCCCAATTTAGGATTCCTCCTGATTTATTTTCTTTTGTTCAGACAAAAAAAAATCGGAAATTTTGTGCATGCCATGGTGGCACAGGTTTTTAACCACAGCACTTGAGGCAGAGGGAGGTAGATCTCTATGAGACACATAGTGAGTTCCAAGCCAGCCAGAGCTGTCTCAAAAAGACAAAATAAATTTTAAAAATGTCATTTATACATTTTTATCATGTTTAAATATCCTCCTCTATCTTCACCTCCCCACACACCACTGGATTTCATTCATTCTGTCATATAATGTTAAGAATTATCAAGGCAAGTTTGTGTCTCCAGATATCCCTCACTGTGAATTCATCCACTGGAGCCTGGTCAGCCTGTTCAGAGTCATGCCTGTAAAGAAGATCAACTTCCCCTCGCCCAACCGTGATCACCTGTCGATTAATTAGTTCTTAATATATTGAAATATGGTATTATTTAATTCATTTCAAAATGATATGTATTGAATACTCATTTTATATATAATAATTTCTAAAGGCAGAGATTGAGATATATCACCTCTCTATTATACATTAAAGCATTTACATAATAATCTCAAAACAGTAATAGAAGTATTACCTTTCTCTTTCCATTAAGGAGTCTTTGGCAAATACATCAGTTGCATGTCTGAAAGCAAGATAGATTCTTTCTTGTCATATTAGCCATGTACAGGGTCTCTGTACATAGCTCACACTTTATACGACAAGTGATGTTTGTGTCTTTGAAGAGCAGCAGGTAAGACATCTCAGTCCACAAGTATAGGTCAGAGTAGAGGACATGAAGGCCAGACCCTAAGCTATGTTGATAGGTGATGCTAGTAATCCCCTGACCAACCTCATATCTTGTGGGGAAACTAGTGATGTGACTCCACTTAGAAATCTGTTAAACTAAACTTCTGCGATTATTTACGTCTTTTTCCTCTTACAAAGTCAAACTGGTTAAGTTTAATGTTATCTAGTAGTATGATAAAGCAATAGAACTTTTAGGGCAAAAGCAGCTAATAATTTTCTAATTGATGGTACTGGGGATAAAAAATGATTGTACCAGTTGAACATACACTTAGTTTCATTTGAAGTTTACAATATTAAAGGCAATAAGAAAAGCAGGATTGTTAATGATGTTGCTGTAATAGAGGAAACTCATCCACCTTAGTATTTTCTGTGATCCATGAGCATTCAATAATATCCATTTGCTATCCAAAGTTCTTTACATTTAGCATTTCATTTAACAGAACTTTATTATCTCCATATTATTACCAGTCTACAACTGAAGAAGTAGAGGCATGAAAACATTTAGCAATATGACAAAACCTAGCCTACAAGCAACAGATACAAAATGCACATCAGATTTCAAAGGCAATGCTAATGGCCTCCAAACCATAACACTACAGCACTGAATACATAGCAGGTGCTTGTCTAAGTGGTTTGCACATACAGATTCAAGTAACTCTCTTTGTGCTTGTGTGTGCTAAGTGCTACTACCCCCTTAGATGTGTAAACCTGCAAAGCAAAGGGCACAGTAGGAGCTGGCACCATCTTTCAGGCACCAGCCCCAGAGCTGGGGTTTCATGCCAAGTTTGGTGGATTGAATGAGAATGTCCCCCATAGGTTCCAAGTATTTGTACATTTTGTCCCCAGTTGGTGACACTGTTTTGGGAGATCATAGGAGGTGTGGGCTTGCTGGAGGAAGCATGTGACTGGGGGCAGGCTTTGAGAGTACTTAGCCTCGTCAGATTTCCGGTCACTCTCTGCTTCCTCTGCCTGCTCAAGATGTGAGTGCTTAGCTTTCTTCTCCTGCTCCGACCACCTACTCCCACAATGTCCCCTACCATGATGGACTCTAATTTCTCTGGAACCCTAAACTCAGACGAACTCTTTCTTCTATAAGTATCCTTGGTCACAGTATTTTATCACAGCAACAGAGAAATAACTAAGTCATCCATCTCTGTTCACCCTGTTCTCTTCTCACTGGGCAAGAAGAAAAGGTTGATTTATTTGTTCCTTTAACTCAAGATGGGATCAAAGGAAAAGTGTGAAATAATTCAAGGAAACTTCGAACAAATCCACCTAGACTAGAGTGAAGAGACAAAAGTAAGGTGTTGAGAGGGAAGTTTTAAAATACATTAGGGCAGAAGTAATTAAATGAGTCATTGAAAAAATAATCGTGAAAGAAAGTTTAATAATTAATGTGGATTTTAGTGTTAACCCAATGAATATTTCAGAGTTATTGGAGAAAAGGTGTATTTTGTAAGGAATATGTCCTCTGGCAGGCACAGGCACATTGGGCAGGAAGATACCAGAGACAGAAAGAGCCAGAGAATCCCTATGTAACAGTTAAAATAAGGGTGGGATTAGAAACAAAGAACACTGGCAAACATGACATCTAATAACTAACTAGAATAGACTCTAGAACTAGTGCCAGAATCATTGTGAGACACTTTAGGTAACTTAACCATGCAATGTCATTTAGTAGTATTTTTTTTCACACACTTTTTACCGTAAATCTTTCTTGAGTCATCCTTATGACAAATATCTTCGGTTAGACAATGTGTTTAATAGATATGGCTTAGAAAAAACTTGTAATTGAAATTTTAAAAATATTTAAAAAGGATGAATAGTATTCATTTTACCATAAGTAAAAATGATAGTATTAGTATAATCATTGTCCTAGTACCAATGAAGATTTCTTTTCAGCCAAGCATTTCAACCACTTTCTAAAGAGGTGTTTTAAACATATAACAATAATACAGTGGCGTTTACACCTTTTTTTTAGAGACATTCATCTGTCAAAGGCATTTTATGCTCTTATCCAATTACATAGCAATTGGCACGTGGTGGGAGCCTTATTGATGTTGTCATTAATTTATATCTTTACTAGATAGCTTATGTCTTTATTATTGTCAGAAATTACTTCTGAGGCGCAGCTCCTGAGGTGAGCACCGAAGGTCTATATGTACTAGAACACCCCAGATGGACTGATGAGTTGCCTCAAAAGGGAAGGCACAGGGCCAAATGAAACGTCAGCAAGCCAGGGGAAGGACTTACAAAACCTTCTGATTTCCTGAAAATGAATTAAAGAAACTCTAGATTATTTGTAAAAAATTTTTCTTTCTGGTCATGTTTGGATATTTGCACTCTGTCTGCCTTTCCATTTTCTTCTCCATTCAATCACTTATCTGCACCAGAACCAGGACATTTGGAGAGTTATGAGAAACTGGTAGGCCAACAGGGGGGGTAGCACTTCAATATTTACCAAGTAGAGCCACAAAGGAAACATTTTTCATTTTCTGACCATCATAATCTATAAGGAATACCCAAGTCTGCAGTACATCTGCAAAACTGGTCATTCATAGCTTGCAAATAAATAAGAGAGACTGAGTTCTAACCAAACATCAAAGAAAATGCCAAACAGCCAGATTTCGCCCATAGGCCATATTTTGCCAAAGCTCTGTCTGCATTTTGGTCCCATGACAGATACTGAAATCAAATTAACAAGGACAATGTTATTCAATGGTATCAAAAAGAAGTCCCTAGAATTTTAACTTGGGTGAATTATCTACTGCCTTTATTCATACTCTTCCCTTTATTCATAGACAGTAATGCAAAAAATGAGATAAAACATTATATGAAACCATGTCAGATTGTCTCGTCGAAACTCAGATAAGCAAGTCTACATGGGGTTATTCTC
This sequence comes from Rhizomys pruinosus, assembly GCA_009823505.1. NCBI lineage: Eukaryota > Metazoa > Chordata > Mammalia > Rodentia > Spalacidae > Rhizomys > Rhizomys pruinosus. Next base: position 1,457,710 of record VZQC01013109.1, read on the forward strand.
TTTTTGAGTCTTTTACCCTTTAAATTTAATTTTGGACAAGTTATGCAGCACACTGCTAAACAGCTCACCACCACCACAGAAGAACTCTAAGGAAAAAAGATAACCTGATGTTCCATAGAGCCTCTGAAGGCAGAGCAATGCACGCTATGTGCAAGTGACTGTCTGGCTAAAAGATAAATGAACTTGGGTCCTCATATTTTTTATAAGAGTGTAGGTACAGTAATACCGGCATTCTATAAAACTACCTACTTGTGATGATAAATTCTCCCGTGTCACCTCGTTGTTGCTGCTGTATCCCTGTCATTTGTAATAATCTAAGTGTTGTAAGGCACTGTCAGATAAATATTCACACCACTACTCTGCTTGTTTTCTTCTGAAAGAACCTGTTAGCAATCATCTTTTAGACAGACTCAAATTTAATGCATCCTTTAAAAAATATATTTGGCAGTAAAACCCCTGTGGAAATTGATCTTGTTATAAAATTTAGCACCTTACATTTGACATTAAGGCCACTTAGAGGCTTCAGCAATCAGTAAGGCAGAGATGGAACAGCTGCATTTCAAGGCAATGTCTTGCGATTCCCCAATTCATGGCCTCTCAACCATTGCCTTTTTTTTCAAGTTGGTCATTCATCTGTCAGCTAAGACTGCTAGGACACTCCACATATACTAACAAGTAAATACATAGTGTGGACATGGGTGTTTGCTCAAACTCTGAGCGGAAGACCATAATCTCATTGCCCTGACTCCATAAAAGATCAGCAGGAAAATACCAAAACCATGCAACCAATAATAAAAAATGCAACCATTTGATAAATAAATAAACATAATAAAGCACTCACTGCATTTAACATTAGAGATTTATAATCTGATGTAATGTTTTATTTAAAAATCATAAAATTAACTGTTCCAGAAATGGAGAATAAAAGCAATCGAGTTTACAGTGAAGGGTGAAAAATCTTATGTGTGTTTGCTGATGATTAGATGGTTGGTTTTAATGACATGTCATGGTGATGCTGTAGTTCAAGAATAAATGCAATACTTTGTGAAAATGTGGAGAGTTTCTTCTTCAAGGATCTTCTCCTCTGTGAAGTTCCATATACATAATTGTGACAGATTTCTCAGAGTGAAGACTCAACCAGTCCTGACAGTATAGACTGTACAATTTATAAGCAGTGTCCTCTTCAGGCTGACACTGTGGAGTCTGAGTGATGGGACTGAAAGGGCCTCACTTACTGGCACATGCTCAGAGCTCAGGTGTGTGTGTTCGCCCTGGTGCTGAGCTTCAGGTGTAACAGTCACTCCCTCCTTCCCCTTCCCCTCACCACATCCTAATTCTGAAAACCCATGCCTTTAACTGTGGTTTTTTTTTGCCTTCCTGCCTTACTTTTTTTTTTCATGGTATATTCCAGTCACCATGCCTTCTTTTATTTTTATTTTTTTTATTTGTTTATTTTTTAAGGGATTCTACAATATAAGAGGACAGTTGTTTTTAGATCACATTAACGTTGCTCAGTTTGCCATACCTGTCTTCTTTTATTTATTTTTTTATTTTTTTACATGTCTTCTTTTATTTTTTTTACAAAATTATATAAATTTTTTTATTGATGCTTTGTGTATTTCATACATCATTTTCCAATTCAGTTCAGGCATATATCCCCTTCCCTTCCCCCTACCCCACCCCTACCCATCCCAGATCATGCATTCTGCCGTAACTTTTCTGCATCTTTCTCTGCTTTTTTGTTTTGTTTTGTTTTGTTTTCATTTTTTTTAACAATAAGTGATAATTTGTGAGTACAAGCATCCTTCATGTAAAACCAATTTGCGAGCAGTTGTGCCCAAACCCACAGCTCATGGGTCCCACCATCCAGCAGGGGGGGCTTGTATGTTCAATCAATTTGATCAAATGAGTGTCCAGTCTATATTGTTGTAGTTTCACCATTCACCCCAATCGCAGCCCTTACATTCTACCATGCCCCCTCTTCCGCAGATTGTTCCCTAGCTTAGAAAAGGGGCACAGGTGGATGAGAAGCAAAACAGTCTACTTTCTCTGGAGCTGTTGTCTTGGTCTCTAGTCAATTCTGGCTGTTTTCTTTCATGGCTGCCAGCTTGTCCAGGCATAACCTTTCGATCCTACTAATGAAGCACATGCAATTAGATATTTAGGTATTTAAACAGTATAATATATAGCCTTTCGATCCTACTAATGAAGCACACGCAATTAGATATATAGATATTTAAAGAGTACTAATTATTATGGTAGGTTACTTCGGTATAGACACAGATGTTTGGATGGTATGTTAATCCATGAATTACATTTTCTTCTGTTAAGTATGACAGGGTCTTCATGTGGTTTATAACATCTCCTAACCATTAGAGGATGTAAGCTTGTGGCATCAGCCGTGGGTTATTCCTCCAAGGAGAGAGCTAATAGCCAATTAGATTTGGGATATACAGACATATGGCTGCCACTGCTGCACAGTATTTCCAGGCAGATGAGGTATAGCTGGTGCTGACGGAGGAGTCTTGCTTGACTCAAGGAGACCTATATTTGCTTTATTGGTTTAGTGGCCTTTGGTAACACTCTCTGGTATTCCAGAGACCATCTGTATACTTGCAAGTGCAGTCTCCATATGTCTTTCCCATGTTTATATCAAGTCTTCAACAGCAGGGCCTTATCTCCTCTCTTCCTGCAGATATCCCGGTTTGGAGGCAAGGAGCCTTTACCTTTTGTGGGGGCTTGGATCCTCTGGCCAACATCTCCTTGGTAGAATAATCCATTGTTGTCAGAGCTCCTGTATTAATATATTTTGCTTAAGTGCATAGCTTAAGGAGACTTTAGCATTATATTTGGTTCTGAATAGAGAATAATCCTTTTCACAGTTCCTATGTCCATTAACCTAAAATAAAAAGGGGGGATATAGATAGATATGAAAACTTTTTGTCAAAATCCTTGCAATCCAAATCTTAAAACTAACTACGGGAAAGAATTTGTATGTTCCAACAGGCCAGAGTATCACCAACTTAATGGCTGGAAAGAAAATGCAGCTTTGCAGTGAGTAGGATGTACCAGAAAGTGCCAGAAGAAGGATTGACTCCTCTGGGCATTGAAGGGAAGAAATGCCTCAGATTGCTGCAGACATCAGGCCCCTCTCTGGATCCTACTAGTAACAACTATTTTTAATTAATCCTAACGAAGCTTACCTTCTAGGTGCCACAAAGGTTTTAATACAAGAGACTTTCTTAAACCCCCCCCATAGAATAAGGAGAAATATGATGATGATGAGGTTGTTCTCCAGCTGTAGACTGGAGCCAGCTGTTATAGAGGTATTCTCTTGTAAAATCGGCCTTCCTGCTTTACTTTTGACCAAAGCACACACCCATTCACAGATCCTGGAATCCATTCAACTTTTGTGTACTCGTCAAAATCCACACCTCCATCCTTACCTAAATCCTAAAAGAAATGCTTAGGTCAGATGGCATTTAATGGAGTTAGTTACATACTTACTTGTTTCTTCCACTAGAATGTGAGTTTTTTACGGAGGACTGTCTAAACCTTTTCTCATTTATTTTTGCAAATCAGTGGTGAATAATAATCAATAAATCAATGTTTTTGATAGTCTAGCCAGTAAGTTGAAACAAAAGCTTTCTTCGCTGCCATAATACTTGAAGTTTTTTTAAAATTTTTTTATTTTATTTATGTGTATGAGTGTACTGTCTGCATGTAGGTTTGTGCACCTGTGTCGTGCAATGCCGCGGAGGTCAGAAGAGGGTGTCGGATTCCCCTGGAGCTGGAGTTCTCCTGGAATTAGAGTTACAGACGGTTCTCAGCTGCCATGTGGATGCTAGGGATTGAACCCGGGTCCTCTGCAAGAGCGGTCGGTGCTCTTAACCACTAGGCCATCTCTCCAGCCCCAATACTTGAAGTTTTTAAGGCACCCTGGGAGGCTTTTAAAATCATTTATTTTTATTTTATGTGTATGAGTGTTTTGCCTGCATGTATGTAAATGCACCATGTGCAGAAGAGGACGTCTGATCACCTGCATATGGAATTAAGGAAACTGTTTAGTTGTCATGTGGGATCTGCTCTTCTGTAACAGCAGCCAGTGCTTGTAACAATCTCTCCAACTCCTGGAGGCTTTTGAGTCTGGTACCATTTCTACTTGGATTCTGCCACTGGGGCTGAGGTGGAGGTGTATTAGGTGAGGCTGTTCAGTGGACATCCAGGCCAGACCCCTCAGGAAACTCAGGTCAGATCTGGGCGTTTAGGTTTGCTTCAGTGATCTAGGATGAGGCACTGGTCTCCTGACCTATGTTGAGCTGTGTAATCTCTAACACATTCAGCACACCTATGGACACACAAAGAGGAATGCAGAAAGTCTTCACTACTAGATATTGTCAAAATAAATTAGTTGTGTAAAAAGTATACACAGGTAAGAGGGGATAAATAATATTCCTCAGCTCCTGACTTAAAATGGACTCTACAGCTACATACCTGATGCTAGCTATTTTATTTAATCAATATGAATTCTTATACAATTTACCTGGAAAATATGTTAAATATTAGACTTTGTCAGAAAGTTAATTCTCAATATTCAGTTTTGGCAAAGATATTATTACCATTAAAACTATTAAGTGAATATTATTTAATAGTTATTTGCTGAAAAATTGGACTGATGAATCAATTATTCTGTCATTTATTATAAAAGCAAAATTATATAATCAAAGACAATTTTGCAAAAAGTAGAATTCTCATTTATTCAACATTATTATTTTCATTATTTCCAAATACTGTAAAAAACTTATAAACATATGAGCTCATAGCATTCAAGTTTGCATACTAAAAAAATAAAATAGTCATAAAATGAAGGCTCATGTACTCACATTGAGAACACAGTGTAATTTCTAAAAGCCACATTTCTCTCTCCACAGCCCTTCTTGTCACCCTCAGATGTAACATCAGCACTGATGTATAAACACCCAGCTCTCCCCTTTTTGCTCCCACATCTTCATATATATGTTAGAATGTCTCTCATTCACTGTAGTTTTTAAATTTTAAAAATAGGGACTTGAAGCTTAAATATCTGTGTTGGTTTTGTTTTATTATTTGACTGCTTTGTATGTGTGTATAATGACTTTTAGTTGCATTCACTTCCTATTGCTGTCTCTTGTCCCCCTTTCCCCTTCCCCTGAAACATATCTTCCACATCCCCTCCTAATTTTATTTATCTTTTGGGATGAGAGACCCACTGAGTTCAATTAAGGTTCCTTAAATGGGCATGGGTCAGACGTCATTTACTGGAACATTAGCTGAACAAAATGGCTTCTCCTCTGTATTATTTCCTTTTCCGTCACTGTGATTAAACACCATGACCAAGGCAACTTACAGAAGGAAGAATTCATTGGGCTTCCCCAAGGGTAAGAGTCCATCATAACCAGGGAGGCATTGCAGAAGGATGTGGCCACAACTGAAAGCCTGAATAGATCAGCTGGGGCTACAGGGAGATACACTCTCACAAAACCAAATGTAAATGAACAAACAAATAAACAAAAAGAAACAAAAAACTTATCACATATAAATCTCTGAATAGTACCATGAACATATTGTTTTATAAATAAGAATGTTCAAGCTTTTCTAAGCAAGTACACTAAATTACTTGGTATATTATTGGAATTCTTATTACTCCATATTCTTAAAACTAATCAAGTATGAAATCAAATTATATTATAGTTTTTATTTGCATTTTATTCCTAATGAGATCTGTGAGACTTTCCTATATTTGTTGGCTATGTCTATCTCCCTTGTAGAAAATGTTTGCATGATTTTGGTCTATTTTTCTATTGCTATTTTTTCTTTTGTATTTATTTGTGAACTTTTTTTTCTTAAATCCTAAATATAAATATTTTGTCACTTGTGTTTGTTATGAAAATCTTTCATGGCTTTGTGGCTCTGTCTTTTTACTCTTACAATATTTAGTAAATAGAGGTCATACTTTAAATGTTAGATTTTTCAAGTCTCTTTTTTGAGTGTTTGATCTTTGTGTCGTATAAAGAACTATTTTCTATTACGAAGTCATAAAGTTTTAAAGTTGCTTTGATGTTATTGTTTTTTCTTCCATATGAATTCAGTCGGAAAATATTTTATTCATGGCACGTTTATAGACTTGGGAGTCATTAATTTCTCATCACGATTCATTGACTGCAGCATTGCATCATACTGAACAGTAGTCTAGTCTTGCTCTGCAAATTTGCAAAACCCACGCTTTCATAACCAGATTTTTTTTTGTGTGCATCAGTTCTTTAGCACTCCAGTCTCTAATTTTGTTTCTGCAAGTCAGTATGACACAAACTTAATTTTAATTTTCAAGCTTTGGGATTCACCTTGGTTTGTCACCCTTCTCAGAACAGTCTGGATTGAATTTAAGCTTTATCTGGAGAAGGATCAATATCTTGATGACTCCAAGTTCCTGTCCCAAAATGTAGCACTGCTCTCTTGTGTACTTAGTTTGTTTTTAATTTCTTCTTGCAATGTTTCCTATTTTTTCATTGAATATTTTAAGCCTATATGTCCTATATTTTATTACTTCATACCTGATGTATTTTAAATTATTAACACGGTTGGTTGAAATATTTGCTTCACTATATCAAAACTTCATTATGTTTTTCATATCAATATGCTTACAAAAGTTGATAAAAGTCTTACAAATTAAAATATCTTGAAGATTCTGTTGGTTGTCAGTGTGGGCCATGTTACACTTCACATGGGCACAGCCTCATAATGTTTTAAACCTCCTTCTGAGTAACATAAGTTCAGAATGCTTTGATTCTAATATCTATCTCAAATTATATGTTATTCAATGCTTTTGTCAATTAATCCCCGAATTTACTCATTGAGGATTTGTTCTATGATTTTTTCTTTGTTTATCCATTTTTCTTCTATTTCCTTGTTCATGATATAGTCTTCCTTCTAATGTTGAATTTTTTTCTCCAAAAATACATTTTGCCATTCTTTACCTATGAGGGAAAACAGGTACTTACTTTGCATATGTGGAGCAGTTAATTTCTCTGTAAAGACATACTTTAATTGGTTGAGGCTTCTAATGATTTCCTTTATTTCATAGGGCTAACTTGTGTAGTTAATAGTGTGTGTGTGTGTGTGTGTGTGTGTGTATTCATATTGCATTCCTTACACTTAGGCTTAACACATGAAAATTTTCTCATTGAATGTCTCATCCATAGTACTGATTATAACTTTTTATAAGTTTTTTTTGCTTCTATGACTTTTATCCACAGCTGAAAACAGTCTTAAACTTATGACTTTCAATATTATAGATAGATAGATAGATAGATAGATAGATAGATAGATGATAGATAGATAGATAGATAGATAGATAACTTGGGTATTAAGCAGATGGCTAATCTCAAATTTTTCTAAAGACTAAGGTCAATATGTAATCATTTATAGAATCTAGCTATTATTTATAAAACATACAATTAGAAATTTAGAAAAAAAAAGATGTGAGTACAAGTATTTAATTCCAGAACATGAATACAATTTTATTATAACAAAATAGAAAGGTCAATTCCTTTATATATGTCAATGAAACTGAATCAAATTTCAACTTTCACGTTACAGTCAAAACAATTATTTGCAACATAAGAGATCAACAGATGAAATTATGTTACTGATTGCCTTTCCTTAAAATTCCAGGTGGTTATATTTAAAAGAATACAAGCTGAAAGATAGTTATAAGGTCTGTGACATGTAGTCTTCTGGGCAAGACACAATCATTACAAACACAAACTAAGCAAATGCAAATGCCCGTACAGGGTCTACACATGAAGGGTACAGTCAACTGTCAGGCGTGGCAGAGGAGAAGCTGAGGGGGTGCTATCCATCACTACTAAAAAATTTGCTAATGACAGATTCAGGGAGGAGAGAATCATTGCTTCAGTTAAGTACACACTGGGGGCCCCACAAGATTCCAGTGAATAATTTTAATCCAGTAGTCACGCACATGATCCTAACTAAATGGCTTAAAAGCAAAACTAACAGTAATGAATCTTGGGAATGAAATAGTAAGGAATGTGGGTTTATAGCAATGAAAGAAAAATAAAAGAAGGGGACAGGAAATATTCATAATACATTATAGGAAATAATTGTCAATAAAATCAATGATATTATTTTTAAAATAAATTAAAAATTTCAACAAGAAATCATTTTTATAGAAGATGCATTGATTATAGTATACCAAAAAATCATAAAATTTAATCATTCTATATATTCCAGGTTCTAATTGCTCAGTTAATAATAACATTAATGGAACAATACTGTTCCTTGTCTAGTCATAGACTCCTCTTTTAGTCAGTTAACCTTATCAAATCAAAAGGAAATAAGAATGTTGAATAACGTTGTTTTATGCTCATAATTACATCAGAGGATCTTGGAGATTAATTATTTTGCATGTAGACAATCACCAAGTGAAACTTAGGAGAGTGGTGTGTGGTAATTCACATGTGCAGTCTTCATAATCTTTGCAAGTAGAGGGGTGATGATGGGAGATCATAAGTTCATGGCCAGCCTGGGCTACATGACAAAACCTTCTCAAGCATAGGAACAGAAATCATTGAATAGAATGTAAAATGGGGATACATGCTCTGCAGAACTCATATGATTAAGAATGGGAAAAAGTGCAATTTTTAACAAAGTAGAATAATAGAAATATAATATAAAATGTAGTACATAAATATAGAGAGAATATAAATATAGAAATATAATATTGCAGGATATAAAATTAACCTTAAAAAATCAATGGCCTTTCTTTACACCAAGAACAAGCAACTGTAGAAAAGAATTCAAAGAGACCTTCCCACTCAAAATAGCTCAAAAACAATAAAATACCTAGGAACAAACCTACCAAAGACACCAAGGATCCGCCAACAAAATTTTAAACCATTAAAGAAAGAAATTGAAGAAGACATCAGAAGATGAAAAACCTCCCATGCTCATGGATTGGGAAAAAACATTAAAAAGTCCATTCTACCGAAACTCTTGTATAATTTAACGCAGCTAACAATAAACCAAATAAATCCCCAAGAGTTTCTTCACAGGCTTGGAAACAAAAGTCCTTAAATTAATTTGGAGAAACAAAAGACCCCGAATAGCCAAAAAACCCCTGAGCAAAAAGAGCTACACAGGGGGGATCTCTATACCAGACTCAAACTATACTACAGGCTATAGTCATAAAAAGCCATGGTACTGGCACAAAAACAGACCTGTTGACAATGGAACAAAACCCGAAATCCAGAATCTGAGCACATACAATTCAGCCATCTTATATTGGAAAGGGGGCCAAGAACCACAATGGAGAATAGAAGCATCTTTCATAAGTGGTGTTGGCAAACTGGATCATCACCTTAGAAGATGAAATTAAACCCCTACCTCTCGCCCTGTACAAAAGTCAAAGAGATGCTGTGAAACACCTTAAGAAGTGTTCAACAATTAATCATTAAGGAGATGCAAATAAAAACCACTTTAAGAATCACTTACTCCAATAAGACTGGCTAGGATAAAGAAAACAAATGATAACCAAGTGCTGGAGAGGTTGTGAAAGGGGACACTCATCACTGCTGGTGGGAATGTAAACTCTTACAGCCACTATGGAAAGCAGTGTGGGAGAACACTTGGAAGACTTGGAATGAACTTGCCACCGACCCCGCCATACACTCCTGGGCATGTAACCACAAGACTCACCCACTGCAGAGATACATGCACAGCCATGTTTATTGAGCTCTCTTCACAATAGCAAGGAGCTGGAACCAAACCAAATGCCCCTCACGATGAGTGGATAAGAAAAAATGTGGTACATCTACACAATGGAGTTCTATGCAGCAGTAAAGAAAGATGACATCATGAGCTTTGCAAGAAAATGGCTGGAGCTAGAGGACATCATGCTAAGTGAAGTAACACAGTCCCAGAAAAACAAATGATGAATGCTATCCCTCATCTGTGGATGCTAGTGCCAATTACCTAGTTGTAAGTATTTCTTGTGTATGGCCCACTGAGCTTTTGTCCAAAGCAGTTGGGAGTGATGCATATTGGAAACAACACCACCACCAACAACAACAGAAAGGACTGAATCATAGAACTGACTGAAACAGTGAACTTCTGCTCAAAACAGTCAACTTCCTCATGGAGAATATTGAGAAAGACTGAGAAAGAGATGAAAAGCATATTTGACAGAATGCATGAGCTCTGGTGGGGTGGGAGAATTGGGGGGGGGGACACGGGTCTAGATTTGTTAAAAAAATAAAAATTATGTGAAAAAAATAATAAAAATAAATTTAAAAAAAGAAATATAAATCCATGTCATGATCCTAATTTGTCATGCTTTTATTCTTCCAGAAAATCCATGTTGTTCAGCATACAGCATTTCTACATTTGCAAATATAATGTAGCATGAAATTATATGATAATGTTGCATAATATCACATCCCTGTAAATAACATTTGAATAGTACATTCAGCAAGTAGAGGAGATCCCTCCCATACTCAGAGAGCAGCACATGACTGAACTTTCCCCAGCACATGAAACTCATTCTTTCATAAAAGGAGCTATTGGCTACAGAAGGTTTCAAGGCATCACAGGGAGCAGAGGTTTCTACTGGTGATATATAAACACACTTGCTTTGCCCTGATTGAAGTTTATGAGATCACACTGTTTGATCAATTCCAAAGCAAGAAAGAGAAGTTCTTTCTAGCCAGAGTTTACTCTGGCAACAAGATCAGTATGTTAATATCACATTTGTTTAAAAATGATAATGGGGCTGGAGAGATGGACTAGCAGTTAAAAGTACCGATCACTCTTGCAGAGGACCCGGGTTTGATCCCCATCACCCACATGGCAGATGAGAACCTTCTTTGACTCCAGTTCCAGGGGAATCCGACACCCTCTTCTTACCTTCATGGCATTGCACAACACGGGTGTACAGACCTACATGCAGACAGTACATTCGCACACATACAAAAAAATAAAAATTAAAATAAATAAAAATTGATAATGAAAAAAGTATTAGTTTTGACTTTTTTGAAGTAGTTGTATTTTTTATTAACACTGAAAAATAATTCCTTAAAAATCCTATGTGTATCCAGAGGAGATTATTTTGAAGCCACATGGGACATAAAAAAAAAAAAATCATGCCCTTAATCCCAGCCCTCAAGAGGCAGACATGTGGAACTCTGTGAGACAAGGACCAGCCTAGTCTATACATTAAGTTCCTGACCAGCTGGGGTTACAGAGAGATCCTATCTCAAAAGAAAATGCATATGGCATCAGTCCTGAATTATTCCTCCAAGGAGAGAGCTAATAGTCAATTAGATCTGGGATATACAGACATTGGGCCACCACTGCTGCACAGTATTTCCAGGCCTCTAGTGGTTAGGAGATGTTATAAGCCACAGTAAGACCTTGTCAGCTTTTACTATGCCAATGTAACCTACCATAATAATTAGTACTGTTTAAATACCTGTATATCTAACTGCTTGTTCTTCATCAGTAGGAGTAAAAGGTTACTCCTGGATAAACTGCCAACCCATGAAAGGAAACAGCCTGAACTGATCAGAGTCCAAAATCACATCTCCAGAGAAAGTAGACTCTTTGGCTTCTTGCCCACTTGGGTCCCTTTTCTAAAGCCTAAGGAACAGTCTGCAGAAACGGGAGCGTGGTAGAATTGTAAGGGCTGCAATTGGGGTGAACTATGAAACTACCGAAACATAGACTGGACTCTTATCTGATCAACATGATAGTACATATAAGCTCCCCCAGCTGGACAATGGGGTCCTCAGGCTATAAAAGTTTGGGCATAGCTACTTGCAAATTGGTTTTACATGAAGGATGCCTGTATTCATTACTTATGACCTATTATTAAAAAATAAAAATGCATAGTTAAGAGGGTAATTAACAGGGCATGGTGGTGCATGCCATTAATCCTAGCAATCCTAGCACTCAGGAGGAAGGTGGATCTTTGTTGAGTTCAAGGCCAGCCTAGTCTATATAGTGAGTTCCAGGACAGCTGGAGCTACAGGGAGACCCTGTCTCAAAAAGACAAAAAAAAAAAAAAAAAGAGGCTGAATTATATTAAAGAAAAATAACAAGTCATGGACATGTAAGAGAAATGCTTAACTTCACTACTTAAAAATATTGTGTGCATTAATGTATTCTCTGCACATACACTCATGTCAAGCAGCACCCATCAAGAAGGCATCAGATCGTCTGTGTCTGGAGTTACAGATTATTGAGAGCTGCCATGCGGATGCTGGGAATTGAACCCAGTCCTCTGCAAGAGCAGTCAGTGTCCTTAACTATTGACCAAATTCAGACCCAAATCCTTGAGTCAGAGAGTAAGCAGGAAAGGTTAGCTGTTTGGTGAAAGTCAATTTGACTCTATTATCATTAGGAGAATTACTGTGAGATTAAGAGACTAAGTGTGCCCCAAAGCAGTAATGCATTTTTAGGTATATTCTTTACATTGGTACTAGACTTATCAGCATAGTGTTTGAAGAAGGTCAGGAACTTGTGTTTTGTAATTATTCTCATGTTCTGGAAAGAGAAACTGTTTCTTCATCATTGTGTAAAAATAGAAGGATTAGAACAACTACTAAATTTTACTGCTAGATCCCCTCTATCTCTGACAGTTTCCTGAGTGAGCCGTGACCTCTGTCCATGCCTGTAAGCTATAAAAGTCACTACTGTGGATTCTGAGCAGAAAAATACTATATGCCTGTAGAAAATAACAGGATGAAATATGATGGCTTTAAAAACCAGGACACTAACTCAGAAAACTAGAAAGAAGAAACCTTTTAAATCTACCTTCTAAATGGAAGAAGAGGCAATAGAAACACCCCAGATAAAGTAACCTAAGAAAAGAAACACTTTATAATTAGTTTTCACAATAAAATTACTGTAATGCATTGCTATATGATATACAAAATGTTTACTTCTATTTTCAAGCAATTACTGCCACAACATATTGAGCTATTTCATAAAGACTTGAGGGAAATTTTCTTCATATTTAGCTATCTTCTCTCACTTAATAAAAAAGAATGACTATTGCAAAGAAGTAAAAGTAAAGGAAACTTTCCTTCAACTATTGCCAGTATAAGAAAATAGCCAACAAAATTTAAACAAATCAATAAGATTTTTTTCCCTCCCACATTGATTGTGAAGCTCTTGCAATGAAGAGTGAAGCTCCACAGGGCTGATACTAGGTGAATCCCTAAGGATCATATAAGTCAAGACACAAAGTACTAAACAGAATGAAATCAATTTATCAACAGACATTCTACAACTGGGCAAGTAAACAGAGTAAATCTACACATAGGTATAGAAAGCAAAAGGCGGTGCTAGAAGTTGGTAGGCAAGACAGGTAGAAGTCAAGCTCTATGAATTATGTCCATACCCACCTTACTTTTCACAAAAGCAGAGCCTGAAGCATAGAGTTTGAATGCAAGTAGATTATATGAGAAGTAATTCCAAGAACCCAAATCAAGCGGTGAGATTAGTGAAAGTGAGAAAGGGAAAGGCAGAATTGTAAAGGCTAGACAGACGACCTGGGCATTAGTGTGGGAAACAGCCATTCATTCTTTCCTGGGACCCTCAAAAGAGCTATATGGAAGACACCTAGAATTTTTACATATAAGGAAAGAGATACTTGGATATTTCTCTGTTGACTTCTGCCCCCATGTGATCTGGATGGAACCTTTCAGGAGAATCTGTGTTGGTTTAGTATCTTTTCCAATCTACAGAGAAAATAAACAAGGTCAACCATGTATTTGCAATGAACTTGAATGTACCAACATCCACCCCCTGAACTGAAATCAGGTGTACCAATGTTTTATAGTTCTATAGGTCAATTGTTGTCTCTTCATTGGTATGTACATATATACAATTATTTCAAAAAGAGGTATTGTTATTACTTTTAAGAATATTTTATTTATTATTTTTATGTGTATGAGTCTGTTACCTGTATGTAGGTCAGTACACCCGTGTTGTGCAGTACATGCAGTGGTCAGGGAGAGCATCAGATCCCCTGGAACTTGAATTAGAGATGGTTGTTAGCAGCCATTTGGGTGCTGGGAATCAAACCTGGGTCCTCAGCAAGAGGAACCAGTGTTCTTAACTGCTGAGCCATCTCTGTAGCCCCCGTTATTACTCTTTTGCATGTAAGTATCAAAGATGATATAACTAGTAACTGGCACATTTTATCATTTGAAATAATACTGTTTCCAGAACTTCTGTGTTCACTCCCTGATAATCATCCTTCAGAAATAAAAAATAACAAATGATGATAAGGACAAATTTAGCATCCTTAAAATTTATAAAATGGTTTTATCCTAAGTATGAACAAATATTTACATTTTAAATAGTATGTATTAAAAGAACAACAAAATGAATAACTTCTGCAATATGTAAATTCAAAACCAGAGAGTCAGTGGTACAAGTTAAAGGACTGTGCAATAAAACAAGGAGACACTAGAGAACATGGAAAAACAAATATGAAGAAAATGAAATTCTATAATGTGAATTCCACAGTATATTTTCAGAGTTTGGAGAATTGTTGTGATAGAATCAGAAATGGTGAGTTTTGTCTTCTAATAACTTTGTTTTTATTTTTTGAGAATTTCATCCATTTGCATTCCTTCCATCCCTCCCCTCTTGTAGGAGTTACAGTCACCTGATAGTCCTTTAGTCACACATGGCTGCTATCCACATGATCTTCTTCCCTCTCTTGAACCAGATTTGGCAGTTCCACAGGACTTCGAGCTTCAAGGCTGTCTCCTGCCTGCAGGCCGACAGTCTCTAGGCTTAGCTCTGGCAAGGAGGGAGGAGGGGACCATAAGAAAGTTACCCAAAGGAATAGAAAGACAATAAAAGACGGACTCAGAGGGTGAGGTCCAGGAGAACAGACTCTCTCTTTATTCATGCCAGCAGTGTGCTTATACACCAGAAATTACTGTGCTCTGGACAAGGAAGTGGGGGACAGGAGTAAGGGAGAGACAAGCCACCTTGGCTCTAATCAGGGAGCTACAGAGCTCCTGTTTGTGCAACAGGTAAACTAGAGGTGACATTTTTGCTCAATGCCTCAAGGGAAGAGGCTATCTGGTTCTGGAACTTTGCAGAGATAGGCGAATCAAGGAAACGTTGTAATATCCTGAATCTTCCAGAGGTACAGATAACTCACAGAGGCAACTGAATGGCCACAGAGATATCAGATAACTCTCACAGGTTTTATGAGACAGGTCTTACAAGTTCTTGCCTCAAGCCAGCCAAAGCTTCATTCCTACGGCCTCTCACATCCAAATCCCCATGTCTGCACTGCCTCTCTACTTCTTGTCTTTTACTTTGAATATTGTTGTTACATATAAACATACACACACACACACACACACACACACACACATGTGCATCCTTCTGTACATATGTTTAGGGCTATCCCCTTGGGAATAGAATAACCTCTAAGGTAGTTGTCCCTCAAAAAAAAACTGTTTCTCCTTTCCTCAGCATCCACTGATAGACCCAAGTCTTCTTCTTGAGGTAAGACCCAATGATATTCTCCTGCTCATCTTGGCATGGTGACTGGTTTTGTCATTATACATGTCTTATTAGATGACTATACTGTGGAGATTTCATTGGAGCAGCTTCCCTATCATGTCTGGAATGCATTAACTAGCAGCAGATGCCTTGTCTCTCTAGTTCACACATTCTTTCCATCCCCTCTTCCTCAGTGTTCTCTGAGCCTTGGGTGTTGGGGTTGCATTGTAGATGTGTCACTTAGGTTTGGGCATCTCACAGTTATTTTTTCCTCTGCCTTTGACCAGTTGTGGAACTTTGTGATAGTCTCCATCTGTTGCAAAAAAAAAAAATAAGCTTCTTTGATGAGTAATGCGAGGTACATTTGTTTGTGAATGTAAGGCTAGGTGCTTAGATTAAAGAAGGAAATTAAGTTTGTCTAGGGCAGGGACAGAAGTACGTCCTTCTCTAGAGTCTATGATCTCTCCAATCATATGTACTTAGCTATGTTTACAGTATCACACATAAGTTTCTTCCTTTCATAATAATACACATGTAATTGATCATCGATATCTAGATATCTAGATTCTTACTAGCTTCCTGTATCTCTAGTCTCTATTCCTAGATTCCTTTGCAGCTAAATTGACAGATATGTAAAAAATGGGATCTTCCTAAGGGAGAGTGTTTATGAAAATTTCTTAAAAGACTTTCATAAGCAGTGCAAAAGATTCCTGGTGTTTTGGCTTTTCCTTCAGCTGGTGACCTGAAAAGACAGTGTGGGCTTCATAATTCTTTTGGTCAAATTCATGTAGGCCAGAGCAATGATAACAGAATGCACTGATATAAGGAGAACCTCTTTGGTTTTGTTCATTCCAGTTTGACTTTCATATGAAAAAAAAACAACAACAATGAATTACATCTTGTTTAAGCAACCTTACAGTCTTTATTTTCCTTAACTTTCAACCTCTTCCACTGTATTTAGAGACAAAAAAAACTCTATCAAATATAAAATGTTTCTACTTCTTTGCAGATAAACATCAAATGATAAAACAATGCCATTTTGCTGTTGAATACATTTTAAATTCAGTAAATTCTTTTTAAAATTTTTTTTATTAATTTTATTTATTTATGTACATGGATGAATGTACTGTCTGCATGCAAGTTTGTGCACCCGTGTCGTGCAATGCCACAGAGGTCAGAAGAGGGTGTCAGATTCCCCTGGAACTGTGTTCCCCTGGAACTCCCCTGGAGTTCTCCTGGAATTGGAGTTTCAGATGGTTCTCGGCCGCCATGTGGGTACTGGGAATCGAACCCTGGTCCTCTACAAGAGCGGTCGGTGCTCTCAACTGCTAGGCCATCTCTCCAGCCCAAAATTCAGTAAATTCTTTAGGATCACTAAGATGATAAAAGCCCTTATGAATCACTTAGAGGGATTTCTTAGAGTATTTTTTCCTTATGTCTAGATTTTTGTAATTCACTTTGATATGTTATGAAACTTATTACTATTATCCTTTTTCTGCAGTTTGATGGAATCTTTTTTGTTGTTGTTTAGTAATACCAAATTGCTCATCAAGTATATCAGTGAACAGACTTCATAATACGTCCTAAGAAGTTGTAGCTTAATCAAGAAATTCCTGAATCAAGATATAGCCCAGAAGTCAGGAGACACTAAAGCTGATTCCCCAGGAGTGCTAAATATGAATTCATGAAAAATACAGCTATCAAAATGCAATTATGTGAAAACCAAAACCAGGGAAATCTATAGTCATGGATAACAACTCACGGTTCAGACCAAACATACTAAGGCAATGGATTTGAATTTTAAAAAGTGTGAATGTATGTGTGTGAGAGTCCATATGTGTACAAACCTAGAGGGAATAAGATCTGGGCATTTCAGTAGGTTGCTCTATCTTAAATAATTAGTTGTGGTATACAAAATTAAAAATAGCATAAAATAGTCCTTAATATCTTGTCTTATGCACATGGTTTTAAGTTTTTATTACTCTAAATAATGCATCTATAAAGAAAACATACCTCATATACACATTCTCTTTTAGATTATCTTCTTTTTTTCTTCTATTCTTTATTTTTTTTCATTTTTTTAATAATAAGTAATAATTTATGAGTACAAGCATCCTTTATGTAAAACCAACTTGCAATCAGTTGTGCCCAAACCCACACAGTCCAAGGCTCCCACCATCCAGCTGGGGGGGAGGGGTTGTATATACAATCAAGTTGATCAAATAAGTGTCCATTCTATATTGCAGTAGTTTCACCATTCACCCCAATCGCAGCCCTTACATTCTACCATGCCCCCTCTTCCACAGATTGTTCCCTGGGCTTAGAAAAGGGGCACAGGTGGAAGAGAAGCAAAACAGTCTACTTTCTCTGGAGATGTCGTTTTGGAATCTGGTCAATTCTAGCTGTTTCCTTTCATGGGCTGACAGTTTGTCCAGGAATAACCTTTCAATCCTACTAATGAAGCACAAGCAATTAGATATATCGGTATTTAAACAGTACTAATTGTTATGGTAGGTTAATCCATGAATTTCGTTTTTTTCTGTAAAATATGACAGGATCTTACTGTGGCTTATAACATCTCCTAACCACTAGAGGATATAAGCTGTGGTATCAGCCATGGGTTATTCCACCAAGGAGAGAGCTAATAGCCAATTAGATTTGGGATATACAGACATATGGATGCCACTGCTGCAGATGTGGTGTAGCTGGTGCTGATGGAGGAGTCTTGCTTGACTCAAGGAGACCTATATTTGCTTTATTGGTTTAGTGGCCTTTGGTAACACTCTCTGGTATTTCAGAGACCAACTGTACACTTGCAAGTGCGGTCTCAATACATCTTTCCCATGCTTACATCAGGTCTTTGACAGCAGGGACTTATCGCCTCTCTTCTTGCAGGTATCCCATTTACAGTCAAGAAGCCTTTACCTTTTCTTTTTTTTTGGGGGGGGGGGCTTGGATCCCCTGGCCAACATCTCCTTGGTAGAATAATCCATTGCTGATATCAGAGTTCTCCTGTATTAATATATTTTGCTTAAATGTACAGCTTAAAAAGACTTTAGTATTATATTTAGTTCTGAATAGAGAATAATCCTTTTCACAGTTCCTATGTCTATTAGTTAATTAACAAAGGCAGTTTTACCAGTTTTATAAGAGATTACCTCTATAACAGTTGGCTCCAATTTGCAGTTAGAGAACGACCTCATCATCATCATATTTCTCCTTGTTCTATGGAGGGGAGGTAAGAAAGTCTCTTGTATTAAAACTTTGCAGCACCTAGAAGGTAAGTTTC
>VZQC01013109.1:1481481-1512968 GCA_009823505.1 Rhizomys pruinosus
GGTGTGGGTCAGAGGAGATGAGGGGAGGTGGTGTGGGTCAGAGGAGATGGAGGGAGGTGGTGTGGGGTCGGAGGAGATGGGGGAGGTGGTGTGGGTTAGAGGAGATGGAGGAGGGATGTGCGATCAGCATATATTGTATGATATTCTTAAAAGTAATAAAGTAGTGTTTTATTTAAAAAGATTTGTAATAATACTTAATGATAGTTTGATCAAGTGATGGAGAGATGGCTCAGTGGTTAAAAGCACCGGCACCTCTTGCAGACGACCGGGATTCAATTGACAGCACCCACATTGTAGCTAACAACCGTCTATAACTCCAGTTCCAGGGGAGTACAACATGTTCTTCTGACTCAGCAAGCACTGCATGGTGCACTTACACACATGTAGGCAATGCACTCATATACTCATTTATATAAAAGCAATAAACAAAATAAAAATATAATAAGTTGGTAAAAAGCAGGTGCCAATATAACTTGCTAAAATGTTAACAATAGAATTTTATTCAGCTGTAAAGAACATTGAAATTGGGCTGAGAAGATGGCCTAGTGGTGAAGAGTGCCAACTGCTCTTGCAGAAGACCCAGGCTCAATCCCCAGCACCCACATCGTGGCTGAGAACTGTCTTTAACTCCAGCTCCAGGGGAATCCCACACCCTCTTCTGACCTCTGCAGCATTGCACGACACAGGTGCACAAACCTGCATGCAGACAGTACGTTCACACACATAAATAAATAAAAATAAAAATAAGTTTAAAAAGATTTTACAAAGCACATTGAAATTATGAAATTTACAAGAAAATGGATGGAAATAGAACAATTTATTTTGATTGCGATAACTCAGGCTCAGAAAGAAAAATATTGTGTTCTCCCTCACCTACAGTCCTAGCTGCTGTTAAATATGTATATCTTGATGAAGGAAAATTTGGTAAAGATAAAGGAACTAAGGGGGCCCATGACTGGAAAAGAGGCTTTTAATGAAAGAGGTGGGATGACAGTAGAGCAAAGTAAAAGGAAAAATAGTGAAGATTAAATGGTGCAGTGGAGAGGGGGACAAGGAGATAAGGGGAAGTCTGGGCATGGGTGTCAACCAAACCGAATTATGTACCAATACTCCACATGTAAACCGATTAATGGTAAGCTAAACTAAAAATGTTTTTGTGTGTGTGTGTGATACACTGAAACCATGACATAAGGTTCTCAGGTTTGAGGCTACGTAGTCGTATTAATTTTTTCGATTCATCTTCCTGAAGATGGATTAAACAGATTCAATCTTTCATGATATCTTGGAAGAGACGGAGGGTCAAAGGACCACCCAAAGAAGGAGAGTTAGTTTTAAACTTAGATTAAGCTGGGCATGGTGGTGCACACCTTTAATCCTAGCACTTGGGAGGCAGAAGCAGGCAGATCTCTGTGAGTTCAAGGCCAGCCTGGTCTACAGAGTGAGTTCCAGGACAGCAGGAGCTGCAGAGAGACCCTGTCTCAAAAAGACCAAAAAAAAAAAAAAAAAAAAAAAAGCCCTTAGATTAGACCAAGTCCAGGTCACAATCCTGAGTCTAAAACACAGAGAAAAATGAATTTTTTAGATAGATTTGTGGATTCTGGCCTCTACTAAAATATATAAATTACTATATTAAAATTATAAAAGTTCTAAAATGCAGACATGCAACTCTGGTTGGTCTAAATTTAATTGGCCATATATATCGGTACCTCTATCATGTTCAGTAAGCTGTGAAACGTTTGGGCACTAGCTATGCAGCATGCTGATCCGTTTCAACCATAAGGTTAAGATTATTTCTAATAAACCTTGAAGCACAAGGGAGATCTTAAGAGATCTTAATCCACTATAAAATCTGGAAGAAGCTTATAGGTTCTGATTCCATTATTAATTAGTTGGTTTTATGATTCATTGAAAGCTCCTGTCTGCTGTCTTTGGGGAAGATTTAATTTTAAATTTTTCTCTAAAGGGATATTATCATCAGGACGCTGAAAATCTAAAGTCAGTATAGTAAGGACAAGATACATTTTGTATTTAGTAGGTTTAATGTTAAGTAAGTTTTATTTTGGTAATCTAAGAAAAATGTAAAAATCTCAAGATTAAAGTATTTTCAATTGAAAAAAAATTCTTGTACCTTATTTTCTATGAAAACGAATTTAAAATAGAATTAATTTCACTGCATGTAAATTTCTAAGAGGATGCTTGAAAGAAAAAAAGTTAGTTCTAATAAAATATTATTGTTAAAAGACATACGGGTAAAAGCTGTGAGGTGCTTTGGCAATGGCAAACAGTGCAACGAGCTGGGCTGATCACTGGAAAATCTTTAGAGAGTCCCACTCTCAGGAGATACAGAAAGCTTCTTTTGACTTTGTTGCACAATAGTTCAGTGTTTTAAAATTTCAACTTGTGATAAGATACACTGATTTAACTATTCAAAATTATACAGCAAGTAATTACTGGCTGCTTTTTCAACTTGACATGAATTTTAGAAATATATATTGATCAGCTGGGCGAAGGTGGTCACATGCTAATCTTTTGATCCTAACAACTTGGGAGGCAGAGGCAGTGTGGATCTTTGTTGAGTTCCAGGCCAACCTGGTCTACAGAAAGTGAGTTCCAGGACAAATTTGGGCACAGAGAGACCCTCGTCCAACTCAAAAAATGTATACAGATAATATATTATATATTTATATAATATATTATATATAATAATATAATATATTATTATATATATATATATATTATAATATATATATATATATATATGAAATATACCTTATCTTAAAAAAGCTAACACAATAAAAGAAAATAAAAAGATCTGCAAAATATTATGATGTAAGTAATGGGAGAGATCAAAGAAAATGGCAGTAGAATGTTGAGGTGGGCCACGGATTTTAGGTTTTGATTACCAGGAAAATGCATTAGGGAAGTCCCATGAGCTACAGCTCATTGAACAATAGGATACATGGAGCCTCTAGAACCAAGTAAAAAATCGAAGATGCTCCTATTATTTTCTAAATAAAATCTTTGTTACATTTCCACCTTCAATTGAATGGAGAATTTTATATATTTTGCCTTTGTAGCACACTACAATTCACATGTTCTACTAATATATATCTACTGATCAACATTTTTGGAGGAGTGGAGATGGTAGACAGGATCTTCTTATCACATTGGCTGGCCTGGAACTCCCCATGTAGATCAGGATAGCCTCCATCTCACTGAGATTTGCCTGCATCCGACTCCCGAGAGTTAAAATTAAAGGCCTGTATCCCCGCATCTGGATGTTAAGCAACTTTTTATGCACATGCCAAGCTTTCAAATTTTGTATATAGATGCAAATAAATTCAGATTAGTCAATTACATAAATGGTGCTGCACAAAATGTAGCCGAGGGGATACCGGTATCAAAATCAGGGGCTTGTTAAGTAGGTGAACACCTCAGGCCACTTGCCGTACCTGATGTTTCCATCACCACCCTGCTGTCTGTAGCCTAGCTTGTGAGCATACTGAAGCAATTATCTGCTATGCTCAACAGTAGGAGACAGTATTGTAGCAGGTGTTTGGCCAGGTGTTCAGCAGTCATCAAGAGTGTGCCACTAAGAGGCCCAGTGAGGAGAGAAGTACAGAAGTAGTTAACACACCCATTATGGAAGAGCGGTGGTTTCCTAATGTAATGTTGAAATCATCAGGAGAACTTCTAAGACTTTAAACAATTCATTCTAACTTCTGAAATATAACTAGTTGATTTATAGTGATTGGTACGAAATAATATCTATACTTTTTGAGTTAAATTGTTAGAAAAAAAAAAAAGTCATTCCCAACCAAGGACTCCTCTCCAAAGATGGTGAAGCCACTTCTATTACGTGATCACAAACAGTTTAGTTTACTTAGAATTAGAGACACAAAAGTGAAACTCACACTTCACACAATTAAGACCTATTGCATAGATATTTTTAAGATGAAGAAAAGACACTTTTCAATTAAGTAGACTAAGTAATATTTTCTCAGCATAACTTTGCATATTAACAAAATAATAAAAAATTCAAGCCATCTTTTCATCTAAGTCCATTTGTACAGTTTGTATTAAATGACCATAGTATATTTCATGTAAGATGAATTTTATACTCGATATGTGGTTGAAACCAAGATGTGTTTCTCAGAAGAACTATAATTGCAGTTTACTTTCTCTGTAACTCTGAAAAGCTTCAACCATAAATTACTATAACATAGTATCAGAACAAAATAACGTCTCATTTTCTGGTTTTAAAAGGCATTGAAGTAGGGGCTGGAGAGATGGCCTAGCGGTTAAGAGCGCTGACTGCTCTTGCAGAGGACCCGGGTTCGATCCCCAACACCCACTTGGTGGCTGAGAACCGTCTGTAACTCCAATTCCAGGAGAACTCCAGTTCCAGGGGAATCCGACACCCTCTTTTGACCTCCGAGGCATTGCACAACAAGGGTGCACAGACCTACATGCAGACAGTACATTCATATAAATAAATAAATAAATAAATAAATAAATAAATAAATATTAAAAGGCAGTGAAGTAAAAGTGACTTAAATATACATTTAAAAACTTTTAAGTTTCTACACAACGAATTATTCAACAGTCCTTTTTTTAATATATTTTTAATTTTATTTATTTTTGTATGTGTATGAATGTACTGTCTGCATGTAGTCTGTGCACCCGTGTTGTGCAATGCCGCGGAGGTCAGAAGAGGGTGTCGGATTCCCCTGGAACTGGAGTTCTCCTGGAATTGGAGTTACAGACTGTTCTTAGCCGCCATGTGGATGCTGGGGATCGAACCCGGGTCTTCTCCAAGAGCAGTCGGTGCTCTTAACTGCTAGGCCATCTCTCCAGCCCCAACAGTCCTTCTTCTTACCAGGTATATGTTTCACTTGTTTTTGTAATTTTGGAATCACTGAATCCTCCAGTATTTGTTTCAGGAAATTCTTAATCCATGCAAATACTTGAAACCCTACCAAAATGTATTATAATTTTGATAAAATTTAATTATATGCATCTATACTTATTATAAGACTTCTTAGTGGGCAGAGAAAATTATATATGCAGCTAGTTTATTAATAGTATTTAGATTTTTATGCCCATCTTTTCATATGGAAATATTTCAAGCAGGATTAGTTTGATGGAGGAATCCAGATCACAAATATTTCTGTCATATTTACCCAACAAGGCACATGCTTGTTGGAGGAAGTGATGTAGAAGGTAGGGAACATGGATATACAGCTTATTCTATAGGAATTTTAGCCACTGTGGTGTAAATAAGAGAATTAACTCTGGCTTGTATGATATATATATATCATATATATCATATATATCATATATATATATATATCATGTATATATCATATATATATATATATCATGTATATATCATATATATATCATAGTATATATCATGATACATTATTTTAAAAACTAAATAAACTAGATACCTTAATAAAATCCCTTCTCTTCCTAAGGATAAAACATGATGCATCAGCCTGTAAGGAGAATGATACAAAGTATAGACAAGTTCTAAGTGACCATATTGAGAACTAGTAATTGAATTATATTGTCTAATATTGACCAAGCAATGACCAAGTACAAAGTGCTGAATTAGGAACTTCAGAAAATAAGGAATTAATGAGAAAATTAAAATAAATCCTGAAAGAACTAAAATGTTCAATGGAGCTGAGAGATTAATTCATCAGTAGATTACAATCATGCAGTTCTGGTTTTGATACCAAGAATAAAAAAGAAGAAAGAAGAAGATAGACAGACAGAAAGAATGGAAGGAAGGGAAGAAAGGAAGAAGGGAAGAGGAAGGGAAGGGAGGAAAGGGGAAGAGAGTGGAGGGGAGGGGAGGGGAGGGAAGGGAAGGGAAGGGAAGGGAATGGAAGAAGGGAAAAGGTAGGGAGCTGAGAGGAGGGATGGGAAAGGACAGGAGGGGGAAGGGAAAGAAAGAAAGAAAGAAAGAAAGAAAGGAAGGAAGGAAGGAAGGAAGGAAGGAAGGAAGGAAGGAAGGAAGGAAGGAAGGAAGGAAGAAAAGGTCAAGAAGGGAGGGAGGGAGGGAGGGAGAAATGACAAAAGAGGAAACCTAATGATATGAGCACATTGAACAGGCTAGTTTCACATGCTTTCAAATGTGAAGAGAATTACGATAGCAAGAATAATGTACAGATTGCATAGATGCCATGTAACTCCAGTAATGATTATCATCCAGTATTTCTCAGTTGAATTTTAACTTTGTGTCAGGAACTCTTCTGTTCACTGAGGTAAGTAACCTGGAAGATAACGAGATTCCTTCTTCCATGAGATTTCTGTATCACCTGCAGTTCTAATGGGTTAGAAGCCCTGGAGGGACCAGTAGCAGGGATATTATTCCACGGGAGGAATGCAAAGGAAAACGAGAAAAATAACGTACTGGTCTAGAATATAAAGTAAACGTAGAAATTAGGGCAACATGGGAAGGAAAATCAAAGAAGCCAAAAACCATACTGAAAATTGTAGTATAGTCTAACATTAGGAAAGTGGTATTTGAAGAGAGGAACACTATGCAGTGTTTTCTTTAGTGAGTATTAAAAGTGAAGGATAAATTAGAGAGGTGGGGCAGGAGGTTGAATGATGCCAGTAAGAAATCATTTTTATATGTCCAAGGAAACGTAATAATGGGTTCTGAAAAAATGGTAATTTCAAGCCTTTAAAATATATTTATTTCTGCCTGTGACACAATATTGTTTTTCCCAAAGTCACCTGGGATCAGAATAATAAAGTAGAAACAGTCTCCCCTGGTCCTTATCTCCTATCCCAAAGGCAGTAGGATAATTTTATTATTTTTTTTTTTCGGGTGAACACAGGTAGAAGATGAGCTACTGTGCACTTGTTTACTGGGGACAAGGTTAGGGTTTATGTACTATTCACATTCCCCTCTCCTCTTAGTGCAGACATCGTGTCACCTTGTGATTGGCAGGTCTGCAACTCAGCTACTTGTATGTTCTCGCCTGCCTAGGGCAGGATAGGTTGATAAGGGACAAGCTCTGCACAGGCGCACTGCGTAATTCTCAGCATACAGGCTACTGCAAAGTTCATGACGTCATCTTTCTTGACCACTGCGTAGAATTTCATTGTGTAGATGTACTACATTTTCTTTATCCACTCATCAGTTGAGGGATACTTGGATTTCTTCCAGCTCTTTGCTATTGTGAAGAGAGCTGCAATAAATATACATGTACATGTATCTCTGCAATAGGATGAGTCTTGTGGGTATACATCCATGAGTAGTATGACTGGCTCAGATGGTAGGCAATTTTATTTTTAAAATACAGATTTTTAAACACATGAATGCTAGCTATGGCCTAATTCTCATCTGAAAGAGAAAATACCACCACATCACTCCAGTTTTAGAAATGCTGGATATGAATCATGCAGCTATGAACATTTGTGCCTAAGCTTCCATTTGTTTTTGTTCTGTGTGCATATACCTAACACAGGACAACATTATATCTGCAGTTAACTATTTGTGGAACTGCCAGATATTTTTCCAAAATTGCTGCATCATTTATTGTTCCTGTCAATGCTGCATAAAGAATATCAACTGCTCCACATTTGTGTCAGCACTTGTAATTGTGTGTATGATATGTGTATTTTGCCAGCAAATCTGGATGTATAGCAATGCTGTTCCACACTGTGGCCTTTTCTGCTCTTTCTTTTTTTTATTTTTTTAATAAAATATTTTATTGCTTCAAAATATATACACACACATAAATATATACATACATAAGTATATACAAACGTACATACACATATCACCTGAGTTGGAGAATTTTCTTTCTTTTTTTTTTTTTTTTTTTTTGCTAAAAGATGTCATGTTTTCCTTAAGGAAGTGTTTGAAGGCTCCTCCTTAGCAAGCCCAAACGACCATCAATCCTGCCCCCGTGCCTCACAGTGGGGTCACTCCCTCCCATGGTCACCCAAATGAGGTCCAGCAAGCACGTGTCCTGTTCTGGTCCCCCTGCACTGGCCACCATGATACAGCCTGGGTAGTCCAACAATGGCAGTCCATGCTCTGAAGAGGCTGAAGTCAAAAGACTTACAACCATTATTATTCAACATGCTCTTTCAACAATTACAACATAGCTACTAGTTTGGCCACATGAAACAACTTTTCCCTCTGCAGTGTGAAATATGGTTCACACATAGAAAGATGATATACACTGTCATTATTCAAAACATGCTTTGAATGCGGATTTTTGTGTCCTATTGAATAAGAAAAAATATGTTCACTAAGCTAGGATGCTAAGCTATGCAGCAAGTAAGCACTTTTGCTCTTCAGTATGTATGTCACTGAGATACTGGGTAACCAAGGTTAGATTCCTATGCTAAACTGTTATTCTGACCTGACTTGGTCATATCTGCTAATAAAAGAACTTTATCTGCTTTCAGGATGGATAGTTAGGTAAGCATGCATTCAGCTAGAATCCAGCTGGAAAGTAAAGGTTGCAATCCTGCATGTCATAGAAGCCAATAGCACATAGAGTGAGGCGCATGCTTTCATGCAGCTATGAATAAAAATGATAGAGATTCTTCACCTGTCAGTACACAAAGAAAGAAATGAAAATAGTCTACCATTGTTTAAAACTCAAAAACTGCATCCATACATCAATAAATTAGCTAATGATTGCCTCTGAGTAGTGATACGCAATAAAAAATAGGGAAAGGCACTCAGACATTGCACTTGGTAGCTACTGAAAAAAAATTACAAGGTGCATCTTCATATAAACATCTCTTAAGGAATTTTAGAAAGGGTTGGACCCTAGAAGCACAATAATTACTTCTTCAAATGATTACATCTCATGATAACTGCTGCCACATCATCTGAGCCTTGCAGAGCTAGCTATTGCATGTGATTCATAATATTGTGAGGAAGATGCAATTGTGGAACCCGTCTAGGAAGAAGCTGTCCATCCTGTTTAGGACAGTCTCTGGAAAGGATGATAATTTACTCCACAGCAGCAAGACAAGGGCTATCTCATCAGCAAGGAGCCAGGAAGTATCAATGAATGGGTTGGCTGATAAAGTCTGAAGGTGAAATAAATCTGTGTGAAGCTATGTTATTTTCTGCCTTGTTGCTGTGCTTTAAAAATTAGATGAGATTTTTAAGAGTCAAATTCTTTGATGTGCTAAATATTTTCAAAGAAGTGTTTGCCTAGTATTTTTCACTTGGAAAGAATAAGTACAAGGAAAGAAGTAAATTTAGAGACAGGAGACCTGGCCTTAGAGAGTTTAGGGTCTAACAGAACAGGCAAAACAATGCCCACTTCATGCATTTTATTACTGTTTTCACAATGCTTACATAGCAGTGAAGGGGAGTAACGTGAGAAAAAAATGGTTAAAACTGAGGCTAGTTATAGCTGGTTCTAGTTATACCTTGTTAGATGCTTGGTTTATCTTAAAAATAAAGAAGATTCCTTTACTTTATATTAGTAACGATGAAACCAAAATACTATGAGATACTAAACTGTTGACCTGTAATCAAGTCTACTGTAAATTCACATTTATTTTGCTAAAAATTTAACTTTTGCATATAACCCCAGAATAGAGTAAACAGGCATGAACTGGATACCTCCCAGTGGCCACTGAGACCTCTTGGCTGAGCTGCCTGTCTCTGTTTCACTCTGTGAAAATTATTTTCTTTTTTAAAGAGTGAATGAGGGGCTTGGACAGAGGCAGAAAGTGATCTTTCTCCTCCTACACAGAAGCAGGAATCTAGAGCCAGGAACTGAAAGAAGAGACCCTGGGAGAACACTGTTTGCTAGCTTGCTCCATCTGGCTTTGCCCTGTCTGGATTTTATACAACCCAGGACCACCTGCCCAAGGGTGGCACCACCTACAGTGGACTGAGCCCTCCCACATCACTCAACAATCAAGAACATTCCTCACAGACATGTCCAGAGGCCACTCTGACATTTAACCTCCATTTACCAAGGGAGGTTCCCTCCACCAAGGTAACATCTGAAGCTGTCCAGAACAATGCAGAGGGGAAAGAAATGGGGCTGGTTTAAATAAGGAACCCTCTCATCAACAAACTATATATATTATCTTTTAAGAAATTTGCAACACTTCGGTTTGATCAGTTTGTGTTAGGTAAATGATTCAAAGTTATAGGCAAATAAATGGGAATAATATTTTCTATTAAATTACTCATGTTATAGAAGACACAAAATTTCATTCAAATATAGTGTTATTTGGAAATGAGACTTACTTTGTGCAGCCTTTCTAGCAGGAAAAATTAAATGGCGGACTTCCTTAACAACCAAAAGAAGACAAGTCTCTACCTTGTGAGTTCTGTCTACTATGGCTAAGGCACAGCCACAATCTTGCATTTGCTCCGCAAGGAGCAAACTTAAGAAATGTACATACAAAACATGTTTTAATCTGAAAGGAATTAGCTGTTGAAAGTATTTTTTACTTCAATTATGATAAAGAAAATTAAACCAGAATTTCAGGTGCCAAAGGTGAACGAATTCATTCTCCCTGTGCTAATTAGGTTCATGATGCCAGATGATTACATTTATATGTTCACTTCATTATGTATTTTCCTGTGTCTTGTATTTCAAATGCTGATTAAACACATGTTTTTGTTTTTAAATAACTGGATTGAAGAAAGAAGAGGATGAAACCCATTTGTGGATTTGGATTCCAAAAATTAGAATACATTTGCCATCTCAAAGTATTTCTGTTTATTTGATTAAATCTACCTTAGGAGCACTTTTACATTATTAATTTTTAGCAATCTATACATAAATAATATGTGTGATTTAAAAAGCAAAACAGAAACACTTCTGAGGTGAATGGAGTTAGAGGTGAAGGTTATTTTGCACAGAACATGAAAGTATAATGAGACTTTATGTAGATCATGTCATCTGTATTCATGATGTTTTGTTCCTTGCTCTCATCTATTGGTCCATGTTCTGCCTTCATCTCAACTCAGCGTGTGTAGAAACTGAAGAGAATCTTCTAAAAAGGGTTCATAGGAAGGTAGAGGAAAGGGAGGCAGGTGGGGAGAATAAAATGTCTGTGTTTAAGAGTTGTTGAGCTATGTTATATTTTTTCAATAGATTTTCTTAAACGGAGTATGGTAGCACTCACCTGCAATCCCAGCACTGGGAGGTAGAGCCAAAATGACCAGGAACTCAAGGCCACCCTTGACTGATTCCAAGTTCAAGGCTAGCCTGGCCTGTAAAAGAGAAAATTAAGGAAAAGAATAGATTTTCTTAATGAATTTCAGATATGCATTTTATTGAAGAGCAACTGGGCACAAGTTCAGTATAACTAAGGAGGTTTTCTACCAACCTGTCCTTGGACCTGCTTTTAAAGCCAAGAAAACCTGTCTTGCCAACTACCCCAAATGATAAATGGTGGAGAGCTATATGCTGCCGTTTCATTTAATTTGTATCTGGAAGGAATTGCCACAGCTCATGACCAAATGTCTTCCAAATAAACACCTTGCTGATTGATGCCCTGTGTCATAAGACAGAAGGTTTGTTGAATTGAGAATCTGTGATGGCAGCTGAACATATGGTATTACAGAGCGGAAACTTCCAGAGTGTGAGGATGGAAGAGCATTTCAAAAATATTACAGTTTTTGGAGATGTTAACAGTTTCCTGGCCCAGAATTTAATCAAGAGCAAGAAAAAACTCCAGGACAAAGAACATAGTTAATGTAAAAAATGTCACTCGGGCCAGAAATCATTGTCAACAAGTTGCCATTGCTCTGCACTGTAGGCATTCTTCATATCAATGTCAATAACAACTCTACAAACTATAATTTTATAGATATTTCCAGATATCAAATGTAAACTGCTTGCCCATTCTGGCTTTTAAGAATCTATTTTGCTAAACACATTGAAATATTAAAAATACATGGTGTTTTATAAAAAAGCTTTATACCAAAAAAAAATCATTGCATTGTGATTTGCATATAGATGAGGACAGGTGTAAATTGTGTTCCTGATTCAAAATGCATTGATATTCTAGCCGATTTTTGAAAATTTAATTTTAATGGGCTGGAGAGATGGCACAGCTGTTTGAAAGCACTGTCTGTTCTTGCAGAGGACCTGGGTTTGATTCCCAGCACCCACATTTTGGATAATAACTGTCAGTAACTACAGTTCCAGGGAATCCATCACTCTCTTCTGACCTCAGTGGGCATTGCACAACATGGGTGCACCTGCCTACATGCACTTGTACACATAAAATAATAAAAGATAAAATATCAAAAAATAAAGTTTAGCTTTAATCAATTTACTGTAGTTATAAAGTTAAAATATGGAAATCAAAACTAATCTTTTTTTAATTTAATTTTTATTGATGGTTTGTGCATTTCGTACATCATTTTCCAATTCAGATCAGGCATATTTCCCTTTCCCTTCCCCCCCAACCCCACCCCATCCCAGATCATGTATTCTGCCATAACTGTCCTGCATCTTTCAGGGTTTTTTTTTTTTTTTCATTTTTTAGCTATAAGTGATAATCCATGAGTATAAGCATCCTTCGTGCAAAACCAATCTACAGACTGTTGTGCCCAAACCCCCACAGTCCCACCATTCAGTGGGGGGGGGTGACAGGTTGTTTGTTCAATCAAGTTGATCAAATGAGTGTCCAGACTACATCGCTGTAGTTTCACCATTCACCCCAATCGCAGCCTTTACATTCTACCACGCTCCCTCTTCCGCAGATTGTTCCCTAGGCTTAAAAAAGGGGCACAGGTGGATGAGAAGTAAAACCGTCCTCTCTCTCTGGAGCTGTTGACTTGGATTCTGGTCAATTCTGGCTGTTTCCTTTGATGGACTGACGCTGATGCCACAAGCCTACATCCTCTACAGGTTAGGAGATGTTATAAGCCACAGTAAGACCCTGTCATATTTATCAGGGTGTAAAAATGTAATTTATGGATTAACATATCATCCAAACATATGTGTCTATGCCAAAGTAACCTACCATAACTATTAGTGCTGCTTAAATACCTATATATCTAATTGCTTGTGCTTCATTAGTAGGATCGAAAGGTTACTCCTGAACAAACAGCCCATCAAAGGAAACAGCCAAAACTAATCTTTAAAAGGATTTACAAATTATAACTTTTATAGAGGGTTTGTGGTAGATCGAATGGGAAATGTCCCACATAGGCTTCAAATTTTTGGATATTTGGTCCCTGTTGGTTGCCCTGTTTGCAGAGATGTAGGAAATCTGGCATTTTTGGTGGAAGCACATGACTGGGGGCAGGGTTGAAAGTTCCTAACCTTGACTCACTGTCAATTTCCTGCTCTGCTTCCTGCCCATGATTGAAGTGCTCAGCTTCCTGCTTTAGCTGTGTCTGTCTCCTACCTCCTCACATTGCCTCCCCACCACGCCTCCCCACCAAACCTCCAAGCCATGATGGACTCATCCATCCGGAATTGTAGATAACCCTGTTTATATCATTAGGAATTATTTGTTAATATAATAATATCACTAATATCACTGGAATTTAAGAAAAGACTTGGAAATTTATAGATATATCCATCAATCCTGTTTCATACACTTTGTGTCACTGAGCACATTAACTACATCTGCTGAAATACATGGAGCTGGAGATGAAGCTCAGAGGTAGAGAAGTTCTCAGCATGCATGAGGCCTGGGGTATGAGTGCCAGAACCATAAATAAGTGAAGAGTGAAGAAATAATATTGGGACCTTATATTTCTATTACTCATCATTTTAAATCTCGTGTTTTCTAGAAAATAATGTTGCAAATTGACTGTAATACAAAGAGTTATTTCAAAAAAAGGACATGAACTTGGGAGGAATGTGTGGTAAGGGGTTCCTTTAGGGCATTGGAGGTGGGGAATGAGGTGTAAATATGATTCACGTACAT
Organism: Rhizomys pruinosus; assembly: GCA_009823505.1. Lineage (NCBI taxonomy): Eukaryota > Metazoa > Chordata > Mammalia > Rodentia > Spalacidae > Rhizomys > Rhizomys pruinosus. The sequence continues at coordinate 1,495,396 of VZQC01013109.1, forward strand.
TATCTAGTTATATATGAAATGTTCAAAGAACAAATTTTAAAAAGACAAATTTTAAAAGGTCCTCAAACCATTTTAAATATGAACATTAATATTAATCATTATGGAGCTGGCGAAATGAAGGGATGTTGGATTTTTTAAGCTATTTTCCACATCAATGAACATTATAGGCATCTATGAAATTTCCAAGCAATAAAAATGAAATAAAATAAAACTTTCACAAAGCATAATGTGACCCCTTTTACTGACCTCTGCATAACATTGAGTCCTTAATCCTGAAATCACCTTCTCAGGGAACCCTTCCTTCTTTATATTAAATCTATGTGTGCTTTCTATGTTCCTTTTAAAAACCTCAAATTTTCCTTATAGTCTTCCATGTTCATTTCCACACTGTATTTTCTGTAGATGAAAGAGCTAAATTTCAAGGACTCTGGAAGTCAAGAGACAAAGGACAAAGGAATGCTTTCCCAGGTCCTGAATTCCCACATTAGACCTGCATGGCAGACACAGTTCCATCAAGGACATCTCTAGGTAAGGTCCACAGAATTACCTGACAAAGTAGGGAGCATTTAAATTAGGCAGTATCTGCCCATCACTCAGGAAGCAGAAGCAGACAGAGCTCTGTGAGACCATGGCCAACTCAGTCTACATAGGGAGTTCCAGACCAGCTGGACAACAGAGAGACTCTGCCTCAAAACAAACAAACAAAAAGTATGCAACATCCTCAACTTATACTCACTGTGCAATTCATTCACAAATTCATGTGTTGAAATCCCAGCAGTCATTGTGATGTATTTGGGAGTTGTGCCTTCAAATTAATTGAATTTCAGGTGGTCATGAGGGAGATGCCTTCATGGTTGGATAAGTGCCTAACAGGAAGAGATACCAGCAAGAGTGTTTGTGGTCTCCACTCTCACCATGTGAGGAGAAGTCAGAAAGTGCTATCTAAAGCTAGAATACAGCAGCATTTGATCTCAGACTCCAAAATTCAGAATGGTAATTAAATAAGTTTCTGGTGTTGAAGCCACCTGAACTATGATCATTTTATGGCAGTCCATGAAGAGCAGTATATACTCCTGTGAGTTGTCTAAGTTATATGTATTATGCAAGAAATTATGGATTATAAAGTCCATAGATTTTGAATTTACTGACTATAAGTAATCTGATCAGGGACATCCTAAAACTTTCAATAGAAAAAAAATCTCTTCCTTTTCATAGAAGTTTCATATATCTTCATAGTGGAGGTCCTAAAGACCTGGGGTTTGGGTTTCATCTCTTTCCACAGAGAAACTCTGACCTTGTCAACCCACAAGGGAAGTGAGGAGATCCCAGGTAAACTCCCTCCACCCTTTCTTCTTAACTCTGACAATGACAAGAGAAACTTGTCTGTTTTGATCAGTGCAGTTTATCCGGTGCTTTCACATGTTGTTCAAGTCAGAGTCAGTGAAATGAGGAGCAAATTAATGATTAACTGCTGTCTAAGAGTATAATTTACATTTTGTTCTGATATGCTTCCCTGAAGTCCAAAAAAGCATGCTGCACTTCCATCACTTACTGATTTGACATTGAGCTAGCTATCCTATATCTTCAAATGAAGTAAACAACTGATTGAGTTTTATGAAATACTCACTCTTTCCTTGTTGAAATTGTGAGATTTAGAGTGGTTGAAATAAAGAATATAGGCCTTCTAGTGTGACATCTACAGGTCTAAGTTTCTATGTCATATGATGACTGGACACTTAATACACCTGAGATTTCTGTGACTTACACCAGAAAATTATAAAGTTACTCTCTAATCCAAAACTTGCTAAGGTTTATGTTCAGAGCTTATAGCCAGTAGAAAATGTCTCCCTCAAGAACTGTTGAACTTTATGCAAATAAGGATCTCAAGGACAGGTGGGAAACAATGAATTCTCTCATTATTTTGAGATTTCAACATGAGTTTCTTTTGAGCCCTGAGAAGCCAAACTTTTAATGAATCTACCTGCGTAGATCACAGGGCTGCAAATTCATAACGGAGCTGCAGTGGACAACTGAGATGATCTCCAGGGGGGTCCAACTCAGCAAGTGGCGGCGGGTGAGGCAGCCAGGAAGCAAGGAAGAACAGAAAGCCTTAAAAACACACTGCCCATGGGTAACTGGGGACATCACAGTTCTGGGATCTGTGGCAGCAACTAGCCTGGGGGAAGAGGCTATCCTGAAAGAACACCTGGCGGGAGAGAGCAGCTGACCTGAGAGAACAGCTGACCTGGGGGAGTGGGTGACCTGAGAGAGCATCTGTCCTGAGAGAGCATCTGTCCTGGGATAGCACCTGTCTGGGGAGAGCAGCTGATCTAGGAAAGCATCTGTCCTGGGAGAGTGGCTGACCTGGGGAGTACCTGTCCTGGGAGAGCAGCTGACCTGGGAGTGCCCCTGAAAACTGGCCCAGCAAAAGCGAGCACTACCATAGAGTTAGCTTCCCCTGCTCTTGTGGGAGGGCCTCTCCTTGTCATCACCTTAGAGAAAGCCAGGTATGAAAATCCAGAAAATTTTTGTGTTTCTACAAATAGGTCAGGGCTTGATTTCTAAGCAAATTATTTCATATTAGATGAAATGGAATTATGGCAAAGGTTTCTGCATACACCTTCAGCAAGCACACCATCAACCTCAAGAGAGAATGTGCTTCTTCTTATAGACAAACTATTTTAAATTGATAATTTATTTCATTCCTCAAAAAGCAAATGCCAGATGTGAATGCTTTGATAAATATAATTTTAAAGACTGCAAGGGCATTTTATAAAAATACTCTTTTTGCATAAATGAATTTCATTTTCAGACCTAAATTATATCCTTTTCTGTGTGATTTTTGGATAATGAAATAATTTGTCCCCTGATTTCAGCTAAAATAAAGTGAATATGAAAGTGATGATTAAATTAAATGTATAATGAAAAACATGAGACTGTATGAATTTTCTAGGTAAATGCTGAGAATTTGTAGATTTAAAACTCTTATAGAATAACACATCTGCCCAGTTTTAAAAACTGGAAAATATTTGGGTATTTGACAATCAGTCATTTGAACAACATGACTAATATTAATCCCTTACTTATTTTTATGAAGTTTAGGTTTCTTTAAACTCTAGCAATTACTTACAAGCAATGTATTTAACCAAAATATTAAGCACATTATACTGTCATATAAAAAACAAATGAACTATTGTCTTATCAATAAAACTATTTTTTAAATGCCTCATATCCGTCATGTATGCTAAATGGAATTGCCAGTGTAAGTTAATTTTACTGAGGAATTTCAGAGTGGAGATTAAGGTAGGTCTCTCCTTGCTTCGAAACCCATAGTTTCTCATGTTTCTGGTAGACATAAACTAGATAAGATGAATAAAAATACTTTCATAAGCTTTACTACAGTCAGAGCTTTGTCAGTCTTAAAATAAGTCTTTTATGTGCTTAAAATACTCTTTGAAAACTGAAAATCATATTTTTTGTTCCAAAAATTGCAAGAAATTTTCTCTTAGAAAAACTAAAAACAATTAAAAATTAAAACTATATTATGAAATTTAAAAATAAATGCCTTTGATTATTTCTAAATGATCTGACTTAGGACACAGATCTGCTCATGGAAAGTATGCTTCTTCAGGGTCATTTTCACATCACCCTGTTTCATTAGTACCTTAATTTCTTGGATTTCATTTTGTTCCATCCACATTGTACTAACCACCTATCTTTGAAAACTGTAAATTCAAACATTTACTTCCAGTACAACGTCATCTTAAACATGCACGCTAACACTCAAGAGGTAAACTGTATATTATACAGAAGCAATGGCTCTTGAATAGCTTACAATAGTCAAGTAAAGAAACAATGGAAAAAAAACATTTTCAAGCCATTATGTCAATGACTAATAGAATAAAGCAAGCTATTTTGCTTATAATGTATACCACATTAGGATGTAAACAACCCATGTTAAGACAAAATTCTAAAAGGAATATTCTCTTTCTAAGATGAGTGAGTCATTAGGCAGTTAACTTTAGTCATCAGGTAACCTATTCCTAATCCTTGCTTCTAGAGACTTCTTTACACGAGAACATAAAAGAGAACAAAAGTTTGTTACTAAGGCTGAGGCTATTTTAACAGAACGATTGCATTTGTATTTGAGCTTGATATAAAAAAACGATATGCAAGTCTTATGAAGGGCTCCAATTTAACCCTAATTTTTCCTCCATGAAAAGTAGAGGGAAATTCTTTGGTCTAAAGGAATGACAACAGTGTGCTGTATCTTATGAGTCTTATGAGTGCTACATTCTCTATGGCTGACAAGGCTCACCCATCCTCATGGGCACTGAATTTACAAGAGTACCGGACTCTATCTCATCCCAGGACTCTGATTACCCAAACCTACCAGCTAGAATTGCTACATCATCATTCACTGGATGATAGGCATTAACCTAGGCATGTGTCAGAGACTACATAATTGTGAAAAATGAAACAAGAGCTGGAAAGAAAGCTTAGTGGTTACTAGCACATACTGCTCTTTCAGAGGACCTGAGTTTGTGTCCCAGCACCCACGTGGGAGTGGCTCATGATGCCTGTAACCCAGCTCCAGGAGATCTGAAGCCCTCTTCTGGTCCTCTCGGGCACTTTCACTTACACACGCATACCTACAGATAGACAAATAGTTTTAAATTTTTTTTCATGTGTATGAACGAATTGTCTGCGTGGAGGTTGGTGCATCTGTGTCGTGCAATGCCACAGAGGTCAGAAAAGGGCGTCGGATTCCCCTGGAACTGGAGTTAAAGATGGTTTTTTAGCCGCCATGTGGGTGCTGGGAATCAAACCAGGATCCTCTGCAAGAGCAGTCGGTGCTCTTAACCTCTGAGCCTTCTCTCCAGCCCCTACAAATAGTTTTAAAATTGTGCTGATGAAATAGAGTAAAAAAACTATGCAACTAATTATAATAGACTAGCTCAAGAACTGCAATGAAACTAATAGGCTGCCAGGAATACAAAGAGGAAAATGTATGTTGTATGTAAGTAAACATGAAAATGTGTACAGTTCTTTGGAATTAAAGCTCATACCACAGCACAGAAGGGAAAGATGGAGATTGGGAGAGAAAGTACTGGTCTTCAAGGCATGATATACTCAGAGAACAGAAAGGAAAATCATGAATTATGGAGAGAACCTGTAGAGCTAATTCAGGGCCGTGTAAAAATAACTTTTAGGATCTTTTAAGAAGTTAGACTTTATGCTAAGGATAATGGAAAACCATTAAGAGATTTGAAATACTTAAGAAAATTTGTGTCGTGGAAAATTAGAGGAATTGATAGAAGGGAAATCAGATTGGGAAACTGAAACACCATTCAAGCTTAAATGTGATATGAGGATGTCAGTACAGTGCAAGGACAGAAGCCAAGAGATTGACCAGCTCCTTAGATAATGTTTCTGACAGGAACTGTTCCACTGCATGTGGAGAAAGAGAATTCCGTGTTCCAAAGTGGCACCTGGCTCTCTGATTTGAGAAACTAAGTTAAAAATAGGCATGGTGGCACACGCCTTTAATCCCAGTACTCGGGAGGCAGAGGCGGACAGATCTCTGTAAGTTCAAGGCCAGCCTGGTCTACATAGGGAGCTCTAGGCCAGCTGGGACTAAAGGGAGACCCTGTCTCAAAAATTCCAAAAAAATATGGTTTTATCATGGGGACGAGCTTTGTGGATGAAGAATGAACTAGAAAAATGAAGATGAAGTGGGTTTTGAGTAAACTTTCTTGAGAAACAAAAGTTATGTCATTAGCAGTGTGAAATATAGTTTTAAAATCATTATAAAAATTGGCTAAAAACCATAAAATGGAGATTTATCCATAGAAAAAGGTACTAAAGTCAGGGAAATGAATGAGGTCATTATGTTTCTGAAAACATTTCAAGAAATGAAAAAAAAAATGAAAGAGCTTTAAATAATTAAAATATACAAAGATATCTTTTATTTTTTTAATTGAAATAAAATGCCAGTTATATTTCTAACTGGTAAAAGAAATTTTTGTGTGGGTACGTTCATAGATTAGAATACTCTGGGTATTGTGAAATCTGAGCTAACATGAATTACAAATTTGCTCTACCAGTAATCCTCTATTTGGTCCCTAACTATGAACCAGAGGTTTTTGTTTTGTTTTGTTTTGGGTTGGGATGGGTTTTTTTTTTTTGAGACTAAGAAGAAAAAAAAAACTTGTCAGAAAGAATGAAAATAAATGGCAATATAATACCCAGCAGTAATGGAAGAACTCCATAGGCATTGAAAACCTAGCTAACAGAAATTCTTTAATTCAAAGCCTGATAAGATGTAAAACTAAAAGGAAAAACCAAAATAACACTGAAAAAAATAAAATGAGCTTCTACCTCCCATCACTCTACCTGCCTGCAGAGATCATGGACCAAGCCCTCCCCCCCTAATTTTGTTTCTTTTTTTGATTTTTTCATTTTTTGTTTAGAGTTGATCTTGAGAAGTATCATCTTTCTTTTTGTATATTCTCTAAATATTAGGTCACTGACCTTTTCAATTAGGAGTCAAATTTCCAGATGCATTAGGCTAATGCCTCACTTATGCCCTGAAGCCATTAAGGACACAGGGTATTTATACCAATTCCAGGCATTAGATAAATGAGTTCTTAAAGTTCAGCAAAATTAAGGGTTATCCTGGGATGCCTTTAAAAAAGCAGATCTTCAAACTCTGTATCCTGACTTCCTGAGTAGTAGGTCTTGCTAAGACTGAGATTATTTAAAATTAAAATTTGCTATTTAAATAACACAAAAATTATTTAATTGTACTATTTAATTATCTTGCTAGTTGATTGTGACAGAAATAGTACATTTTGACAACCTCTGAAATTATCAGGTGACTAAATAGGTAGACTTGTTTAATTGATAAAAGAATGTAGAGTTCCAGAGTTCCCAAATAATGCTTAATCTTAGAAAACCAAAGAAGGTAATAATAGAAAAAAAAAGTTTAAATCCTGACTCTTTCAGTTTAAGTAATCATTCCATGGAGATTTCTCAAATCTGAGCAAAATTCCCTTCGCAGAACCACTAGATAGAAGTCAGCACTATCAAGGTGAATGTGAGGGTAGATGCAGATCATCATGACTGTCCAGATGTTCTCCTCCCACCTACCTCTTTTCACTGCCATTTATCATCATCCCCCAAAAAACTGTTCTTAAAAGCCCCCTAGTAAATAGTTCCACATGCACAGAAATTACCATAAAAACTCTCCCAGTAAATAAGATCCCTTCTGAATAAATAATTTTACTAGCTCTATAACATATAAATGTTCATTTAAACATATATAGATGCAGACGGGATGCTACAGAATACTTAAGGACAAAAATTATTTCTCATAGAAAACATCTATTAATTGCTCCTCTCTCCAGTTTAATCTTTACTAATCCTAAATTAATTTTTAAGGACTAAACTGTCTACAAGATGCAAATATATCAATCAAAAGATGTGGTTAAAATAGCACTTATAATGTCTGTTCAATAATAGCCACGGGTTCTGCAGAGCTCACCCCTTCTTTCAGTAGCCTTGACTTTCTGTCCAGCAGCTCTACTGGCCCATGGCTTAAGCCAAAATTGGAACTAAAGAAAAGCCTATTGGCAATATGTACAGAATGCATCTTGTACCTCACCAGCCACAGTATGGCCTGGTCTGAGCCATCATCGTCCTTTCTAGAAATTGTACCAAGGTTTTCTAAGAGCTTTCATAAGTGTGTCCGATAGCCTGTGCATTCCCAGCAGCAAGAATCATCTTTCTCAAATGTCAGTCAGATGCTTAAGGATCTTCAGAGTCTTCCTGAAAAAGCAAATCGAGTCATCGGGCTGCCATTTTAACATACCGCCATTAACCCCAGCTGGCACAACCAAATACTGTGTGGCACAGAAGACAAGGCTGTGGAAACTTGCTGCCTGAGGTGCATCTTGCCTTTCTGATTTCTAGCTTGGACAAGTTAATAAACCTTCCTGTTCCTCACCTGAAAATAAATAATAAAATGCTAGGTGGTTGGCCATGCTTTCTTTTGTGGAAAGGTTCACCAGTGTTTATTCTCCAGGACTTTTGAAGCCTCCATTTCTTTTACCCAGACTGATCCTTCTAGATCTTGACTCAGCCATTTCATTATCTGATTTTCAGTTGAGACTCACCTGTTGAGAGAAACCTCTTGATGCCTAATTATTTTTCCTCTCACTCTTAACATCAGTGATTGTCATGTTCATTGATTTTCCCGTTTTTATTCTCACAAAAGGACTAGGAAAGTGGAATCTTTTGTAAACAATGAGGGCAAGATCTATTCACAGGAATAGAATTTACTTTGAAGTCTATTTGGGGAAAAAATGAGAATATATGTGGGTCACATTTAATCTAAAAGAAAGTCCTCGGTTGTTAACAAGTAACACAAGACATAAAATATTGAAAGCATAATGCTGATGTTGTATGTAGAGGTATCCTTATCCAGCATTGAAAGAGAAATGAAAAAGATATGTATCGGGCTGGAGAGATAGCCTAGTGGTTAAGAGCACTGACTGCTCTTGCAGAGGACCCAGGTTCTATCCCCAGCACCCACATAGCGGCTGAGAACCGTCTGTAACTCCAATTCCAGAAGAACTCCAGTTCCAGGGGAATCCGACACCCTCTTCTGACCTCCGTGGCATTGCACGACACAGGTGCACAAACCTGTATGCAGACTGTACATTCATACACATATATAAATATGTGTTATATAAATAACATTTTAAAAAGTTTTTTTTTAAAGAAAAGGATATCTATCAATTACAGAATTTTGGAAACCTCTCAGAAGGGAAAAGAAGAGAAGAAGAAAATCACAGTGGGATGCAGTTAGCTCTACAGTGCTCACTTTTCTCACTAAAGGTACATTGTATTGTAAGAAATATTATATAATAAACTAATATTAAAAGGTTCATTTAAATTATTCATTAAACTGGATGAGACATTGCTTTTGTCAGTCTGTTATTTTCTTATGCCTTCTCTGACCTCGTCCAAACATTAATTTCCCTAAGATAATTTGTATGAATGGAATCATTTATATTTTACAAATTAAATATTGCCTAGCTTTTGAAAGGGCTAAAGGTTTCTCAGTTGCTAAAATGCACTGAGATATTATATCTAAAATAAATATCATTAAAATTAAAAGGTATTGGGAAAGAGAAGAAAAATTTAGAGAAGGTAGTTAAGTCAATTTTGTTCTACTCTTACTCTGAATATATAGAATTCCCCAAGCCATTTAGTGTTCAATAAAGCAATTCATTTTAAGGTACAGAAGGATGTGAATTTTCATGAGCTAATAGTCAGTCTATTGGGATATCTTGGGAAAAAAATCACTAAAAGTAACAAGAAAATTGTCATTGTTACAAAAAGACAAGAGCTGGCAATATAAAATCTGTTGCTTATTTGATCATTTAAAAAAATCTAGAAACCTGGCTTTACTGTTGTTCTAGATTTATTAGGTTCTAGAATAGCTTAAAGTAACCAATCCTGTAGGAAATGTATGTCTGTAATAAAATGACATCTTATATTAAATAGGATACTCATATTTCTGACAACATTCAGGGGGGTGGGACATGTGCATATATATGTGTCTATGTGGGTGCGTTTCTGTGTGTGTCAGTGTGTGTCAGTGTGTGTGTGTGTGTGTGTGTGTGTGTGTGTTTCTGTGTGTGTCTACAAATGCATATGGATGCCAAAATTCCACATATCAGCATCTTCCTCAATCACTCTCCACTTTTTTTGAGATAAGTTCTCTCAGTGGACATGGAGGTCAGTGAGTCAGCAGGAATGGCTGGCCAGTAAGCCCTAGGGATCCTTCTCTCTCCATGGGATTCCAGGCATTATCAGCATGAATGGCTGGCCAGTAAGCCCTAGAGATCCTTCTCTCTCCATAGCCCCTGTGCTGGAATTCCAGGCATTACCAGTGTGCCTGGAACTTTTCTGGGATCTGAACTCAGCTCCTCAGGTTTGTAAGTGAACAATTCATCTACTGAGCCTTTTCCATATCCCACAGCCTCTGGCCATTTCCACTGCCCAGTCTCAAAGCTGCCTGGTGACTATGGATCAATATGACCTTGAGTTTCTTCTAGACCTTAGTTAAACTATATGAATTTGATTTAGTCCAAATCAAGTACTGTCACATTGAGGTCACAGTTCAGGTCCCTGTTCTTTAAGGAGTTTGATGTTAACCCTCCAGGTTTCCTACTGGAGGAGTTTCCAGGAATTTTCCCATTCTCTTTCCTTATCACCTAGAACTGTCATACCATGTCTCAGCAGTCTGAGCATCCCTGAAAACCCTCTCTTTTATTTACCCTTTGTCTTAACTCTGACACTTCTTTTCTTTTTTCCTTTATTTCAAGGTTTGTCCTCTATCTAATATTCTTATTTTACCAATTGAAAGATCTTTTTAAAAACAGACAATAAAACTTCTTTCTGATTTTGAACAGTTGTAAAGACCAGTATATTTTCACCTTTTCTCAATAGATATTCTTGACAAGAAAAATGTGAAATAGTGAGCGAAATGTCGGTTGTAAATTGTGTGGTATTTTCAAGGATCTTTCTCTGTGATTTAAGTCTTTGGGTTTTTTTTTTTTTAGATGGGAGATGGGGACAATGCACTAAAAAAATTAATGACTTTAATCTGTGAAAGTTGCCAATCAAAACATAAAACTCCATATACACAGCCTTAGGCAGATCAGCAGCCTAATTATACAGAGCCTGGCCAGTCACCAATGTTTTAACACTTGATTTATTTTCTGTTCAATTTGTTCAATAGGACCAGAGTTAATTGGTTTTCCAAGTCAGTGTTAAAATATAAAGATCTAGTTTCATTAAGTAGACTCCATGCTTATTATGCAACAAAGACTTATAAGTCTTCGTAAAGGTCACTAGGGTGAGATTTCAGGGCACTGTGTACAAAACCACAGACTCAGCTTGGTACTAATATACCAATAAATAGCCAAAGCCATTATGACTGTAACAAGAGAGGGGTTTATGGACTAAAAGAAAAAAAAATCTCCCTGAAACGAACTTAATTTTAAAAGGCCATTTTAAAACATTGCATTTTTCAAATGTAGTATATTTCGTTAGTAAGAAAAGTTTAGATATTTCCTATAGCCAAAATAAATAAAGTAAACTGTACCAGGGGATATCTGTCACACTGTTGAGTTTTTAATTTTCTTTTAAACATGGGACTTAGCTTCCGTGTGATTGCTGTGTCCCCATGGTACATTAATGCATTTAATGTGATAAAGTGACAAGTGGAAACTAAATGATGAATCCTAATGTGTACTAGAATTGTACTAAATGCCTCTATGGTCACAAGGAAAAAAGTAATTTTTATCTCATCATTTTCTAAAATAAGTCCTATTTTTAAACTTGAGAACACCATCAGTAGTAACACTGTTTCATTGCTGTCATGGGTAGTTCTCAAGAAATATCACTCAGCAAGGGAGACATCATTCAGGAAGCAGTTTGTACATTCTTTGTAGAAAAGTTTGTAGTTGGAATTTTTTTTTCAGAAAAGTAACAAATTATCCATGGTGTAGATTTTATCCCTCTGTGCCTTTACTAAATGTCTCAGCAGCTGCCACCAACACTCTCCTTATTTCTGGAATCCACAGTGACAGTATCATCAAGTGAACTGTCTTGATAGACCAAAATGGAAATATACTAGTATCTAAACCCTATAGATTGCTGATATATATATATATATATATATATATATGCACACAGATTGTTGAAATATATATATTTCAGAATAATATTTTGCACACAAAATATTAGCATAAATGTTCAGGTGGAAGTGTTCTAAGTATCACCTTAAATGAACGTAGTGAATTAATTTTTATGTCGTTACATAATACGATATTTTACATCTTTAATTTTTTTATTTTTTAAAAATATATTTATTCAGATGAGATCAGCCAGTTTAGGGTGGTATGGCCGTAGCTGGGCATGGTGGCACATGCCTTTAATCCTAGCACTTGGGAGGCAGAGGCAGGCCGATATCTGTGAGTTCAAGGCCAGCCTCATCTACATAGTGACTTCCAAGACAGCTGGCAGCTTCAGAGATACCCTGTCTCAAAAAGACCTTATTATATCTAGGAGTCACTTATGATATCTCCGTTAAGCATATAGCTTTAGGATGAGTATGCAAGGACAAGTTACACATAAAATCTATCTATATATAGATATAGATACACAAGTTACACATATAATCTCTCTAGATAGATAGATAGATAGATAGATAGATGATAGATAGATTTTATGTTTATGAGTTTTTGTCTGCTTGCATGAAGGTGCACCTGTGTCATGCAATACCAACAGAGGCCAGAAGAGTGTGTCAGATCCCCTGGAACTGGAGTTACAGACCAATGTTAGCTGTCTTGTTGGTTCTAGGAACCAAACCTGAGTCTTCTGCAAAAACAGCAAATGTCCTTAACCACTGAGCCATCACTCCAGACAGATATTTTACATCTTAATACATAAACTTTTACATCGTAATAATAAACTTCCCTCTCCTTAAGAAATTTGGCTTTAAAATTTAATTTCATAGAGCTGTGGAAAAAAATGACACAAGTTTGGTGACTTGAGACATCAGGAGTTGATTTGATCTAAGTTCTTTCTGGGGCTATTAGTCTGAAATCAAAATGCCATCACTTCTTTTTCCCTGAGAGTCTGGGCAGAATCTCCCTTAATTCTCCCTCTCTTCTGGAGTTTGTCAACAATTCTTTGCATTCTTTTGCTTGAAGTTCTGTTTCTCCAATCTCTAGAGACCTCTCCTGCAGCTGTCTTCATGTATCTTTCCTCTTCCCATGAGGACACATACATGTCGGAATAGGACACTGTTCTCAGTGACCTTATCTTAACTAGTTTACATCTACAAAGACTCTGATTCTCAATAAGGTCACAGTCTTAGGAATTAGAATATAAATATTATTTAAGGGATACAGTTCAACCTATAACAACCATTTTTAGAAATATTTTATCTATCAGATTCATTATTTGTAATTATTTGACTCGGATAGTTATTGTTTTGGCAAACGATATGTTAACAGTACTAATGATGTACTATTCCATATCAGAATAATGTACTTTTGGATTTAGGGAGTGACATTTGGAATCACTTATGATATTAATCCATTAAGCATATAGCTTTAGGATGAGTATGCAAGGACAAGTTACTTTAAACCAAATATAAATTTTATAATATCCAGAGGCAAGTTTTCTGAAGGTCATTCAAGGATAACATTTGCTAAAGTAAAAGCAGAGTTCAGCACTCATCGCTTATGGAGTAGAGTTATTATATAATTTCTATCAATAACAGGGACAAAGTTCTCAATTATTACTGTAGGGGTAGAACTCTTCACAGAGCCAATGTCCAGCATCTTCCAATAACACCAATGTGATAGAATTGAGCACCATGGGGATCAGTTATTTTTCTTTTTTTTTTTCTTTAATATTGACCTAGGGGAAAGTCTTTTTTAATTTATTAATTTATTTTTTATATGGGAGGATTTTGCTTGCAAGTACGTAGGTACATTGTGTGTACATAATGCCCACAGTGGGAAAAAGAGAGCATCAGATCCCCTGAATATAGAGTTACAGATGGTTGTTAGTTGACATGAGGCTTCTGGGGACTGAACATGGGTCCTCTGCAAGAGCAGCCAGTGCTCTTAACTGCTGAGCCATGTCACCAGTTCCAGACCCTGGGAAAATCATTTTTTAAATATTTCCTTATTATTTTATTTTATTTGTATGAGTGTATTGTCTGCAAGTATATAAGTTCACCTGTCTCATGCAATGTCTGAGGTCAGAATATGGTGTTGGATCCCCTGGAACTCAAGTTACTGAAGTTATGGACGGTTGTTGGGTACCAGGTGTGTGCTGGAAATCAAACCTGGGTCCTCTCTAAGAGCAGTCAGTGCCCTTAACCACTGAGTCATCTCTCCTGAAAATGCAGAGTAAATCATGAGATCACTGTAAGCAAGAACAAATCAGCAAGAATTTATTTGCTTTGCTAAAGCTACAAACTGAAGTATATAACAAGTATTTATTCCTATGTCAAGCAAATATTGGTATTTGGAGAAAACATTATTTTCAGTATATTATTTATACTACCAATAGTCACTTGAACCCAGATATGTCCAGCTTACCACTATAGGTAAAGCAAAGTCAAATTAACATTATCTATATGATTTTGAAAATTTGCTAATAAGCTTAAGATCTGTATTGTATTCATTCAATTGAATTGCTCTTGGTATGTTGTCATATGATATTAAAGCAGAAGACAATGGCAGCTCAAAGTCTTGGTGTTTCTTGAGTGAAGCAAACTCTTATTTCACCCTGAAAAATTCATTGGGCAGTTTATATAAGTTCTTATTGGAAAGGGACTTGAAAAGGAGTTAGTGTACATTTTGAACAAGTCTTTATAGGGAATTGATAAATTTGTTCTTACGTATATATATTTATTATATATATATATATATATATTATATCTTAATTATATTATATAATTAAAGCCAGGACCTAGCCTGGTAGTTTTGGGATGAGCAGTGGTGAGCTGAAAATTCAAACAGAAACCACTAATGCAGGACCATTATGATTTCCAAAACAGACAAGCTGTATGTACCAAATAGTGATATGCGTGAGTAAATGAAGTGCACAAACTATGTCAATGAAGAATTAGCACTAGTTCCCATAAATCTAGTTCTAAGCCCCAGAAACCACACTATCAGTATTTCCTCAGTTTAATTTGCTTCCAAACTCCTTAGTTTTCAAATTCTGACCAATTCCTAACAGTCAGTTATTTCCCTGTGATGTTTCCATCCAACAGGAAGGTAATAATCTTAGTTTTGGTTTGAGTATAATTAGTTATGTTAGTAAATGAACTTTACTGTTATGATCACAATTCTAAACATAAAATTGTCACATGATGGCAAAAGACATTGCTTCCTATCTAAGCTATGCCTACCTCATTATCTAAGCTAGCCAATCTTCTTTCTCATCCTGGAGCAGTTTTCGTTTTCACCCACATGCTACTTTCATAATTTCAAAATTTACTTTCTAGTCTAATCCTGTACTTGCTCTTTGATTTTACTTACCTTTTGTACTTCTCGCTTTTTTTCCTTTTCCATGAAAATGTGATGTTAAGCATAATTCACATATGTACATGGTATTTATCAGGAGGTCTCATACCTTTCATTGGCTCATAAATCATATTTCTTGAAAGGTATATTAAATATTGAGAAACTGCACAAGTGAAATAATAGGTCTATATAATTAACTATCTTAAAATACCATGGTCATACATTCATGAAAATATAATGTTAAGTGTGAATATGAGAAGTGAAACATGAGCGGGTGTGAGGAAAACACTTGTGATTGTTTTTCAAGGGTGAGCTTAGTAGCAAAATGCACAAATGACCCTACCTAGCTTTGACTATAATATTTAGTATCTTATAATTAAACTGTTTTTGTTTTTTTTTCTTTTGTTTTGTCTTCAGACATAGTCTCCCTAAGTAGCCCGGCTACCTGGCATTCGCTATGTAGAGAAGGACCACCTCCAATTCACAGAGATCTACCTGCCTCTGCCTCCTGAGTGTTGGGATTGAAAGCACGTGCTACTACATACAGGATAAGTAATATTTAAATAATTAAATTATTTTAAATTCTTGTTTTCTTTAAAAAAGAAAGGCAGTCTATGTAGTCCTAGCTTGCCTGGAACTGTCTGTATAAATCAGAATTAAACTCACAGAGATTAGCCTGCCTTTGCCTCTGATTGTCCTAGGATTAGAGCAATGCACCACCATTTCCAGGATAGTTTTGGCTTCCTTTTATGGAACCTTTATTTGGGGGCTAGAGAGATGGTGAAGCAGATAAGAGTACTGGCTGTTCTTGCAGAGAACAAAGGTTCTGTTCCCAGCACTTACAGGGCTGCTAGCAAATATCCTTAACTCCAGTTTCAGGGACTCTGACACCCTCTTCTGACCTCCACAGGCATTTCACACCATGGGTTCAATTACATACATGCAGGCAATACTCATACACATAAAATTTAAAAAACAATAAATAAAAAGATAACTTCCTTTTAATCTGGTTTATAAAGTAGTGATATATTTTACATTTTAGTGATAAAGTTGATCACATAAAATAGATTACAATATATTTGTGATGTTATAATTTTCTTAATAAGAAATTCGGTTATACTCACAAATAAAAAGCCAACTTACTGATAGATATTACCTTAAGTTTAATCACTTAACACTGACTGTGGCAATGTTACTTAATATTTATGAGACTCAGTTTTCCTATCAGTATTGAAAAGATTAAATCTGATGACTCATGTTTTGAATGTAGTGACCATTGTGTCTGGAACTGTCACTTATAGGTCATTAAGCATCTGTCTATGTGGAGGATTTCATGTAGCACTGGGAAGGAAAAGAGGAACAGGAAACTAAATGAACAGTTCATTGCCTGGGAATCCGGAATATACAAAATCATATATGTAATTTTAAATTAGTTTAGAAAGAGATGAAGAGTCTTGTCTGGATAACTGGAAATTTCTTTGCATAAGTGAATTTAGTGACTGTGGTTGTAAAAGATGCATTCTAGTATCAGCATGACATTCTTCAGTATGAAGCAGAAAGACATGGATATTCTTAAAGAATAATGGAAGATTTAAAAGGTGTTCCCAGTTGCTTTGAGATGAAGACAGAGGCTTTATTGATTTTTTTTAAATAATAAAACTTGAAAAGTACAAGCTTTCTGCTCAAGACACTGGCTATGAGGGAGACGTTTTATATGGCAGCTAGATGGCTTTGGATTCAATTATATTGGAAATGGAATAAGATATATAGAGACATCAGATTTGATCATGTACTGAATATATATCTCAAAGGAATAAAAAAGAGAATTATGTGACTATAGGTATCTGATAGAAATGTGAAAGAGAATAAGAAAATGTTAAATGTCTTTAAACCTGGCATAAATAAGATACCCAAATAACAGAGAAATCAGATTTAGCAAATTCTATTAATCTGAGAATAACTTTGGCTGTAGATGTCTCTTACTCAAGTACCTGCTAAATACCCCCATGCTTTGATATTTAGAATTTGATATTTATATTTTTATTATTTATGTTTTTATATTATTTATATTTTGATATATAATTATTTATATATTCATATAATTATATGATTATTTATATAATTATTTATATTTTGATATTTTTATTATTTATATATTTTATTTATTTTATTCATTATTATTTATATATTTTATTATTTATGTATTTTATTATTTTTATTTTAATATTTATGTATTTTTATTATTTATATTTTAATATTTATATATTTTTATTATTTATATTTTTGATATTTATATTTTCCTCAATTAAAATGTTTTAGGAAGTTGTTCATAGTTAATTTGCTATATCTGTGTATGGTTTGTAACATTTTTATTTTTATTTTTATTTTTTATTATTTATTTTTTAATTAATATTTTAGGGATTCACAATATAAGAGCACAGTTGT
>VZQC01013109.1:1514086-1572802 GCA_009823505.1 Rhizomys pruinosus
TTATCCTCTGTCGAGAAGAATATAACTCACATATCTTCAAAAGTTCATGTTGGATTTGAAATCTGTAATGGAACAGCCATGAGGGACTTCCGTGTAGATATTGTGACGTCTTGCAAAGTCACACACCATTGCAGTAACTGACTGATGCCAAGACACAATGACTAAAAGAATTCTCTGGCCAAGAGAATCCTTCAAATTTAATCCAGAATATTTTCTCATCTCATCTCTTTAGTCTATCTAAAAATAAATTCAGATCAACCTTCATCCCTTCCCTGTAGGGTATTAACAGTTTTATGATATTTGGAGATTGAGGAACTGATTCGTTCATCCCTCTCATAGTCAGCTCCCCCAGCTCTTGTCTATGCTTCCCAAAGACTTCATTATTGTTGTCCCAGCTGGGGTCCTGGTTGGGGAACTTAATGTCTGGAACCAGGATCGCCCCCCACCTGCTGAATATTTCCCCAAATAACCAATGCAACTCTCCTTATCACCACCCTCTCTTGTCCTAAGAACAGAATGCTCAAGACATGTATTAATCTATCCAGGTATTAAGCTGAATTAAGAACTGGTCTGACTGGTCTGCTGCCCCAAAGGGGTCATATAATAAATTTTAGTTGTCTTTTTAGATTTCTGACTCAATAGAGTATGAACAAATCCAATTCCTTCCATATATATATATATATATATATATATATATATATCATGTAATACATCCTATAGATTCTTATTTGTGTCCTTCAATGTCCTTCAGTGTGTGTCCATTACTGGGCCCATCAGGAGCCTCATCCCTGTAAGACTGTTTTTCTCCTTCCCAGCAGCCATCAATTGCCAACACTTATTTAGGTAGGGTTGGTATTTCTTACCCATTTCTCCATTTTCTATGCGGGAATTTTACCTGGATTGAGCTTTATAGGACTTGGGCCTGCTGCTGCCATAGCTGTGAATTCATATGCATAACTGATCAGCTGCCTCGAAGACTGTTTCCTTCTGCTCATACGCTTCCTCTGCCTCTCACAGTCGTCCTGCCTCCTCTTTCACCATGATCCCCGAATCTTAGGTGGCAAATTCTTGAAACAGGTGCCCTATTTAAGGAAAAGCTTCTAAAGCATCTTTTTTTTCTGTACATTGGCCAGTTGTGGATTTCCGTGTTAATCACCATCTGCTGCATATAACTAATGGACTCATCCTATACAGAGATATTACACATCCATGTTTGTTGCTGCTCCATCCACAATTAACTAATGAATGGAAACAGTCTAAATGTCAATGAATAGAGAATGAAAATGTACACTTACACAATGGAGTTCTATGCAGAGGTAAAGAAAAAGGAAATCATGAAATTTACAGGTAGATGTACAGAATTACAAACTGCTATACTTAATGAAGTAACACAGACTCAGAAAAGCAAGTGCTATATGTTCTCTCTCTTTAGTGGATATTAACTCCAAATCCCTAGATGTGAGAGGTAACTGCAGGAGGCAGAAGAATAGAAATGGAGCATGAGATAAAGAAGAGGAGCTCAAGAGGCAGGGGGTGGGGGGGGATTAGTAGAAGACAAGGGCTATTAAGGGGGAAATGTCAAAAAGGGGATTACTTTAACTGGAAAGGAAATAGGAAGGGTTATGTGGGAGCTTCTCTTATTATGAGCAGGTACAGTGCAGTTCTGCTAAGGGAAGGGGAGCACAGTGGCTGCCTGCAGTCACTAGCCACCAACACTTGAAATCCAGACCTACTTTGGCCTATATGCGTGCAACAACCGGGAATTCTGTGTAATGATGGTAATGGAAAATTTGATTTATTGCCTGCTGCAAGTCATTTTTATAAGCAAAATGATGTCAGCTCCCAGAGCCAATCACAGATCCCCAGTTTCACGCCACTACACACTGCTGCTCTGCCTAGCATCATGTGCCTGGCCCACATTGTTTGCTCCCTCTTGGGGTGGGGTCAGAGGAAGCCCATGACTCCCACATGGTGCCCTGAAGGGTGCTAGCTGAGAACTAGCCCCTAATTCAAACAGGATCTTCCCACATGGGTAAACGGGGGGAGTGAAAGGAAAGATAAATAATTCCTAGGTGGTATGAAAAACTAGAGGAACATATATTAGTTGAAAGTCGTAATGATAAATACGCATACAATAAATCGATGAGAACATGTATGTAGCTGATGGCTATAGAACAAGAAGCCCAGTACCAGGCAAGAGAAACCTCCCTTCAAGTTCTGGGTCAGGGTATTCCAAGAGACCCAAAATAACACAAGATATTACTGCAGCTCTTGATCACCTCCAGAGCTTGAAGGTGACACCTTGTTGCTGTGCTCCACACACAGGACTTGGCATAATGGAGTTGCCGAAGTTTCTAATGTTTTTAACAGTAATATTTTTTACTGTCCAAATTTCATGTGTGTGTGTGTGTGTGTGTGTGTGTGTGTGTGTGTGTGTAAGGCAGATGGAGGTCAGATAGCAATCTTAACTATCATCCTTATTAATGTCATTTACTTCCTTGGAGACAGGCTCTCTCAAGGCTAAGCTGCCTGGCACCAGACCTATCCTGTCTCTGCCTCCCTGCACTGGGACACCAAACCATCATGCCTGGTAATTTTTTACTTGGGTTCTAGAAATCCAATTCATACTTTTAAGGCAAGCTCTTTACCAAACGAACATCTTCCAGGGCCCCACATTTCTTACATATGCTAAAATTAGCATTTTTGAAACATTGATTTATTGAGATACTGTGGCACATGTCATATATTTTATCCTACAATGCTTTATAAACTTTTCATTATATTATGACTCTTACTTTACAATAATCAAACTGGTGTACTAGGATGTTCCCATTAATTATACAGCTAAATCCTAGTTATAGTGTAAAACCATAACAATATTTATTCATTACTTGAAGTGATTGAAAAGAAGAGGGTGAAAGCAAGACTCTTGATTAGAATGTGTTAAGGAATCCCCATCACATTTGTCAGACAATTTTTTGTGTCTGACATTTACTCGGCACAATAGTTTAGCCTAACATTGGTTTGCAAAGTTTAATAAAATGCTTTTGCAAGCTGTATTAGTTTAGGTATCAATAAAACATTGACTTTAGCATGTTTGTGTTTTTTGTGTTATTGATTTGACATCAGCTCAGAAGAAAGCAGGAGTTTGAAGGTCAATGTTTCCTTAAGATATGTTGTAACCACCTATTATAAAAACTGGCTGATACATTAGAAAAACTAATCATTTCAACTTGTGTGTAGCAATACCCTCTTGGATGAAAAGTTTCCCAAGTTTCTAGCTAACCAAATGTCAAAGAATGTACTTGGGCAGTAAACTAATTGGTAGCAAACCTCATTAAGAATTCTGGATGCAGTAATAGCTTTTTCTTCAATTGCCACTGCCTTTAATGAGAACCACAACAACAGAAGCTACATTACCGCTCTGACAATTTGTTCCATTGATTTATTATGCCTGCTCTGCCGCCCTCTACATGAAGGGACTACAAAACACAAGTCTGATATTAGTGCATTTTGACTTCTGCAGATTGTAAAAGGAGGACAGTGTTTAAATCTGACATAACTACCTGCTGCTGTATTCTGTCATCAGTTGAAATATATGGGCTACAATTTAGATTAAAATTCTATTCAGAAAATCATTACTTATACTTTCAATTTTACTTCAGTTCTGGAAATAAATGCATACTTCATTTAACAAACTACCTTAAATAGATGTATGTACAAATAAACTGAATTTTATTTTAGCTTCTACTTTTATAATAAATTATTTCTTAAAGAAAATGAATTTGTATATTGCTTTATGTTTGTAGATACTGAGAGAAGATTGACTTGAATTTAAAAAGCACCAAAAATATGTATGATGCTTTGACTATGTTTTCACATTCCTGTATCACCTTGATTCATTTCATACCCCAAAGCATCCAATACCTCCTAGTTATAGCTACAATCATCGAAGTACAAACATTCAGACCATAACTGAAATCTAACCTAAAATACCTTGAAATGTTTTTGTTTTTTCATGTTTCTGTTTTCTTTCAATGTTTTATCCTTAATGAGACCCCCTCCAAGTACAAGAATCTGGTGAGACTCCCCTGGTGAAATTATACAGAGCCTCATTTAGAGCAATTTAGATCAGGTCACTACACTTTGGTAGATTCTTCTTCATAAATCTAAAATGAAGTTCAATGTCCCTGTGATTATGTGTTGTGCATGCGTGTACACATACACACACATACACACACACACCACTAGGCTTAATGTAACTTTGGACTTAGCTTCAGGTTTATAGCTTAACATGCAAAAAAAAAAACTTTTATATTTTGTTTTGGGATACATTTGAATATTTCTAAATTCATATGAATTTATAAATATCACCTTCTATACATCTATAGTGATGCACATTTGAGAAACATGTTTATACCCAAATATGTAAGATAAATCCATTTTATAGATTTTGACCCTCAATAGTAGTAGAACTAGCTTGACCACACTTCACTCACTACACATTTTGAGAATCATGAAGTCAATGAATCTGCCTGAGAAGTCAAGCCTTCACAGGTAAGGTGTTCACTGAATCACAAGTTGACATGCTCTGGGTGATTACTCAGATAATTGCTTTATTTGAGTAGCTGAATGGCGATTTAATTCGTTTTCCCATTGTCTGTCTGACATGATAGTTTATTTATTTATTTATTTATTTATTTATTTAGTTAGTTAGTTAGTTAGTCTTTTTGAGACAGGGTCTCCCTTTAGTCCCAGCTGGCCTGGAGCTCACTTTGTAGACCAGGTGGGCCTTGAACTCACAAAGATCCACCTGCCTCTGCCTCCCAAGTGCTAGGACAGTTTATTTAATACTGTTTATACATCACAGTGCACTACAATCTGCTATGGTTTCTTATTCGTATATAGAATATGTGCTTCACCAAAGACTGGAATACTTCCCCAAAAGATAGATAGATCATTTTCATGCTGAAGAACATGACATAAGGAAATAAAATGAGTAAAATTTAGCTTGATTAGTCTCTTCTCAGTGTATACACACCTCAGAACATCATGCTATATGTCATAATTATAAATTTTTCAATTGCCAAAAGAAGTTTATTAGATTCAACTTACTACATTTCCTAAAGGAATCAAATCCTCTTAAAGTGGAGAAAACAAAGCCAATACACGATGCATAGCGTTAGCGTGGTGTGGATGTTCCTGAGGTTTGTGATGATTGAAGTCTTGCTCAGCATGGGTATGTCCTGAAGCCAGAGAGGAGCGTATTGGGGCACTCAAGTGTGAGGCTACTGTGGGACACATTGAGTTCTTAAGAGAAGCCTCTTCCTAGAAGTTCTCTTTCTGTTTCTGCTTGGAATGTGCGTGATTACTCTGACACATCTCCACAATATCATATGTCAACCACCATGAAGTCCTCAGTTCTGAGCTCATGCAGATGCCATGTCCTTGAACCTCCCAAATGCTGTGACCTAGCTAGGACTTTTCTATTTATAGGCTTATCTGCATCAAATATTTCACAGTAGGCACGCCAAATTGGATGATACACTAAATTGCATAAACTTTTGAAATTCAATAAGAAAATTTTTAGAGGCTGGAGAGATCGCTCAGTGGTTACGAGTACTCATTGTTCTTGGAGAGGACCAGAGTTTGATTTCCAGAATGCACACAGTGACTAACAACCATCTGAAACTCCAGTTCCAAGGGATTCAGCTTCTTCTGACCTCTTGGCATTTCAGGACATGGGTGCACTTACATACAGGAAGACAATAAACTCATACAGTACAATACAATACAATACAATACAATACAATATAATACAATACATAAATAAATAAATAAATAAATAAATAAATAAAAATAAAAATAAAACAAAACAAAATGAAATGAAATGAAAAGAAAATATAAAAATATTTTTTGTTAAGGAACCAGTTACTTATGGCATAATATAAACTAGCCTGCTCATCTCCTAAACAAAGGGAGTTCCAATTATTCATTGAGATGTGGTGTGGCATACCTGGCATCCCAGATCACATTTAAGATAAAAAAGAGCATAGATCCTATTTCCTAAGCAAAATGTGTCATACCACACTGTGAGAAAAATATGTTTGCTGTTAAATCCAATTCTAGACATCACAGCATTCATGTTTAGAGGGTAGACTCTAAAGTATAACTTCCTGAGTTTTCATCCAAAATGGTGTTCTTAACTCTAAAGTTGGATTGAAGATGGTTCTCATTTTTTACTGTTATCTAGGCGTTTAGTAAGATATATGTAAAAGTGTATGGGCAAAAGTGTATTGTAGGTAATATTAACTATATTCAGTTGCTATTATTCAATTGTATTTATCAAGTAAACCTGAAAACACAAGTCCATACATGAGTCTGTAACTGTAGACATTGTAATACCAGATTTTACTAAACACACATAGCTCAAGGATTATTAGGCTTTCATTACATTTCATTACATTTTCTTAAAAGGATGTTCATGACCATGCACTCCTTCTCTTTTTTTTTTAAAACATTTTTTTATTGTTAATTTTATTTATTTCTGTATGTGTATGAATGTACTGTCTGCATGCAAGTCTGTGCACCCGTGTCGTGCAACGCTGCGGAGGTCAGAAGAGGGTCTCGGATTCCCCTGGAACTGGAGCTCTCCTGGAATTGGAGCTTCAGAAGGCTCTCAGCCGCCATGTGGGTGCTGGGGATCGAGCCGGGGTCCTCTGTAAGAGCGATCGGCGCTCTTAACCGCTAGGCCATCTCTCCAGCCCCTGCACTCCTTCTCTTAAAAGGCCTTTGAGAACAATCTTGTTTTTAATACTTCTTAATAATTGTTTATACAGACTACAGAGTTGCCTATTAAAGAATCCTGCCTTGATATCTGTAAACAGTTGATGAATCATTTTGTTGCCAATCCATTTTCATATTGAACAACAACCACAGGGTTGTTTGTGAAAAGGAACAGTAAGCAGGAGACCACAGTTCAGTTCATGATTCAGAAAATATACTTTGAATCTGCAAAAACAAGTCAAATTTTGTATTAAATTTATATAGCCATCTAGGGATCTCAAGCTAAGAACTGTCTCTAGTTTTCCTACTTTAATTTCCTCAATGTTTTGAGATAATCACATTAAAATATTGTACTTTTTGTCAAAATGTAAAGAGATATAATAGTATCCTTATTCCTCTGTCTACCTGGATCTCTCCCTTGACTTCTATTACAATTCATCATCCTTTTTTTCTTTTCTTCTTTCTTCTACCTTCTTGTCCTCTTCTCCCTCCTTCCTCCTCCCCTCCAGCCTCAGTCTCTTCCCCCTCCTCCTCTTCCTCCTTCTTCTTCCCCCTCCTTTACATTCACTCCATCTTTTTTCCCAGTGTCCCAGTCTTCTATGTGTCTTTCTCTGTACACACACACACACATACACACAAAGAGACAGAGTTCATTTTGTCGTCTCATATTCAACCATAGGCCCTTTTCCAGTTATAGAGCTCTCTTTAAGATTCATTTCTTTGTTTTCTTTAGATGTTAAGTAATGAATGATTAATCATTGAGTAGATGAGAATAAGACATTTGGAGGCCCAAGTCCATAAACATTACCTATAGAGAAAAATAAAAACAGGGAGTCATGGTTCATGTGTTCAGAGTGACTGCTTCTTTTCCAGAGGACCCAAGTTCAGATCCCAATACCTAACATGCAACTCCAGGTGCAGGAACTCTAACGCTTTCTTCTGGCCACTGCAAAACCCCACAAATACCTATACATGGCACACACACACACACACACACACGCACGTGCACACACACACACACACACACAAAACCTCATATACATACCCACACATTTACATACAATGCATCCACATAAATACAAGTAAGTCTTCTTAAAAGGAGAAATAAGTAAAAATATGTAAAATTATACAGAAAATGCTGAAAATAGGAAATGTACAGCTATCTCCTCTACTGAGAATGAGAACTGGAGCGTTATGTAAATGTTGCCCTAAGTAGTAGGATCGGGCAATCATTCAGGGCTACCTTACAGTTCATGTTTAGAATTCAAAGTTAGCTGAAAATGTTATACCATTCTGTGTTGTATGGAAGAGTCCTTAGTCACAGTGTGCAAAGTAAAGGTGTCTTAATACAAAATCATTATCCTCACAGTATTGTGTTTAACATTCTCAGTCATATTGCTATGTGATGAATAATATCATTTATCAATATGATTTATTGATATAAGTACTTAAACTTTTCTTGCCTAAAATGACATTTTAATTTACATGTTTGGGAAAGTGAATTCTACAAATATTCTTTTGTCACATAGCAAATTACCTCAAGTTTAGTAACTCAAAGTATGATTCACTCATTATTTCACATCTCCATAAGCCATAAGGCTGAGTGGCTCACCTATTTTTCCATCCAAGATCTCATAAGACTGAAGCTAATCTCTCCACTAGGAGGTTACACATGATGCCCATAAAGTCATGGGAAACCTTGTTTTCTAATTGCATTCGACTCTATGTCCACATTTCCTAGCTAGTTATCATTGGGAGTCACTGTTAGAGCTCACAGACAACCCATTGCTTTGTTTTGTGCTTTCATCCCTAGCTTCAAACTTTGCAGGCATGAACTAAATCCTTCTCCTGCTTTATCTCTTTCTTTAATTCATATGGAAAATCTTTATGTGGTTAAGTCAATCCTTCTTGGATAATGTGCCTGTAATAAGGTCAGCTGATTTGAGACCTGGACTATATTTGCAAAATCCTTTCATTGTAGTGTTCGATTGAGTAACTGTGAGAAGTTCTGTGTTAACTAGTGACTGGGAAAGCTAGGGCTGTTATAGAAGTATGCATGTCTTGGTTAGTTTACTGTGACCATGACACTATTGCTGGCAGAAGAACTTAAAGGGAATAGTTTATTTGGGCTCATGATCTCTGGGGATTTCAGTCCATAATGCTGGAGAAAGCATGGTTGATTGGAATTATTAACAGTTTGATAAATTGAGGTGGAGGCTATTCACATGAGAAATCAAGCAGGGAGTTTTGCCAGCTTGTTTCCCACTCCCTAAAATTTCCACCACCTCCAATTCTCCCCAGCTGTGAAAAAAAGATTCAGACTTGAGCCTTGGGGTATTTTACATTCAAGCAATAACAAGATCAAACGGGATGAGGCACATACAACTCTAATCACACTGTGATGAACTTCTGGAGATGAAGCAAGACCAGCAGGTGTTGTTTCCTACTTTCATGTTTATCATCATGGTTTTCACCATGGAAGTGAAGGAACACTGAGACCCTCTGTCCTTTTTGTAGCCAAATTGAGTAAGGACAAAGGGCTGCTTATTAGTGTAATTTCTTTATGAACTATAATTTCTATCCATTGTGAGTTTAACTGAGCAGATAAAATTCCATTGCCGCTTATCTTAAGTACCACTCCTTCACTGATGCTTATTTAAGTGCCAGCAGCTCCTCTGCTCAGCTCTCACTCACCACTTTCCTTCTTTTTCTATCATCCTTAACCAGAGGACCCTTCTTTGACCTATTTCTTCACACTTTTAGAATTATCTGATTCTACTCCAATTTATTCTTCAAGGACCATTTGGGCTCCATACGGATAGAAAATAATGTCTATATCCTCAGGAAATGCCTCTCCCAGTACAAAGATGTTACAAAATTACTAGTTGAATAGTAAACAGCCAAATGAGGAAAGACTTCTGTGCATGTATTGGATTCAATATAAAATTAAATCAAAGAGAGCATGGAGAGATGGCTCAGCAGTTAAGAGCATGGACTGGTCCTCTCGCAGAGGACCCAATTCTGTTCCCAGCACCCACACAGCCACTAACAAACATCTGTAACACCAGTTTCAGGAGATTCAATGTTCTCTCCTTGCCTCTGTGTGCATTGTACACATAAGTACACTTAATGCAGGCAAAACACTCATACACATAAAATAAAATGCAAAGTAAGAAAGCTGAGATGGTTTATGCAAGATTTATAAATGAAGTTTAACTTGGAGTAACTATTGTTTAAGCCGAAGATGTTTATTAACAATTAATTGTAGGAAAATTGAATGGGATAATTAGCAAAGGATATGATCAGGGAAATCTTAGATTGCTAATAAATACATGTCATATATATATATATATATATACATATATATATGCAAAGCTATTAAAAGCAATGAAAAGATAAGAAATTAGCAAATTATTGGCAGAGGTGTAGCATCAGAAGCTTCCGTGCACTGCTTCTGATGGTTACACAGGTATCTCCATATTGGAGATCAAACTGGCTGTGTCCACTAACCTTGATGATTTCTCATTGCATTATTTTGGTATCACTGACCATAATTCCTGACAAAAGCAGCTTAAGGAGGACAAAGTTTATTTTTACTCAAAGTTTCAGAGAAACATAGGTATATCATGTTTAGGTTTGTAGTAGTGGCAGGAGTCACTCAAGACATGATGCCAGGAACGTGAAACCCAAAGCTAGGAATGCAGCCCTCAAAACACAAGCTTGTGCAAGACATACCAGATTCAAATCACAACACAGTGACAATCCATGTAGCCATTTCAGTTCCAAGTACCTACACTACAGAGAAGGTCTTACTTGTGGCCCCAAGCACTGGTTCTGCTAAGGGAAAATGGAAAGGAGCCACCCGAGACTACCTGAGGGATCTGACAGTTAATGGCAGGATGCCCAGCTGGCTGCAGGAACTATCGCCCTGCAGCCCTGTCTGAGTGGCTAGTTGCCATCCCAGACTCTTGGCCTCAGGTGTCGGACTGCCAACCTGTATTGGCAGCACTAATTTTACCTGCTGGGCGACGGACAACTCCCCAAGACAGGAAACTCAGACTAGCCACTTCTGCACTCTTTCCAGTCAAACACCGCTGACAAATGATGCTCTCTCTTCCCAGGCTGCTAGTCAGGACAGACAGGCCTTTTTCCAGCCAACCTGCTGGCACTCAACACTCAAAACACAAGCCTGATGTCCTTACACTTATCCATTCGTGGATTAATGGACCAGAGATCTTGTCATGTGATAATGAAGATCCATTTATTGTTCATAGCACTTCCCTTATATAGAGAGTATGATGTCATCTCTCACAGCCAATCCTAAACCCTTGCAGCACGCCCCTTGTATACATCACTCACTATCGTTCCGCCCCATATCATATGGTTGGATCACAAGTCTGGTCACAAGTTGAGTCACGAATAGTCACGAATTGCTGTTTTCCTCTCAGTATCACGTGCAGCTTTCACATGTGGGGCAGGGTCAGAGGGGTCTTATGACCCACACCTGTGTTCCTGAAAAATGCTGGCTAAAACACTAGCCCATTCAGACCTAACTCAAACTGGATTTTCCCACACACACACAAAAGCTCAATTCAAAATAATATATATATATATATATATATATATATTGAAAAAAGCAGTGTCCTGCTATCTAGTACAGGCTGGGCTTTATCTCACTGTGTAGTTCTGACTGGTCTCAAATCATCATCATGCTGGGTCTGCCTCTTGAGTCCTGGGATTTCAAGCCTGTGGCTTCCCACCTGGCTTATTATTAATAATTTTATTAATTTGTTTTATTGTATGCATATGCGTATTTTGGAGTAAATCTTGATGATGTTCTTGCCATCATTCTCCAGCTATCTGCAGGCATGCTCCTGGCATGAATCAAGCATACTATGTAAACACAGCATGTGCGGGTAGGCAGGCTGGAGCTGTGACAGAACAGTATCTGAGAACTGAGGATATTTAGATCTTCACGAAGGCAATTTGCATGAGGAAGTTGGGCCTCCTCAGACACTTAGAAGCAGTACCACTGTCCAAGTGTATATTATGTACAAGAGCAAGATAGTATCCTAGTCTTGAAGAGGGAAAGGATTATAGGTAAAAAGCTAAAAGAGGAATTCCATCAGAGGTGGTCAAGTTGGAACACAAACTTCCATACCAGAGTATGGATATGAAAACTTGATCAAAACTAAGGGTTGACACACAAAGGCTATACATCCCCTGCCTACAGCCACAAAGGGCTCCATTTCTCATGAAAGAAGTTGAAACAGTTACCAAGTTGAAGCAAAATTCAGAGTCCTCAAACTTCTAAAAATAGCATATCAGGTTCAGATATTTCCTTCAACTAGCTATGTTAAAGGAGGGAAAATGCACTGCTGCCTGTGTTACTGCATACGTGCCCTCCATCTCAGGAAACTGTGATGTCTTGCAACCACAGGCAGCATGTTCAATTTTTATGGGGAGCAGGAAGAAGGTTATGCTACATTTGTCTTTTGAAGGTTAATTTTTTTCATCAAGAAAAACAACTGTCAACATGCAATTTTCTTATATATTAAAATTATGATTTTTCCAAGATGAAAAAAAAAAAGCTTATGTGGAAAAGTCTTGAGAGACCTGATGCACAAATGCAGAAAGGAGTACATTTGATCATCTCACTAAAATTACTTAGGCTGAGTTGGAGGGATGGCTCAGCACTTAACAACACTTGTTGCTCTTGCAGAAGATTCACTTTAAATTCCCATCAGCCTGTTCACCATCATCCGAACTCCAACTCTGGGGAATCCAACACCCTCTTTGGACCTCCATAGACTTCTTCACTGATACACGTACACCCCCCACACACAACACACACATAAGTAAAAAGATAAAGTAAGTACTTTTAGTTTATTGATTCTTTGAGAATTACAAAGAATTTATTTTGGTCATACTGAGACCTGCTATACCTCCTCACGTGTCCACTGTCACTTCCATAACCTCCCTCAATTCCTGTCCTCTATGATTCTTTAATTTCTATCAAACCTGATTTGTGTTACTTCCCCCAATGTTGAGTGTGAGTCCATCATCCAGAGCATGATCAACTTGCCCTGGCATCACACTCTTTTAAATTTTTTTTAAATTTTTTTATTAATTTTTATTTATTTCTGTATGTGTATGAATGTACTGTCTGCATGCAAGTCTGTGCACCCGTGTCGTGCAACGCCGCGGAGGACAGAAGAGGGTGTCGGATTCCCCTGGAACTGGAGCTTCAGACGGCTCTCAGCCGCCATGTGGGTGCTGGGGATCGAACCCGGGTCCTCTGTAAGAGCGGTCGGCGCTCTTAACCGCTAGGCCATCTCTCCAGACCCACACTCTTAAAGAAAGCTGACTCTCCTTCTCCCAGCAGCTATCAGTGGGGCTCCTTAGCTAGGGCTGCAGCTCCTTAGACACTGCACCTCCAGGACTGATTGTTGTCTGGCTTGGGCTTGTGCAGCCCTTGTGTGTGCCCTCATGAGCACTGTGTGTTCACGTGCACGATCGTCCTATTTCTGTCAGGAAAACATGGCTCCTTTTATTCACCACATCTCCGACTCTGAGAATCATTCCACTGCCTCTTCCATGATGACCCCTAAGTTTGGGTGAGGGGGTGTGATATAGGTGCCCCACTTAGGGCTCACACTCCCTGTTTTCTTATTTTCTGTATGTTGACCAGTTAACCAGTCAAGCAGTTCATCAATTAACCAGTTAACTTTGTGTTGTTTAATCACCACTGTTGCAGGAAAAATCTTTGTAGGATGAGAGGTGTACTAATCTGTGGATATAACAGTGAGTCCTTTGGAGTCAGTTTAATTCCATATTAAGAATAGTTTGGGATATCCAGGGGTTTTGTGTTTTCATGTGAAATTTGAGATATTTTTATTTATGTGAAGAATTGTGTTGGAATTTTAATGGGGATTGTGTTGAGTTGGTAGATATTATTTTTCCCATAAAATGACCATTTTTCCCAGTGTTAATCCTATCAATCCAATGACATGGAAGTTCTTTCCATCTTCTAATCCCTTCTTTTTTATATTTTTATTTATTTTTTATGTGTATGAGTATACTGTCTGCATGTAGGTTTGCGAACCCGTGTCATGCAATGCCACAGAGGTCAGAAGAGGGTGTCGGATTCCCCCGGGACTGGAGTCAAAGACGGTTCTCAGCCGCCATGTGGGTGCTGGGGATTGAACCCCGGTCCTCTGCAAGAGCAGTCGGTGCTCTTAACTGCTAGGCCATTTCTCCAGCCCTTCTAATGCCTTCTTAAATTTATTTCCTCAGCAGCAAAGAATATTTTATACAAGTCCTGCACTTCCATAGTTAGAATTATTCCAATATCTTTTGATGCTACTATGAATGGGATTATTTTCTTGGTTTTCTCTCAGTATGTTTGCCATTGATATATAGAGAGGCTACTCAGTTCTCTGTGTTGGTTTTGTATTCAGCTACTTTGTTGAATATGTGTATCAGCTCTAGCAGTGTTCTGATGGAGTCTTTAAGGTCTTTTATGTACAGTATCCTATCATCAATTAACTATCCAAAGAAGACTTCTATAATCATACTTAGAGATATTTTATGGAGGAAGTTGTTTTACTAAGATATATGTACATATATTAATATGTATTTGTTTAATATACATATATTAGAATCACATAACATATTATATTTTGATTAATACATATGACAAATAGTGTGCTTAATTAACATATTTCTTGTATCTTCACAAATAGTAACTAATTGTAAATGATATATTCATACCAGCCAATGAATGATAAATTTACCATTATACTGTTGAAAGGAAGATATGAAAGCAGGAAGGAGAGTAACTTAAGGATTATTTCTCAAAGTTCTCTTTCCTGCTCATAAGCTATTTTTGTTGTTGTCTTCTAAACATCTAGTAGTGCATTCCAACACTGGCTGGATATAACAATGTGAAAAACATCAGGCTAGGTTACTGTTCATGGAAGATTTGCGTTTCCTAGACAAAAGGATTTATTTGAGAAACTCTGGGAGAGAATTAAAATGTAGTACACAAAAAGAAGCAGGCCTATGATTGTGTGCTTTATTGTTTTTGTTGTTTCAGATTTGAAACTCTAAGCCATTACTTTCATTAAAATATCATAAAAGTGGTAACACTTCTTGATTATTTTATTGAGGATATGCATTATTAACAAAAACATGAGCTATATGAAAGACAAAGAATCTAATAATAATTTTTAATAATAGAGCAGCAGGAATGATCAACTAGAAGCCCTCAAGATATTTAAATGAAAAGAAGGGCAAAAATGCATCTTTCGTAGCTTATGTCTCTGTTTGTATCTGTGACTCCCTAACTACATGGCTTTGTAATTTTTAAAAAATTAACTATGCTGTTCTTGTTTTATGACTAGATCAACGTGTGTCAACATATGTTTTAGGTATATACTACTGTAAATATAAATAAGTTTTTAAAAGAGAAATCTACTTGATAGCATTGAAAACCATAATTCTTAACTATGTATCTATTATTTATTATCATTTTTTCTATTTAATATTAAATGAACTAAAATGTTCACTGAAGACATGAATATAACAATAAAAAGATAATTACTTGGATTATTGGCCAAATAAAATAAAGTATTTGCAAATAATTCTAATATAAAATTGTCTTTGATATTCTTTAGCAGGCAGTATAAAATTAAATTTTGCACTGTACTAAGAGAGATTCTGTTTTTTTCTTTTTTTTTTTTTTTTTTTTTTTTGGCTTTTTCAAGACAGGGTCTCCCTGTAGCCCCAGCTGTCTTGGAACTCACTCTGTAGACCAGGCTGGCCTTGACCTCACATAGATCCACCTGCCTCTGCCTCCCAAGTGCTGGGATCAAAGGCGTGCACCACCACGCCTGGCCCAAGAACTATTCTTTTTTATTTTAAAGTATTTTTACTGAGCTTTTGTACCCTTCATAAGTGGCATATGGTATACTTGTCTCTAAATATAGGGATCCATATTCAGCAACTGGTAAGAAATTTTTTTTGTCTAGAGATATGAGAGAAAAAGGGTTTTCTCTAGGCTCTATCACCTCTCCAGCCATGTGTATTTGACTATGTTTACAGTGCCACCATGAGATCCTCCCCACTGAGAGTTCACATGTAAGTCCAATTAGATAGCTGTTAAATATACTCAGATAGCAGCGCTACTGCTGCACCCATGAGGTACTTTGTTGTGCTAGCCATTGTGGTTATTTGGCTCTAGGGCTGGGTTGGACCATTGCTTGATTTTCTCCCTTCACAACTTGCATAGTATCTTCTAGAACTATGAGTGTTAGTCTTCAGGGAGAAGGCTTCCAGGTCAATTCCTACTCCAAGTCCTGTGTCCGAAGTATACTCTAAGTGTCCTTGATACAAAGCAAGTGACAAGATTACTTGCCCGACTGGATATTTGTGAGAATTAACCAATATAAAATGATATTCAAATATGCCAAATGAACTACTAATTTGTTGTTAATCAAAGATGAGAACTTGTGTAACTTTGTGATTGGTTAGCCACAGCTTATGCAACAAATACTTCTCTATCTGCTTACTCATTTCTTATTCACCTCCTCTAACTGGTACATGCCAGAGAACCCCAATTTTTTATCCTTTTATGTGAAAAAAATCGTACTTTTAGCTTTAGCTATTATCTAAAGATGCTGCTTGATAGGAACCAATTTTCATGAAAGACTAAACTGTTTATTTTTATTCTTCATTAATCATTTCATAATTTAGGAAATTGAGATATTATTTTTTCTGCATACTTTACATGGAAATATAAAATATAAGTAGCTTAGAAATTCATGTATATTACCAGAATTTTATAAATTAATAAAGAACATTTATTAAATAGTGAGCAGTCTTCTAACCTGACCACATATATTTAGATCTGGTCACCTTTCTTGCAAACACAGCTGTAATATATTATATGCAGTAGTATATTACATTCTATGAAAAACAGGTTAAAAATCCAAGATTGGCCTCTATTGGGACTAACAGATCTGATTTTAGATATTAAAGGAATCTTATATCTAATCAAAACCATAGTCATGCTAAGTCTCAAGTATTCCTTAAGAAATTTAATATGTTCTTTCTTCATTATGTATGGTATTATTTTTCAATAATGTAATTATTTTATTTATTTAAATAATGATATTTACCAAATCTGTAATGTAACTCTCAAAAGTAAGATTCGTGAGTGTGAGTACAAGAATATGCTGATTTGGTTGAAGCTACAAATTCTCATCCTTTGCATCATGTTTAACAAAAAATGACCATTCTGTTACGATTCCTTGAACAAGTGAAGCACTGACAGATACATGCTGAAAGCTCCAGGTTACCGTTCAAAATCATTCCTTTTTATTCTCTGAAAATTTCATGTGTATACAATGTATCATCATCACATCCACTCTTCACTCTTCCCCTCCAACTCTTCAGAGGACACTTCCACCACATCTTCTTCCAAGCTTCATGTTTTCCATTTAAATTTATTTATTTATTTATTTATTTATTTATTTACTTATTTATTTTGGACTTTGTGAGGCAGGATTTCCCTGTAACCCCAGCTGACCTGCTCTCATAGAGATCTGCTTGCCTCTGCCTCATGTATACTGGGATTAAAGGGGTGTCCCATCACTCCTGGTTTAAGATTATTTTATTTTTTAACCCGCTGAATCTAGTTAGTTCTGCCCATGTGCACATGGGTAGGGGGCCATCCAGTGGTGCTTGGGGAACCTACCAGAGGTCATACTCCCCCCAAAAAGTACCTGTCTCTCCCCAGCAGCCAACAACTGCCAATTCCTCCTCAGCTAGATGTGGGAAACTCAGGAACCCCTCCCACTTACAAGCTGGAAGTTTTAACTGGCTTGATCTTGTGCAGGTCTTAGATAAATTTTCTAAATTAAAAAAAAATAAAACATCAACTCTGAGAAGAAAGCCAAATTTTACATAATTTACATTCAGTGAAATGTGTTTATTTATTTTCATATATTCAATTTAGGACAGAAAAATAGTAAATGCATATTATAATGATCTTCAGTGGATGAAATTATGAAAACTATTTATTTTTTTTCCAGAACATGGAATTATAAATCCTATTTAATCTTAGCACATGCTTATTAATGTTTTATTTTACAAATGAGAAAACAAAATTATACAAAAACACACAGCTGAAAGGGCAGGACTGAGTCTCAGGCAGCATACCCCATCTTCAAACAAAATAGTTTATGCTTTGATCACTTGTTCTTCACTTCCTCTTAACACACTAACATTCAGGGAGTCTATGATAAAAGAACAATGACAAACTTCACTCTCAGCCAGAAAACACTCAGCTGTACCAAACAATGATCACAGTGGAGCAGGTCAAATAAACAAGCCAGAATGTACTGTATTACCTGTTGCTCAAATGCATACGCTATAGTAAGAAAAAAGAAGTGAAAGGCAAAAGTTATTTTGAAGGAAGCTGTATTAGTCAGGGTTCTCTAAAGAAACAGAAATAATAGGACGAATATATAGCTATACACAATTTATTGATTTGCTCATGTGACAGAGTTCAAGGAGTCCAACAGTAGACGTGCCACACTGGAGAGGCTGAGAATCCAGGGAACTGCTCAGTCCGCAAGACTGGATGTCTCAGTAGTCCCAATCTGTTGCTGAAGGCCTGATGGATTCCAGGAGATCTGCCGGGTCTCAGTACACGCTGGGATCCGTAGGGTTGATCACAGCAGCAAGACAAACTCACCAGTGAGAGAGAGGCAAGCCACAGGAAAAAAAAGGGACCAGCTCCCTTTGCCATGGCCTTTAATACCGCCTGCGGGCAGAAGGTAACTCCCACATTTGGGGTGGGCCATCCAGGTTGAGGTGGTCCAATCTGAAGATCCTTTTTCTCTTATTTGTTCCTTAGTCCTGTCAAGTTGACACCCAGGATTAACCATCACAAGTCCACCCCTTGTCAACTTGACACCCAATAAATAGCCTCTCCTTATGTTATGCTTAAATGTCAATTGCAAACAATGGCAAGGTCATAATTCCACCTAACATGTTATAAGTGTCTCATGTGCAATAGCAAAGCATTATATCTTAGAGTAGGTGCTAATGTCCTTGAGGAACACTTAGTCCTTCAGTATCTAATAACCTAAATATGACAACACTTAACACTTATCTCAGTTGCACATTCAAAAGAGAACAACACAAGTATCCACTTAATATACGTGTATATATATGAACAAGCACATTCTTAACCAAATAGGACAAAAGTTAATATCTATTATAATCCACGTTTCTGCAACTGGTCCTGTAGCCTCAGCTGATATTTATGACTACCTTCTTTATTACAGAAATACCTTCTGTATTTCCTCCACCATCAGCAAGCACCTCTGCACATCTTGGCTCTTTCCCTGGAGGAGTGACCCATACCTTCATCCCTCAAGGGTCTGGGCCATTTATAGTCCTGTCTGGTTTAGGTTGTTGGAGTTTCCCATTGACCTTAATCATAGGACATGGCAGCACCAGGAGGTGCCCTACAGCATCTCCTGCCTTCCAGACATAATCTTCTTTGCCCCCATTGTGGAGAAAAAGTCCAATTTCCTCCTGGTAGTCTGGATCAATCACTCCTCCTACTACTGTTAACCCTTCCTTAGCCTGTTGGCTTAAGGGCAGTAGAAGCCCAAAGTGGCTAGGGGGAAGCCTTAGCTTCCAGTTCAATGGAACGTTTGCTATACCTCCTGGCAAAAGCACTCCCCCATTTGGAGCCAAAACATCTAGACCAGCAGGATTCAAGGTCGTGAGTACAGGAAGCAAAAATTTTCCTACTGGGTCACTAGGGGTGATAGTGAGTGGAATCACTCACACTTCCACCCCTTGGTTCCTGGACCCATGAATTCTGGCTATAGGAGAAACAGCACCATATAGTGGGCGCTGATTCAAAGCATATACTGCCTGCTGGAGAACCTTGCCCCAGCCCTCCAGGGTATTGCTACCTAATTGCTGTAACTGTGTCTTCAAGAGGCCATTCCATCTTTCTATCAAGCCAGCTGCTTCTGGGTGGTGGGGAACATGGTAAGAGCAGTGGATACCATGACCATGGGCCCACTGTTGGACTTTTTTGGCTGTGAAGTGAGTTCCTTGGTCAGAAGCGATGCTGTGAGGAATACCATGACAGTGGATAAGGCATTGTGTAAGTCCCTGGATGGTAGTTTTGGCAGAAGCATTACATGCAGGAAGGGCAAACCCATAACCAGAATAAGTATCTATTCCTGTAAGGACAAAATGCTGTCCCCTCCATGATGGAAGTGCCAATGTAGTCAACTTGCACCAGGTTGCTGGTGGACACCCGGGGAATAGCACCATATTGGGGCTCAATGTTGGTCTCGTGTTGGCAAATCTGGCACTTGGCAGCCAGATGAAAGCACATTGGTTCTGGTGGTCCTATGAACCGGTATTGAGAAGAAAGCATTGGCTAGATCAATAGCTGCATACCAGGTACCAGGAGACATTTAATCTGCTCGAGTAAGGAACCACATCTGTACAGTGGCTGCAATTGGTGTCATACTTGGTTGAGTTTTTGATAGTCAACTGTCATTCTCATGTCCATCTGTCTTTTGCACAGCAAATTGGAGAGTTAAATGAGATGTGTAGGAATCACCACCCCTGCATCTTTCAATTCCTTGATGGTGGCATTAATTTCTGCATCCCTCCAGGGATACGAACTGTTTTTGTTCACACACTATTTCCTGGTAGAAGCAACACCATGGTGTTCCATTTGGCCTTCCAACATAATAGCCCTCACTCCACAGGTCAGGGAACCAATTGTGGGGATCTGCCAATTTCTAATTATATCTATCACAATTATACATTCTGGGACTGGGGAAATAACCACAGGATGAGTTCTGGGACCCACTGGGCCCACTGGGAGTCAGACTTCAGCCAAAACTCATTATCACCTGACCTCCATAGGCCCCTACTTTAACTGGAGGGCCCACAATGCTTTTTAGGGTCTCTTGGGATCAGTGTCAACTCAGAGCCAGTATCCATAGGCCTCAAAAGGTCTGATTTTTTTCCTTTTCCCCAGTGTACAATTACCCTAGTAAAGGCCTCATGTCCCCCTCTGGGAAGGACAGGAGGAAGGCAAACAGCATAACTCTTTGGTATTGTGACAAGTCCTTTCCTCACTGGAACCCGGCCACCCCTTCATTCAAGGGGTTCTGGGTCTGTGACTGGTAAGTCTGGAAACTGGTTAACTGGAAGGATTCGCTAATCTGGAAATCCAATGTTGACTTTCTGTCTTGTTCTAGAGCTTTTCTGCTATACAGATCAAATAAAATTTAGTAGCTTCTATAGTATTTGGTTCCTGGGAACACCATGATTAATTAGCCAGTTCCAAAGATCATTTCGGGTCATCCATTATAGGCATTGTTTTTGCCTTGCCACCCATTATGAAAACTACGATAACTAGCTCATCTGTTCTTCAGTGATTCAGTGCTGCCACTCTATGCCTTACCCTGAGGTCCTGTTAGACCTATTACTGTACATTTATTTATGCAAGCGAGCAACAACTTCTCTAACTTTAAGATCTGGCATAAGATTTAGAGCAAAAACAAGCTCTTCAAATGTTCATGGTGTCCTCTCTCAGTACTTTCCATCTATAAAACTCAGTAAGGCATGGCCCTGCTGGGTCCTCATAATTGTGGAATGTTGTTTTACAGTTGGAAGCCACTCAAGCATGTCCATCTGCCTGACCCTCCACAATCCCTTCATCAATACTAAGCCAAGGAATATCAGGCATCTGAACAACCGCTGTTAGTAGGCCAGTTTTTTTTAATAAATAACGTCAGCCAACATTCAATAAAACTTTAACAACACCTTTTTTAACATTCAGCTTCCATGTTAAACCTAGAATCTCTACTCAGTGGGCTCATATCAGTAAACTCAGTCTGAGATCCAATTTATATTCCTTCCACCATTATCCCACACCCTTAAAATCCATTCCCACACATATTCCTTAGCTTCTGCCGGAATGAATCGCAAACTCTTTAATTTCTTTAGTGTGTAGACGCACCTCCTCGTGGACCAACCTTCTATCTCACCTTAGGGGCGTGCTTAGCACTTTAATCTGGTTATAGGTCTAGAGGCAACAATTGTAGGGCCCTGAGGGACATTAGCTACCCACTGGGAGGGGGATTAGTTCCTCAGGCAAGGTGGAGAGGAGGGATCTGCAGGGTGTGGATTCTCTGCAGGGTGGGAGATTAATTCCCAGATAAAGAAAATCCCTCAGAATCTGAGGGTTCAAAAGTCCTCATTCATGGTTCTCCCACACATCTCCATCCCAAGTTTCAGGGTTCCACCCTTCCCCACAGTGCTCCACTTTGACTGCTGACACTCTCTTCATGGCTGGAATTAAATTGCATTATAAATCAGCCAAACATATAAAAAGGGCTCCAGACTTGATTTCTGCCACTTAGCTCTTTGGCTGCTGGGAGAAGATTCTCTTCCAGAGCACACTTGGAAACCTTTAAACTGTTGTTTTGAATCCTGGAGCTTGTCATTTTTATCATGAGCTCCTTATTTTCTCTATCAC
The DNA here is from genome assembly GCA_009823505.1 of Rhizomys pruinosus. Lineage (NCBI taxonomy): Eukaryota > Metazoa > Chordata > Mammalia > Rodentia > Spalacidae > Rhizomys > Rhizomys pruinosus. The sequence goes on from VZQC01013109.1 coordinate 1,536,468, forward strand.
TTTATCCAGAGATGCTAGGAGCAAAAAGGCAACATCTTTATTTTCCTTATTTTTCCAAATTATCTTTGAATGTTTTTTATATTGCGTGACTTCATCCTTGCTTCTCCCGAGGCGAGTAGTGGTCAATGGCTCTATCTTCATAATTACTCAAATAGTCTGCCCAAGAGAGTTATCATTCCTTCTTCCATCCCCAGGAGAGCCTCAGTAACTCAGGCTTCATTTGGTTGGAAACTGGCTCCAGAGCCCCAAGCCCACTAAAAAAATCACTTTTTCAATTCTGTTTCTCCTAGAACCACTTCTGGTTACCAAAATTGTATTAGTCAGGGTTCTCTAAAGAAACAGAAGCAACAGGAACGACGATATATACTATTACAATTTATTGATTTGCTCAATGACAGAGTTCAAGGAGTCCAACAGTAAGAACGTGCCACCTGGAGAGGCTGAGAATCCAGGGAACTGCTCAGTCCACAAGGCTGGATGTCTCAGTAGTCCCAATCTGGTGCTGAAGGGGCCCGAGGGATTCCAGTAGATCTGCTGGTCTCAGTACATGCTGGGATCCATAAGGGTTGATCACAGCAGCAAGACAAAGTCACCATTGAGAGAGAGGCAAGCCGCAGGAAAAAAGGACGAGCTCCCTTTTCCATGGCCTTTAATACTGCCTGCGTGGCAGAAGGTAACTCCACATTGGGGTGGGCATCCAGGTTGAGGTGGTCCAATCAAGATCCTTTTTCTCTTATTTGTTCCTTAGTCCAGTCAAGTTGACACCCAGGATTAACCATCACAGAAGCACAAATTATAGGTTGCATTGATCTGGAAAGAGCAAGCATACATAAGAAAATTATGGCAGTTTGAACCTGCCATGAAACTAAAGGAAGTGAAATAAAATTGGAACAAAAAACTGCATCGAAACCATCTTTTTTTTTCTTACATTAGTGAGCATTGATTGTTTTTTAAATATAATTTGTATCAGGGCAGTCAATAAGACTGCCTCAACTAAAGTACTTTTCAGAGATCTGTAAGTACTTATGTTCCACAAATATAACTCAGAGTGTACGCAGACCCCATCAGCTTATTGTCTGAGAACAGTGAGCAGGAGATTAATCTGATGTAAACTGATATTCCTCCCTTTAGAGCTTTTGTGTCACATTTCCCCTGAATCACAAGTGATGCTCAATTCTTCATTCCCATTCACCCATTTCTTAAGAGCATGACTTTCAGTCCTTACACTGAGATCAACGCTCTTAGGGTATAGTTAGGACCTATGTATAGAATCAGAAAATAATTTAGAAAATATACAAGAGAAAACCAATTTTTTTAAGCTTAGAGAATTTGTGAGTTCTTTCAAAACTCTCTAATCAAGCCTGGGTATGTAATCTAGCTGGTAGAGAGCTTGTCTAGGTCCTAACGTTCATTCCCTAGCACAGCATAAACTGGGCATGGTGGTACCAACACATAATCTGAGAACTCAGGAGGTTAAAGAGGAGGATCAGGAGTATGAGGCCAGCCTTGGCTACATATAGACTTTGAAACCAGTGTGGGCTACAAGTGAGCCTCTCTATAAAATTAACAACACAACAAACAAACAAAGAAACAAACTCATACTCTACCGAAGCTGCCCTTAGAAGCACATGATTTTAAAATAAATCCTGTAGTTGAGACTGTAATGACTTTAAAAGTTGTGGAAAGCTACTTTGTTCTGTTTGACAAAATTTTGAAAACATTTCACATATTCAGGAATCTCATCATTGGCAAAACTAGTGTCCTTTGACTCCAAGCACTTTTTATAGTATTTGCTTGACTTGATATATGGTATATGGTGCAGCTGACAAAACGGGTTTAGATTTCTGAATCACATTTTTAAACTTATGACATTTTAACTTATTGAGTCATAAGCAAAGGTAGGTGACACACCTCTTTGGAGTCACCAATCACACTTAACTTATATCAATTTAGCCAATTCAGTTTCAGGAAATAAAACAGTATGGCTTTCTTTCTATACCACTATCCTGATAATCCTTAGAAGTAATTTCCTCACATAAATTTGTGAGTTCCTGCTTAAGTCTTTATAGTTTTCTCATGCCTACATGTGGAATATATTCACTAATGTTTGACATAATCTTATTTGTAAATCCTGATACTGTATGTGCTAATTATCCTGCATTCTTCAGCTTTGTGTTCCATGTAATTTTAAATATATTTATCTGTGTGTGCATGTGTGTGTGTGTGTGTGTGTGTGTGTGTGTGCTTGTTTGATCCCTTGAAACCTGAGTTACAAGCAGTTGTGAGATGCCCAATGTGGGTGCTGGAACTTAAACTCATGTTCTCTGTAAGAGTAGCAAAATATTTAACTGCTGAACCATCTCTCCAAGCCCGCATGATTTATGTTAAGTTTTTTTTTTCTGATTTTTATATTTTTAATTATTAATAAGTTTTTCGATTTTATTTTTCTTTATTAGCATTAGTGCTTTGATGATTGCTAAATACAGCACTCTGTAACCACTGTTGTATACCACATTCACATGCAGTCATTGATCTGCGTATGAAGTTCTTTGATGTTTATTACTAATTATAACTCCCTGGTATAGTATGAATATACATATTGTAGATATATATATATATATATATAAATTCCCAGATAAAGTAAAAAAAATAGACAGCAAATTGGATCCAATCTTTGCTTTGTTATGTGTGTGTGCCTTATTATGGATAAAGGAAGCCCCATGTTCCTGGTCTCAATCCTCTTTGTCATTTTCATGGCTCTTCTTGACTATGCCAACTTCCATGTGAGTTTTTGGATGTAATACACATACACACAAACCACATTCATCTTTTAGAATTTCAGTTAAAATTTCATTATATTAACAGATCAATTTTTGGTGACATTTTATCCTCTGTGACATGTTATTACTTGTTTCCACTTCAAAAGATTTCTGTATTAAAATCAATTCATGATTTTGCCACTACAAGATGACATTTTTAGATTTCAGAAGAGATGATTTTAAAGATTTCTGGTTTTACATTTTGAATCATACTTATCATTCTGTTATTTCATCAGGAATAGTAATCTATGGTAATAGGAATAATATTTTCAAGGCACCAAAAGTTTAAAATTATACATATACATGACTATGCCCCAAACACACCACATGAAATTGCAAGCTTAGTATTTTAAAGGCCAATTTATTTAAATCCTGAATTGATATATCAACCACAGTCTCATTCCTCATTAATGAAATTTTGAAATAATATAGAGAAAATGAATTCAAATGAAAATGATAAAGTTCAAGAATGGATAAAAGAATTAAAGTGTTCCCTAAAAAAAGAAAAAGTGACTATGTAAGAAAAAATAATTGGATCTGAAACTATTTGAAATGAAGAGTTTAAATGGAAATGTGCACATAAGGCGGCAGTACATTTTTAAAAGGAAGTGGCCAGTGGATGGGATTAATGATTATATGGATTATTTTACTCAAATTATTATTAACTTTAGACTTTTTAAATTGCATATGTCAATCATGAAAAATTGAAAGTTCAATAATTTAGTTAGACAAATTAAAAATAGAAATCAGAGTTATAATTTCCCATGTAGCAGAGAACAAAGAATGAAACAAAGAAAATTGCTTTGATTTCTCAAATCCACTGATTTGAGAAAGAAGGAAAAAAAAACACGGTCCATGAGAGCCAGATAAAAATTAAAAAGGCAGTGGGTAAAAAGCAAATTCCAATATGCATGTACATCTATGATAATAATAGGCATAATCTTGTAAAGAAAAATAAGTATATTGTTTAAAACAGATGTATTTTGTTATGTTAGTATTTGAGCAGAATTATAGAATAAGCAATCTAAAAATTAAAAAAAAACTAAAAGTCATTGCTGTGGAAATTGGGTAACTTCAGACTGCTGAGAGCTTCAGTGTAAAAATAAACTGCAATTATTTTAAATTTTTCAGAGCAAAATTAAAATTCATGTAATTTTCAGGCACATGTGATCATTCACAAAAAATGTAATTATGAAGGATACTCATTATGTAAGCTTCAGAGAGCTTAGCCTCATCTCACTGTATTTAACCCACAAAATAATACAAACTAACGATATTACAGGGCCATAGTCTTAAAGACAGCCTGGCACTGGCACAAAAACAGAGCCATTGACAAATGGAACAAAATTGAAGATCCAAACTTGAGCTCATGCAATTTCAGCTACCTCATATCTGACAAAGGGGCAAAAAATCGTCAATGGAGGAAGGATAGCACCTTCAGCAAATGGTGCTAGCAAAATTGGATCACCACTTGAAGAACAAAATTAAATCCCTACCTCTCACCCTGTACAAATATAAACTCCAAGTCGATCAAAGATCTCAACGTGAAGCCTGAAACCCTGAAGGTGATAGAAGAAAAGGTTGGCAACAACCTACAAGACATAGGTGTAGGAAAAGACATTCTAAATCAGACAGGAGCTGCACAGGAAATAAGGTCAACAGTCGACAAATGGGACGTCATCAAACTCAAAAGCTTCTGTACAGCAAAAAGAAACAGTCAAGGAAGTGAAGAGAAAACCCATAGAGTGGGGGGAAATCTTTACCAGTGATACCTCTGACAGAGCATTAATGTCAAGAATATGTAAACTACTCAAAAAACAAAGAAGTAAGAAAATAAATGACCTACTCAAAAGATAGAGTAAAGAGCTGAACAGAGACTTCACCAATGAGGAATTAAAGAAGGCTGAGAAACATCTTAAAGTATTCAACGTCATTAATAATTAAGAAAATGCAAATTAAAACCGCTCTCAGATATCATCTCACTGTGATAGGACTAGCTAAGATCAAGAAAACAAAAGATGACAGATGCTGGATAGGTTGTGGGGGAAAGGGGAACACCCATCCACTACTGGTGGGAATGTAAACTTGTACAGTCACTATGGAAAGCAGTGTGGAGAACCCTTAAAAGACTCAAAATGAACCTACCACCTGACCCAGTCATACCACTCCTGGGTATATACCCCAAAGATTCATCCTACCGCAAAGATACATGCACACGCATATTTATTGCAGCTCTCTTCACAATAGCGAAGAGCTAGAACCAACCCTAATGCCCCTCAACAGATGAGTGGATGACAAAAATGTTGTACATCTACACAATGGAGTTCAGCAGTTAAAAAAATAAAATTCAGCGGTAAAGAAAGATGACATCATGAGCTTTGCTGATAAATGGATGGCGCTCGAAGCCATTACGTTAAGTGAAGTAGCACAGTCCCGGAAAAACAAACGGTGAATGGTTTCCCTCATTTGTGGATGCTAACACCAAATCCCCCAGATGAAAGGCAAGCTGAACAACATTATTGTTATATTTCTGTTTATCTGAAAGCAACTATGTTGTTATAATGTAAATCTCTCAATGGGCTCTAGAACCCACCCAACACTTATTTTCAGACTCTGTAATTACTGTATGTGGGTGGAGAGCATGTATCCATATTTTAGAGTAATATAAAATTAGTGGAGGAAAAAATAATACAAACTGTGGGTAACAAATTGCTGAATATTCTGGGTGTGGTGGCACATGCCTTTAATCCCAGAACTCAGGAGGCAAAGGCAGCTGGATCTCTGTGAGTCCAAAGACAGCCCGTTCTACAAAGTGAGCTTCAGGACAGTTTGGGCTGCAGGAAGACCCTGTCTCAAACAGACAAAAAAAAATTTGCTGAACATAATTGCTTATCAGTATTGTTGAAAGTCATTCAAAATAAAGTGCAGGAAACCTCATTTAACTAACAATGGATAATAATAATTCAACCATGGAAGCTGGTTTGGCCAAAGACAATATTGTGGTTTGGTTTAAAAATCAACAGAGGAACTTATCACAAGAATTGGCTAAAAGAGAAAGAAATCTTCTTTTTATAAAAAATGTATTGTTCACCACCCTTCTTTAACTCAGTTATTTTGAGAATCAGGTGGAAAGGGCAGGCAAAGACCTTTTCACATTGAACTACTCAAGAAGAATTATTCTTACTGTTTCAGGCTACTGTCATCTCTCAATATTGTTGTTTTCAAAAATCCTAAGTAAGGCATACTGTGAGAGCTTTGATTAATTTCTTCAGCAATTGCTGCTTTAAAATGCACTCACTTAAGCATCTTTCAAATCTAATGGATTAGAAATTTTCATGAAACTAAAGGGCAAATACTTCAAAAGAAGCACAGAGTGAAATGAAACTATACTGGCGTCTACCCAATGAGGAAGCATTACCAGCATTTTAATTTTACAAGGATATCTATTCCATTTCTCATAAAGATATCTATTGAACAGCAGGCTTAAGGGGAATGTACATACTCCATTTTAGTCAGTAGCATCTCTAAGCACACTGTGGATTTAAAATGTCATTTTATAAGGGGTTATGTGTTTGAATGATAAGTAGGTAATTATATGTACTCTATCTTTGTAAAATACCACTTCTTCAGGAATGCCAATTAACTTTATAATTATAATTGTGTAGAATTTTATAATTCATAATTATGAATGACCAGTATCCTTTTGTTTTATGATGGATAATTACAGAACCATTTGTTAGCTGCGTTTACAAAATCTTAGTATAGTTCAAGGAGCTTGCAATTTGCCCTTACTGCTTGCTTTTCACCTCGCTGCCTCTGTTTGAAATGAAATCTCCTCTTCCATCTTCCATGCTTCTCTTTCTCATTGTAATAATTCTTGATTTTTATCAAAACCGCATGATTTGCAGAACCATAAACTTAGAAGGTAGCCAATGCTAGGAATAAAATAGCCTTTCTCACTTGAGAGGTGTACATATGTACAGGATGCACTTGGTGAGCAGGTGAAAAAAATCACTTTCATGGTTAATAAAGAACAGCAGTGCCTTCACTGATCCTTAAGAGTGTCCACTGTGCTCAGACTGGACCTCCTGCCTCTTACTATATATGCACTTATGCGTCTATTATAGTTGCTCCACTTACTGACCAAACTTTACCACTCTAACACCAGAAATACCTTGAAAATTATGCTCCTGACCATGAGATATTTACGAATTAAGAAATTATGACCAACCAACACTGATCCTGTAAGTACTCTTAAAGTATGAATTTTGCATAACACAAAGAATATACTGCAAGCTTACTTACCAATTTTTCACATTATTTCAGTTCATTTTGCTAACCTGTATAGATAGATCTTCAAAACATGCTAACTACCTTCCAAAACATGGATGGGAGTTTTATTCTTGGCATGTTGATATACTTACCGATTTCACTTTAAATTTCTTTATTCTCTTTTTTTATCTTTTCAAGACAGAGTCTCCTTGTAGTCCCAGCTGTCCTGGAACTCACTCTGTGGATCAGACTGGCCTTGAACTCACAAAGATCTGCCTTCCACTGCCTCCCAAGTACTAGGATTAAAGGCGTGCATCACCACGCCTGGCAAATTTCTTTATTCTTTACTATTTAATAAATCTCAGTACTTTTGACTTTACCCTTCTGCCATCTTTTCTGCTAATTTTATCTACCTGTTCCCTGAGAGCAAGCTTTTCTACTACTATGCTTTTCTATCTTAAATACCCAAGACTTGGTTTTTCAATTTATTTTGCCAAGTTGCTGATATCCACACACATTCTTCAGTATAGGAGTTTTCAACTGACATTAACTAATGACAAAATAGATCACTTTTCAATATGATACCACTAATATAGAAGTAATATTTTAAAGGTTATGAGATACAGCTATATTCTGTTTTACATAAGTTAAAGGACACCTACTTTGATTTTCAACATTTGCAAATAAGAACAATGAGGATCAGAGAGAGTTGAGAGTTGAAGAACTTGTTCAAGTGGCTAATACTAAATACTAACTTCTATTCTCAGAATCTGAGTTCAGAAACCTTGTCTTCTAACACCTCACTCCCCACCTCATTAGGTTTTTACCTTTCCTGGGTAATAATATACAAAACCATGTTCAAGAGAAAATTGCATATGCATCATTTTAATAAATATCATGATGTAGGGTTTTGTGAAGTTAATCTAGAAAATTCCTATTCCTCAGAATGCTATATTCTGAATAAATTGCAAGCAATATGGCCTCAATGAAATGTAATTGAAAATTATTATCTAGGAGTCAGCATGCTAACTTAAAGAATGAAAGAAAATCTAGGAGTTTTCAGTGTAAACAACATTAACCAACTCTAAAATTAAATTTTATTTAATTAAATATATATTTTGTGCAGAAGCTGAGTTGAAGTATGTGTGAGGTGTTACATAAACACCCACAATTAGATGTCAAATGTGCACCAACAAATTCTCACAGTAACATTTCGCACGATTAAATAAAACCTTGTTTGAGCTCCAACTGGAAAATAACAGAAAGCCATTCTTATACTCTTGTTAAAATACAATGGTACTAAGCAAACAATTTGTATAAAATGATAATAATAATAATAATAATAAGCCTAGAAATAATCACAAGTAAAATTTCATGTAACAAATAAACATAGTAGAAATTTTTAGTCACTTATGTTTCTCAATATTCTTTAGTCACACATAAGATAGCCCTGAGTTTTACTCTTAAAAAAACAGGAATTTCACAAAAGTACAGTGGGAATATTTTATTACCAGAAATATTTTCAAACTTTTTATTTACTTATTTTGTTTATGAGTGGTAATAATGCACGTGTGTAAGTGCACCAGTGCCATGCAATGCTCACAGAAGTCAAAAGAGGGCATCAGATCCTCTGGAACTAGCATTACAGTTGGTTGTTAGCCACCATGTGGGTGCTGGCTGCAAGAATAGCCAGTTTTCTAAATTCTGAGCCATCTCCCCATTCCCTTACTAGCAATATCTTATAGAGGAGTTTATGTTTTAAGAACCTCTGATAATTATTTTTTCACTTACCTGTATATAGAATAGTCCCCAATTTATTGGTTATTTTTTACTTGCAATATTGTAAAAAAACTTATTTCCAAGAAATGCATTAGTAAGATTTCACTGTATTAGCATGCTTCCTTATCACAGATTGTGATGTGCTATGCACACCAGCATGTTTATCTTCAGAACTGTCCCTTCAGGTACCTGTAGCCACAGAGGTAGTGTGTATGCAGTCTTAGATTTCCTGAGCTGAGCTGACCACGTGGTAAACTCAACTGTTAAAATCTGATCAACATTGTGTTTCCCAAGTTAATCACATACAGTAACCCAAAACAGCATGGGTGAACTTGATGAAATCTGTGCCTTGATTCCACCCTATAGGTATGTATAAAACAACTGCTTTTTTGAGACTCATGGGTCAAAACTAAACACCTTAAATAAAAAAGGGGGATATAGATAGATATGAAAACTTTTTTGTCAAAAAACCTTGCAACCCAAATCTTAAAACTAACTATGGGAAAGGATTTGTATGTTCCAACAGGCCAGAGTATCACCAACTTAATGGCTGAGAAAGAAAATGCAGCTTTGCAGTGAGTAGGATGTACCAGAAAGTGCCAGCAGAAGGATTGACTCCTCTGGGCATTGAAGGGAAGAAATGCCTCAGATTGCTGCAGACATCAGGCCCCTCTGTGGATCCTACTAGTAACAACTATTTTTAATGATTCCTAACGAAGCTTACCTTCTAGGTGCCGCAAAGGTTTTAATACAAGAGACTTTCTTAACTCCCCCCCATAGAATAAGGAGAAATATGATGATGATGAGGTCGTTCTCCAGCTGTAGATTGGAGCCAGCTGTTATAGAGGTATTCTCTTGTAAAATCAGTAAAACTGCCTTCTTTAATTGACTAATGGACATAGAAACTGTGAAAAGGATTATTCTCTATTCAGAACCAAATATAATGCTAAAGTCTCCTTAAGCTATGCACTTAAACAAAATATATTAATACAGGAGCTCTGACATCAACAATGGATTATTCTACCAAGGAGATGTTGGCCAGGGGATCCAAGCCCCCACAAAAGGTAAAGGCTCCTTGCCTCCAAACTGGGATATCTGCAGGAAGAGAGGCGATAAGGCCCTGCTGTTGAAGACCTGATATAAACATGGGAAAGATGTATGGAGACCGCACTTGCAAGTATACAGATGGTCTCTGGGATGCCAGAGAGTGTTACCAAAGACCACTAAACCAATAAAGCAAATATAGGTCTCCTTGAGTCAAGCAAGACTCCTCCGTCAGCACCAGCTACACCTCATCTGCCTGGAAATACTGTGCAGCAGTGGCAGCCATATGTCTGTATATCCCAAATCTAATTGGCTATTGGCTCTCTCCTTGGAGGAATAACCCACGGCTGATGTCACAAGCTTACATCCTCTAATGGTTAGGAGATGTTATAAACCACACGAAGACCCTGCCATACTTGACAGAAGAAAATGTAGATCATGAATTGACATACCATCCAAACATCTGTGTCTATACCAAAGTAACCTACCATAACAATTAGTACTGTTTAAATACCCATATATCTAATTGTGTGTGCTTCATTAGTAGGATCGAAAGGCTATATATTATACTGTTTAAATACCTAAATATCTAATTGCATGTGCTTCATTAGTAGGATCGAAAGGTTAAGCCTGGACAAGCTGGCAGCCCATGAAAGAAAACAGCCAGAACTGACTAGAGACCAAGACATCAGCTCCAGAGAAAGTAGAGTGTTTTGCTTCTCATCCACCTGTGCCCCTTTTCTAAGCCTAGGGAACAATCTGCGGAAGAGGGGGCGTGGTAGAATGTAAGGGCTTCGATTGGGGTTAATGGTGAAACTACAACAATATAGACTGGACACTCATTTGATCAACTTGATTGAACATACAAGCCCCCCCTTTCAGGATGGTGGGACCCATGAGCTGTGTGGGTTTGGGCACAACTGCTTGCAAATTGGTTTTACATGAAGGATGCTTGTACTCACAAATTATCACCTATTGTTAAAAAAAAATGAAAACAAAACAAAACAAAAAAGCAGAGAAAGATGCAGAAAACTTACGGCAGAATGCACGATCTGCGATGGGTAGGGGTGGGGTGGGGGGGAAGGGAAGGGGATATATGCCTGAACTGAATTGGAAAATGATGTATGAAATACACAAAGCATCAATAAAAATAAATTTAAAAAAATCTGATCAACATTGAAAACCTTACATATGAAAGTATCATCAGTGTAATTTCCTTGTCAGACAGGAAGACCATTTTCAAACCAATCTGTTTGGAAGAAATTAGGAAATGGGTAACTATACACCAGCACTGAGCCTTACCACAGGCGGGGAATTTTACTTTGTGAAGGGCTTTGGATTCATCTAGGATCAAATGGAAACGACGAAGGTCTAAGTGCTTAATATAAAACCATTGCGTTTTCTTTTCAAACTGAGGGTCCTATACTGAGTAATGGCATCTTTTAAACCTTTTATTAAATCTGTTCTTTTATCATTTCATACATGTATGTAGTTCAGTCTGATTATGGTTATTTTTACCCTTCTTAACTCTCTACCACCTCTATTACGTAATTCATCCACACAATTCCCTTTCCTTCAAGCATTTATGTATTGTTTCTTGACCCGCTGGGTTTAATCAGGGCTGACCATGTGATCTGGAACTATCCATTGGAATAGGATTCATTACTGACTACAAAACTGCAAATAATATCTCCCCCAGCCCCCAAATCCATGAGTAGCTCATAGTTCAGGGGGAAGTGGTTGGGCCACCTGGGCCCCTCCCTGATCTTTAATTGACTGTTGAGGGGCCCAGTCTTGTGAAAGCTCATTGCACACGCCCAGTGCTTCTCTAAGATCCACTGCATTGGCTATACCCCATCTTTAGATATGAAAAACCAAACGACTTAAGCTGTATAAATTATTCACAGTCTGGAATATATTTGCCATGTACTAGTCCCAAAAATTACAAGATTAAGATTGTAATCATGGTAAAGTCATAACTAACATCATTCTAAATTTCATGTTAAATAGGGATGGACATCCTGTGGCAATGTAATTTATTTCTGGAAATATGCACCAAAGAGATAAGAGATGAGGTAAATCATTCCTTTGCATAGATGTTCACTACAGCAGCAGTTATAACAATAACTGAACACAAACTAAATGTCTAATAAAATGAACTGAGTAAATGAAATCACCATGCATTTTTTAATGTATTCATTATGAAGTTTTGACTACATTTTACTCAAGAGCCATAGCACTTTGAATGTGCCCATCTTGTCTAACCACACCATAACAGTACATCAAAGGAGACTAGTTTGAGGAAATGAATGAATAAATAAATAAATAAGATGAAAATTAAGTTATATCCAATCACTATGATAATTAGAGTAATCAGTATTTTTCATATTTTTAAGCTGTATGCCAGGGCATGAGGCTAAGTTTACTGAAGTACTACAGTTCTTTGGGGATGTGCATTTGCTTTCCAATTAAATAATTCATAATTTAATATAAATATGTGTACAAACATTAAAGTATTTCTAGTATGAATTGTTATCAAAAATTATTCCTAGCTCAGTATCCTGCAATCATCACTAAATTTAATTTCATGGTTTATTGTTTTTCAGGGTTTTTTTAATTGGATAAAAACATACATAATAGAGTCATCCTAAGTTTTGTTTTCTTTAACTTCTTTAATGATATTTGAGTGGTGTGATTTAATTGCTTTAGTGATTCACATTTTATCATTTGAAAAGGTAATTCTTAATATCATCAAGCAAGCACAAGGTATCCTTGACACCCATTCATGAAAAATTGTATGTTATATTTCCTTCTAATCTAGCAGCCAGTAGTTACAATATGATTAATAACAAAGTCCAACCTGATGTGGGCTGTAGGTGTTCTTATTAATCTCCTATACCTATTACATGTTTATGTAAAATAAAAAGTAGGTAGATTTAGTAAATAAATACATATCTTGTTTCTTTATTTTTTTACATGAATTTATTTTTAATTTTTTAAGCAAATCTAGACCCATGTCCTCCCTATCCCCCCACCCCACCAGAGCTCATGCATTCTGCCAAACATGCTTTTCATCTCTTTCTCAGTCTTTCTCAATATTCTCTATGAGGAAGTTGACTGTTTTGAGCAGAGGTTCACTGTTTTAGTCAGTTCTTTGATGCAGTCCTTTCTGTTGTTGTTGTTTGTTGTTGTTGTTTCCAATATGCATCACTCCCAAATGCTTTGGGCAAAAGCTCAGGTGGCCATACACAAGAAATACTTACAACTAGGTAATTGGCACTAGCATCCACAGATGAGGGATACCATTCATCGTTTGTTATTCTGGGACTGTGTTACTTCACTCAGCATGATGTCCTCTAGCTCCAGCCATTTTCCTGCAAAGCTCATGATGTCATCTTTCTTTACTGCTGCATAAAACTCCATTGTGTAGATGTACCACAATTTCTCTATCCACTCATTATCTTGTTTCTTTAAAGAACAGAATACTAAATTTTCAAATAGTTAATCTCCTTAGTTACACAATTTCATATCAGCAAGAAAATAAATTTGCTTTTATAGTTCAAATTCATTCATATAAAACCACAGGAAATGTGTTTTACAGTACACAGCATGAAAATTAGAGCAATCAGTATTTTCATATTCTCAAGCTATAAACCAGGGCATGAAGCTAAGAATACTGCAACATGAGTCTGTATAATGGGCAGGGATCATGAATTGTCTTTTTGTTTTATTTTATGTCCTTCCTTCGGTAGACATGTAATGACTAGTTGCCCCATGCTAACAAAAGAGTCAAAGGAGTTCTCACCCTTCTGTGGAAACTGTCATAGAAAACCCTGGGCTAGGAGACATGTGTGTCCTGTAGATGTGATGCATGTTCTGATTTTAATGGATGAGCAATACTATATTGGATGAAGAAGGAGATGGATATCTTAGAAACTGCCTGTGAAGATGTTCATCCTATGAAGATAAATTGGATTGTATTTAAGAATTATGTAGAGAATAGGGTCTGTGTTCCATGCCCCAGGGACGTGGAACATGCTAGGTAGACCAGGCTGGGGTCATTCTCACAGAGATCCACTTGTCTCTGCTTCCAGAGTTCTGGGATTAAACGTATGCACTACTACACCCAACCATGGTTGCATTTCTTAATGTTTATTGAATTTAATTGAAAATTAGACTCACCTTTATATTTTGAAGTTATCAATAACTTGTATGGTATAAATAGAATACATATGGTTTAAATAGAATACAATGTGTGTCCTTATAATGTTTTCAACAAAGAATATATTTGAACGAGGGTATATATTTTTATAGTCTATAATAATGGCACAAAATCAATCTTATTTAATTGAACAAAAATGCCTCTTTTAACCTAAATAATGTGAAATTTTTATCTTATTGACATTTAATAGCATTTACATTTTAAATAACACTTATATTCAATATAAATTATCTAAATATTTTTTAAATGAATTAACATTATAAATATTATACTTATCAGTTTTATATTATTTTTTGTTTTGGAAAAGAATTCCATATGAACATGGTGGTAAGAGACATTGTGAAAATAAATTATATACAAATCTTATAATTTATATTCTTGTGTCCGGAAATAAGATAGAAAAGATATTAGGTGTCCTTGTGAATAAAATTAAATTTCTGTTCTTGTTATTTCAGAAATGTAAATATTTTGAACATACTTAGCTCAAATTTAGAATATATTGTTGGGATATTATAATATCTTAAAATATTAGCTGGTGGCTTATGGAGATGTCAATTTAAGAACATTTTCTCAGTCATTGAAACTGCAACTCTATCACCATCCTAACAAATGAAATTTATCACCAGTATGAGTTATAAAGAGAAACCTGCATTCCTGATAAACAGGACACATGCCTCAAATGCATGAAAATACTCCTGATAAGCACAAATTGGTTCAGACAGCCCTGCCCACTGGAAACTCGAGAGCACTTATTTAGTGGGTGCAAGCCACTTCTCACATGAACAGCAATGGAAAGAAACAGGAATTCATGTACCTACTGTAACCAGCTTCTTATTTTCCTGAAGAGCTAAATTCTAGGCTTTGGGAACAGTGATAATTAGATTTCAATGAAATGATACTTATCAGAATGAAACTGTTAGAGAGAGTCATGATTGGGTTCGCCTTCAAGGTGGGAATGATCACCTCCAGGACTTCAATAAGAGAAATATCAGACCAGGTATGAAGGAGCACGGGACAATCCCAGAACCTGAGGGGTGGTCATGAATATCAAGCATTCAAGGGTTATAGAAGACCCCATGTCAGAAAGAATTCAAGGGTTATGAAGACCCCATGTCAGAAAGAATTCAAGGGTTAGAGAAGACCCCATCTCAGAAAGAATTCAAGGGTTAGAGAAGACCCCATCTCAGAAAGAATTCAAGGGTTAGAGAAGACCCCATGTCAGAAAAAATTCAAGGGTAAGAGAAGATCCCGTGTCAGAAAGAATTCAAGGGTTAGAGAAGACCCCATGTCAGAAAGAATTCAAGGGTTAGAGAAGACCCCATGTCAGAAAGAATTTAAGAGTTAGAGAAGACCCCATGTCAGAAAGAATTGAAGGGTTAGAGAAAACCCCATGTCAGAAAGAATTTTTTAAAAGATGTAAAAGAAAAAATAGAGAAGAAAACAGAAATATTAGTCACACGTGCAAGAATATAGTTTAACATGCTTTCATAATCAACAAGTGTTTTGCCTTTCAGTTCTTGTTACAGTAACATAGTCTGAGGAGATGTGAAAAAATATCAGTCCATCCCAGATAAGGTACACTCCTGACAGAACAAAAGATTCCACCCAAATCTAGCTTGTTGAACCCATGAAGTGGGTGGGGGAGGGGGTGATATTTACCAAAGTTTGAATGAAGGGGAGGTACAAGAGTATACACAGTTCATGGGCAGCTACACTGCCCCCAAAGAATCACCCTCCACCCTGGCAGTTGTTAATCACTCAGTTTATATCTCCTCTGAGAGTAGAGCCTCATGTGCCATCTCATGAATTGCCTATGATCTATGTCCCTCCTTCCACAAAGGAATTCTCCTGGGCCCACTCTTGTAAGGGATTCCTGTGGGTGAGCACAGCTGCTCTGATTTCAAGATGAAGAGGCCATTTCATGCCTGTGAGGACAAAGAACCGCCACACTCCACACCTTCTTGCTTCTTTCTGCCCCTTCTCTCGTCATGTTCCCTGAGCATCACAGGGGTGCTATAAATGTATGATTTTTTTTCTCCCATTTTTGCCTGAGCATTGAGCAATTATACCATAGTAAAAATCATCTTTTCATCACTTTAGCAGTTATGAGTCTTGAGAAAGGTTTATTCTAGCACTGATCAAAGGACTCAAGTTAGATGTTTAGAAAGCAATTTTACAAGTAAATGACAAATTAGCAAAACAATAGCAGTAGTTTTTCCATTTGGGCCTATAACCTCCTCAGGCACAAATTTGGGGCCTGGTTTACAATACGAATTTGGATTTACTCCTTCCTGTGGAGTGGTCTTTAAGTACAGTCAGAAAATGAGGAACACAAAAGGACACAAATGTGGCCAAAGCATGAAGATTAGGAATCTACAAAATGCGGGTCATCAGGAGAGACTCTTACATTACGCTTCACTCACCCAGGGCTCAGGAATCATTTCAGAAGAAGGTCAGAAAGATTGTAAAAGCCAGGGAGAAGGTGCATGACCATATGGAAATAGAATCATACGAGCTCCAAGGACCCTGTCCATGATTTCCATTACCAGAGAACAAAGCTATCCCCAGTAATTTCATCCCCATACGTGGACTTCTCTCAAAGCGTCCACTCTTGTATCATTTTTAAATCCCACTCTGTTCTTCCCAAAATGAGTAAAAGAAATGATGGGTACTTTCTCAGGCCTTCAGGCATTCTCTGTTTTGAGGTTTATTTGCAAAGGAAAAGCAGACTCTATTCCTTTCTTGCTTCTCTGTCAGCAGTTTGTCACATTACTGTCTTTTGCCAGTGTGTGGATACAAGTACAATGAACTAACCTTTACACCTTTATCTGAACTTTCTTCCAAAAGTAAATCACTGGGGCTAGCAAGGTGGCTCAGTGATTAAAGGCCCTTGTTGTCAAGTCTGATGACCCTGAGTTCAATCCCTGGGACCCATACTGTAGAAGGAGAGGTCCAACTCACTTAGGCTGTCCTCTGACCTCCATACATGTGACACCTCCATACATGGATGTATACACACAAATATATATATATATTTATGATGAATATATTTATATAAAACCAGGGAAGTTCTTTAATCATAAATGTTTTTGTATGATCTTACATGATTGCCATCACTTTAAAATAAAACATGAAAATTGAATGTAGTTTCTAATAGTATGTTCTTCACATAAGCATGCAGCTTCGTTATTAGTAAATGACCAAAGATGCTGTAGACAAGTGAAAAGACCAAGAGTGTCAGCAATATGATCCTTTGAGTTACACAGGAAAATGATGCACTCAATTAGAAAGAATGAAGCTTCTTTCTAAATTCCCTTATTGCTCAGTCAGTCAAATTTTAAAACTATAAAGTTCCCCCATTCTAACTTGTCTATACTTTTCTATTGACAACTGAATGATGGCTCCTGCCAGTTAAACAATTATCTCTAATGAATAAATTGTATTTAATCTATACTTTAAAAATTAATTTAATGGAGATTTCAGTTTGGGAATTATGCATATATAGGCACACTTCAAATGTGACACAGAAGTATTAACTAACTGATATTTATCTGATTGTAAGCTACCTAATTATCTAATTAATTATAAGCTAAACCTGACGATATGTCATTCTCTTCAAAGGACAGACATCTTCTGTACCCCATGGTACCTGTCTGCATGTACACACACACATACAGAGAGAGAGAGAGAGAGAGAGAGAGAGAGAGAGAGAGAGAGAGAGGACAGAGCTACTGAGAGCGAGAAAGACACAGAGAGAAAGGTGTACATAAATAAATAACAAAATAAATCCTTAAAAATTATTCAAGAAATAGCACAAAGTACTCCCATGAATGGAGTTCGGCTGATAGGCTGAAGAAAGAACCTACAAAGCATCATCCATAAGGTACATGGCTCTTTCTCCATTCCACTACAGTCCCACCACTCCATTCTGTATTTTGCAGGCTTCCAGTCTTTCTCTGTAAACTGTTTTCTTTCTTGCATTAATCTTGATGTAATTTTCCAATCCCCACTCTCCTACCACAGTAGATATTACATAAAATGTTTATAACTCCTACTACAACAAATGGACTTAAAAAATATGGGCAATTTTTATATAAGGCATCCATAGTTGTGTGAGTTAGCTAAATTGTCTGTCTTCGATGAAATTCACTCATACATCAGTATCTCCATTTTACAAAGTACAAGAGTGGTAAAGCCAAAATTCAAATAAGGGTTTATCTGGTTTCAAAGTCCATAAATCACTGCAGCATCAAACAGTAATGACAGTTCCATTTAGTACACATGTATATATTTCATAACATTTCCATCAATAAGTGTAATGAACCTGAGCTAAGTGATCTTCACTTGACATTTATAGTGTTACTCTCTAGACAAATGGTACCAAATACCTTAATGCAATGGTATGCAATTCTGTTTCCTAAGTATTCAAGAACATATTAGCTGTTGTGCAAAATCTCCTAGATTAAAATGAGCCATTAGAATTTTATAAGCTGATATCACCAGCATATTATTACAATAAGAACTATAAGCAAACACGGTGAGTTAGTGGCATAAAAATCAAATCGATGTTTATAGGAATTGCTAAGCAGATGTGTACTTGTTTTCTAAAATATGTAATAGTCGAAGATGGTCTCACTTCCAAGTCTCTCCTGCAAACCCAGGTTCTCCGGGAAATTCATCTGACAAGTTATAAATATTTCTCCAGAAGTTCCTCCTCTGGCTGAAAGTTTCTTTTCTGGCTGCCTCCAGGACTTCAAACGTTTTTCCTTCTTTCAGGAGCTTCCTGGGGAAATCCTAATTTTGTAGGGCTCATCCTCTTTATAGTCTGATAGCCAAATAGAGGGTGTCTCTGTAGAAGATATGCATTGCTGCCAGCAGACCTTTTTCAGACACAGGGAAGGCAAAACAGCTGCAGATTCACTTTTGGGAACTTTCTACCTGTTCAATTTGCACCACTGAAAGTATTTTTTCATTACTCAAGTACTTTGACATGTCACCTTCACAGTCCGGTCCTTTCAGAAGCCTATTTGTGTTGTACCAGCCAAGGTGTTTAGATCTTGCACTCGCCTTTCTACTTTGAGCTCCCTTACTGGAGCACTGCTTGATTTAATGATATTAAGAACATTTGGGGGATTTTTTGTTTGTTTTCATTTTTGTTTGCAAGCCTTCTGTAAGGGAAATATTCAGATTCAATTCTCTTATCTATTATGTTATCAGAAACCAAGGTCATGTGTAATTGAGTTATCTGATTAGAATAATATAACACTCATTTAAAGTTATGAGATAGGTTTTCAATACTAGGAAAAGATTAAGTGCATATAATGTTTTCAACATATTTTTGCATAAGAAAAACCATTGAAAACAAGTTGAATTCTTCTCCAACAAGACAAGTTTCCCTGTAAGACTGAGGCCTTTAAAAAAGTTTGTCTGGATTAAAGGATAGCATGTTGTAGAAACTGGCATAGTAGCTCACACCTTTAATTCCAGCACTCAGGGGGCAGAGCTGGTAGATCTATGTGAGATCAAGGCCAGCCTGGTCTACATAGTGAGCTCCAGGCCTGATGTGGGTATAGGGAGGCCCTATTCAAAAAAATTAATTGCACGCTTTAGGGGAAATTTTAATTAAAGTAGAAAGAGACAGTCCTTTACACACATCTAGGTCAGATAGCCTGTTAGTGTTCATTTAATTAGTGTGTATTAGCCAAATCCTACAAAAATGTCCAGTATAGAATCAGAGGACCTGCCTGTTCTCCACACTCCAGGATGAACTATGCTAACAGAAGAATGAAAAAGCTCATGTTTTCCAAGTCATCTGATATTTTCATACATACCAAGGTGTACGCTATCTAGTAGGACGAGTGCCTTGATAAACTTGACTACATTTTAAATGAGAGTTTGGTTAACTTTTGAAGTATCAGAACATTAATAGACAAACATAAATATTGAGAAAAGTATAATGAAAGAGAAAAAAATTGCATTAGAAAAGAATTAAAAGCACTGAGTATTTTAAGGCTATTTTCCTGTTTTTTAAAAAAATATCATTAAATGCAAGAGGTTTCAGAATTACTGAACTTCTGTATACATATTTAGAAACCCATCATAGCAGGGAAATTGGCATAATACTTTAATTTGGCTGAAGGTTAAGAAGCACATAAATGACAAGGTCACATTAGAGATGGAAAACAAGAATTAAGATTGACTTAAGTCAATGTGGTACCTTCATACTTTTGTGGAAGCTGCTGAGCCAGTAACACAGGTCTTCTTAGACCCTCCAGCTCTGCTGGCCCTTATGAACAAGTTGCATTTTTCACTAGTGGGAATGCTGTGTCTTCTCCCATGAACAAAGGGGTTATTTTCACAGGGTTTTCCATTAAATTCTTCAGCTGTAAGCCTTCAGGCTTTATGCAAAATACTGTTTTCATTATTATTTTGGGTTGTTCTGAGGGAACACTAACTCATGATACTGTGCTTTCAATTTAACTTAAAAAAAACTCATTTTGTTAGAGCCACTGTTACCCACATTTATATATAAAAACACAGGTCAACTTAAGTCAATCACATAAAGTGATAATAATAGGATTATGGATTTAAGATTAATCTTTAACCACTAATCCACCTCTCAAGCCCCCAGATTACATTTTAATTAAACTTTAACTAGAGTTGCAAAACTTACCATCTCTTGTGGTATATTTAGACAAATATAAACTCAAATGGCATCAGGAAGTCTGATTTTGTACATTGTCAAGTTAAGGAAAAGAAGAGATCCAAAACTGTATGAATCCACACTTTGAGTCTTCGTTTCAAATCATTAAACATATATATATATATATATATATATATATATATATATATAT
Source organism: Rhizomys pruinosus (assembly GCA_009823505.1). Lineage (NCBI taxonomy): Eukaryota > Metazoa > Chordata > Mammalia > Rodentia > Spalacidae > Rhizomys > Rhizomys pruinosus. Next base: position 1,557,458 of record VZQC01013109.1, read on the forward strand.
ATATAATGTGTGTGTGTATGTATGTATGTGTGTGTGTGTGTGTGTGTGTAACAGCATTGTCTAAGCCATGAGGGGAAGCTATTAAGAAGACAAACAAAAAATTCTTTCAAATATGCATTATCTCATGAAGGAGAGTGCTCATACTCAGAATAAAAACAGGTAGTGCTTTCAGCCCAAATGCAATACACATCAAAAGACTACCCTTTCACCTGTCTAAAACAAGCAAAGCACAGGAATCATATGAAATAACCGAGGATGCTGACTTTGTCAGTGATACATGGTGGTCTCTGGGAGATAGGAAACAAATGCCTCCATGACTTTAAGAGCGTTCCCAGACCACCACATGGCAGGGAAGAACCCAGGTAGTTTGACCATTCCACAATTGATAATACTTACTGAGTCCAGGGAAGTAACGGCAACTAGAGGACTTCACAGTACCAATCAGGAGAGATGCCCAGAGAGAAGCCCAGAAATCTGCAAAATGTTATAAACATATGTGTGTGATTAAATAATACATGCTACCCAAACTGCCAGAGATAACAGTTCATGCAAACCTAGGAATCATGCCTAATCCCAGCTGTCATAATGGAAAATGTCACTTATTGTTAATGGGCCTGAAAAATCATTACAAATGTAGAAAATTTGAGAGGCACTACCCAGTTAGGCAAATTGAGGTGTGTAGCATGCCCCAGCAGATGGGCAGCAACGTATGTTTTGTGTACTTCATCATGGAAGAGAGCCAGAAAGCACTCAGAGCACCAACGTGGAGGCAGGAGCTAAAGCACAAACCATGAAGGAGGACTGCTCACTGGCTTGCTCTTCTGGCCTGTGCTCAGCATGATTTCTTCTACAACTCAGGACCATTTTCCCAGGGGTAACACCACCCGCAGTGGGCTGAGTTCTCCCAAATTATTGAGCAATCAAGAAAAAGCCTCACAGACATATTCACAGGCCAATCAATAGAGGAAATTCTCCAATCGAGGTTACCTTTTCCTGTGTCAAGTTGACAACTGAAGCTATTCAATATAGACCCACTGTATCAACAAGGGAAAACATTCCATTCTACAATTTTTAGTTAGCAAGCATTTACACTTACATGAAAACATTTCTAGAAAATAAGGCTGATAATGCTGTCATAACTAAGATTGAAGTAAACTTTTAGAGGATAACTCAGCTTTCCACTTTTAAGAACTTAGGTACTTCAATGAATGCAAGGCATCATCATGCTCCTAATGTAGCATCATCATGCTCCTAATCTCATAGAGATCCCAAAAGATGACAAGTGAATTTCTCTCAGGATAATAAAGAATTTTTTGCTGTATGTGGCACATAAAACAGAACTAACCATCATAAAAATGAAGATTTACAGGGGCTGGAGAGATGGCTCAGTGGTTAAGAGTATTTGTTTTTCTTCCAGAAGATCCAAGTTTGATTCCCAGCTCTGATATCTGGCAGCTAAAACTGCCTGTGATTCCAGCTCCATGGTATCCAATGCCCTCTTCCAGCCTTTGTGAGCACCTGCACACACATGGCAGGGACTCATGCAGACAACTACACATACAAATAAGAAAGAAAGAAAGAAAGAAAGAAAGAAAGAAAGAAAGAAAGAAAGAAAGAAAGAAAGAAAGAAAGAAAGAGAGAGAGAGAGAGAGAGAGAGAGAGAGAGAGAGAAAGAAAGAAAGAAAGAAAGAAGAAGCAAGGAAAGAAGAAAGGAAACAAGCACGCCACGCGCGATCGCGCGCCGGCGCGCGCGCGCCAGCCAGCCCGCCCGCCCGCACGACCGACAGCCATGCACGCACCCCGAAAGCCCGCCAAACGACAGCCCGCAAGCCCGCGCCCGACAGGCCAGGCACGCCCCCGCAAGCCCGCCCGCCCGCCCGCCCGCACGCCCGCACGCCACCCCGGACCGCGCCGCTCGCCGCCGCCGCCGCCATCTTGCCCTACAGGACAGTCTTACACCACTGCAGGTTCCTCCCGATGCTTCTTCTTTCCTATATCACCATTTCTCTTCGCTTGCCTCATTTCTCCGTCCGGAATTTCTATGTGTGCCCCGCCCCCACATTGTTTCTTTCTTCAGCTAATGTTCTGCCCTTGCTTGCCTTCCGTAATGCCCCACTTTTCTGCCCGCTCTGGGGTCTCCCGCTCTTTCGGGCCGACTGCCACTACTTCCGTCGCTCCCTCCATACTTCTCCTGCTCGTGTTTTCCACGCCTCCGCACTCGCATTTTTTTCCTCCCCACCCGCGACCTCTCCTCCCAGACCTCCTCTGCGGTTCTTCTGCGGTCTTCGTTATTTTCCGCTCTTTTTCCACCTCTCTTCCTCCTCTGTCTCCATCCGTGGAATGATCCTTTGAATGACATCTCCTGTGGTGCTATGTGACATTTTAGGCTTTAGTTTCTGATAGACTAAAATAGCAATATTAAACACACTAGAAGATGAAGTAACCCCCATATTCAAAGACTGGACAAATTAATACTGTGAAAAATGACCATCCATACTGCTGAAAGCAATCTACACTTGTCAATGCAAGTTCCATAAAAAATCCAATACAATATTTGTTTGAAGAAAGAGGAAAATCATATGGTAGGGGCTCGAGAGAGGGGTCAGTTGTCAAAGTACCATATAAGCCAGTAGCAGGAACCTGAGTTTCACATCCTCAACACACATGTAAACGCACAGTGTATATAAAAAACCCACACGGTATGATAGTACAAAGTGCTGGGGGAAGAGGAACAGAGACAGACAGACAGACCCTGGAGCTACAAGTCAAGGGGCCCACTTAGCTAAGTGATGAGCTTTGCAGGTTCAGAGAGATGGTTAAAACAATAAGAATGTATCTTGAGGAAACACTCAATATCCACCTCTGGCCTACCACACACATATGTACTTCCCTATAACACACACCACACACATTTATTATGTACAACATTCATAGGAAGAATAAAAACAGCTAAGAATATCACAAAAAAAAAAACCCAATTCAGGTTATACTAAAGAACTATAGTAAAACTCAAAACAGGCTTCATCCCAGAAAAAAAGAACAAGATCAATAGAAATAGAAGTAGAGGGCTTCATATATATAAACCCATGCTTCTCTTCATCCTTGGGTATTTATCTAAAACTGGAAATAGACTTGTCAAATAACCCCACTATTCCTGGGTGTATATTCAACATATCACAGAGATACTTGACAGTAAATGTTTACTGCGGCACTGTGATGAAGGCAGCACTTTCATAGTAGCTTAATACAGAAACCAACATAAGTATCCACAGACAGAACCATGGATAAGGAAATGTGATGTATATACTCAAAGGAATTTTTTTTCAGAGCCACAGAAAGAGCAAGGCATGTTGATGGCAGGAAAAAAAGTGTGTGATATGAAGCTAAGGTAAACATATTAATTGAATGATAGTCATCCTCAGAGACGACCACATGTGTTTTCTCATCTATTTGTGTTTCTAAGGTTTTGGTATAGAATCACATACGTAGAGCACAGGCATGGTGGCCGCATGCCATGTATCCACACCCACTAGTGGGAGCAAGGAGGGTGGATCTGTTGTAGTTCAAGGTCCCTCCTGGTCGAAGAGCAAGCTCAGGCTCAGCAGCTTGGGACAAAAGGGAGACCCGTGTCTCAAAAAGAAACCAAAAAAAAAAAGAAAACCAAAAGTCACATATGTATATATGGCATGAAAGGAGAACACAGTGGATGGAGAGGGAGCATGGACTAACATGGCGAGGAAGGACGGGGAAGAGGAAGAACAGGTGCAGTAATCTGTTCAGAGTAGAAAAGATACTCATATGGACAACGTGTGTCTAAAAAGAAAATTTCAAAAACAGGGTAATAATGATTTTTTAAAGCACCACAGGCAGCCTCCAGTCACTAAGTAGCTAACTGAGGTTAAAATGACTTCTTGAGAAGCCATTCTCTCTGCGTGCCAGTCCTGTACTCCTGTGGTTGCAAGGTGTGATGTGTGTCATTACCCTTGCATTCATCTTTAACCTTTTGCTACTTACAAGTAAAAAACACGAGTTGTCTCCTAAAGCTTGCTCCTATTCTTAGTCAGGACAGCATTACCAATTTTCTCTGTATTTTTTTTTTCAGTTGAGTGAGTTAAAGTGCCTTAGAGACTCATTCAGCTGACTTCAGGCATTGGCTGTGGGTCGTATGCTGAAGCAGGATTGTAAGTACTTGAACCACTGGCCATGGAAAAGGGCTGCGTGAGCACCGGGACCACCTGGCCCTGAACTTGCATTTCATTAGCTGTGTTTCTGTGGGTCAACAGGACTGAACACAGCACTACCTGAGGTCTAAAGCATTTGCAGGCATTAATAAAAAAGAGGGATAGAGAAATCCTACAGAAAATGGGATCGTTAAAAAAAAAGGGATCTTTGAATCCATGAATCAGTCCAGGGCCAGCCTTCTAAGTTTTCTAAGTGCACAAAAGTAACCTAACTTGCTGAGTTCTTGAAATTTTCTCATAAAGCTGCATAACCCCTTGAAGAGAAAGCAGATTGTTTTTTAATAACAAGATTGAACATTTTGTATAATTTGTGGGATACAAAGTGATATGATCCAGGTAACTGATCTATCACTGAAAACATTTGACAATTTTTTTCTTATTCTATTGAGCTTTTTGTAGAACAGTTTTTAAGCATTTGTACACTTTGACCTCTCCCCCACTGATGTCTCCCCAGCCAGACCTCACCCATTCCACCATACATTTTAAGTCCTATACAGAGGAACATTTGCACCGTAGATGTCCCGGAGTGTAAGTTCATCCACTGAGTCTATCTAGGGATCATAAGTTGAAGTACAACATTTAAACTTGAGATCCTTGACATTCTAGCAACTGTTTTCACCGTGCAATGGAACAAAAAAATGCCATATTCCTCCCATCTGAGATTTTGTGCTCTCTGACAGTTGCCTACTGCCTCCACCCCTACCCTCTGTAACCACCATTTTTCTTCCTGTTTCTGTGAGTTCAGTTTTTTTAGTCACTTTAATATTTTAGAAATCAGTGTTTGTCTTTCTGTTCTGGCAATTTTACTTAGCATAATAATTTCTGTGTGTCACAAGTGTTAACATTTCCTTCTTTTTCAAGGCTTAGTAGTGACCCATTATACAGACATGGCACCCTGCTTTCTCTGTTTCCATCTGTTGATCATTCTTTTATAAATGCACATAAAAGTATAAACCTTGTTTTTTTCATTATTTACTCACATCGATTTTAAGTACAAGCAGCAAAACCTAAACCAGTGTTTTTTTTTTATTTTTGCAACTTATATACATTATATGACTTTCAAACAGCCATGGACTTCAGTCTTGCTAGCCAGTGACTAACAACTACAGTGTCAGAATTGTACACGGGGTTCTTCCTAGCTCAGGTGTGTTTTTCATAAAATTATACTTCATTATTCTCAACTATTAATAGATACAATACAAAAGATACAGTTTTAAGCTACTTTTTAAAGTAGCATTTCTGGTCGCATTTAAAAGAATATATTGGTATTTATGTTGATTTATTTATGGGTTGCTTATTATTTATTTAGTAATGTGACATGTACTGTCTCATGTAAGTTTGATGTACCCATGGTCGGCAATGCTGTTGGAGGTCAGAAGAGGGCGTCAGTATCCCTGGAACTGCGAGTTAAAGACGGTTCTTCAGCTGCCATGTGGGTGCTGGGAGATCGAACCCGGTCTCTGCAAGAGCAGGTGGAGCTCTAAACTAGGCCATCTCTCCAGCCCATCAATTTATAATTTGATTTATTTATGTGTGTGAGCTTGTTTGTTTTTTTTGTGTAGTGCTCCGTTTGTTTGTGCAATGCCTGCAAGGTCAGAAGAGGGTGGATGGATCCTGAAACTGGTTTTAGCAGTTGTTAGGGAACCATGTAATTCTGGAAATTGAACCAAGGTCCTGCTCGAGAGACAGCCAGTGTCTTAACCACTGAACCATCTCTCCAACACCCCCCCACCACCTTTGTGGCTCGTGATACCTGCTTGGTTGCCAGGGATATAAGTGTCCTCACCTGGAATGGAATGGTCACTCACTTTCCTGTTTAAATGTATATAGTCTCTGCTATCCGGCTTGAAGTTTGTTATTTTAGATCTTCTTTGGTATGTTTTCAATTTAAAAATGTACTCTCCTCAGAGATATACTGTGCTGGTGGACACTACTATTTGTAAATATGCATGTGCCAGGGAGTCCCAGGAACTTTTGAGGCTCCTTAGTGGTCTTTAGTTCCTAAGAAGGTATACTTCAGCAAGATGCACCTTCCAGCATCATATTGAGTATAGATACCTAGGGGAAAATCGTTTCATAGCTACAATCTTCATAGAGGCAAATATATTATAAAATGCTTCATTTAGGGACTTANGAAAGAAAGAAAGAAAGAAAGAAAGAAAGAAAGAAAGAAAGAAAGAAAGAAAGAAAGAAAGAGAAAAACTATTAAATAAAGAAGTCTTAAAACAATGAAGGTTACTCACTGGCTTAGTTATTTCATTTCAAATTTATTAGCTTGCATAATTTATCAGTAAGTTATAGTTGTGTGAAAAGCACAAAAATTGTTTTCTTTATTAAGATATGTTCTGAAATTGCTTGCTTATTGGAAAAATGTTATGAAAGATCTGGTCTCAATCATTTAGGGCCGACTGAAAAATATTAAGTAGATACATCATATTATAATGCTCTTGTTTTAAAAGATATGAAATACTTTTTTTCTACAAACATCATAATACTACCGAGAATCATATGAGGTTATTATGAGGTATTAGTTTTTATGCTATTTTTCCTCTTATTCATCCTCTGTCATAATCCGTTGGAATTAGATCCTTTGAATGAAATCTCCTGTGGTGATGTGAACATTTTAGGCTTTAGTTTCTGATAGACTAAAATAGCAATATTAAACACACTAGAAGATGAAGTAACCCCCATATTCAAAGACTGGACAAATTAATACTGTGAAAAATGCCATGCCATACTGCTGAAAGCAATCTACACTTTCAATGCAAGTTCCATAAAAAAATCCAATACAATTATTTTTGAAGAAATAGGAAAATCATATGGTAGGGGCTCGAGAGAGGGGTCAGTTGTCAAAGTACCATATAAGCAGGAGGACCTGAGTTCACATCCTCAACACACATGTAAACGCACAGTGTATATAAAAAAAAAACCCACACGGTATGATAGTACAAAGTGCTGGGGGAAGAGGAACAGAGACAGACAGACAGACCCTGGAGCTCACAAGTCAGGCCCACTTAGCTAAGTGATGAGCTTCAGGTTCAGAGAGATGGTCTAAAACAATAAGATGTATCTTGAGGAAAACACTCAATATCCACCTCTGGCCTCCACACACATATGTACTCCCCTATACACACACACCACACACATTTATGTACACACATATCATAGGAAGAATAAAAACAGCTAAGAATATCAACAAAACCCAATTTCAGGTTATACTAAAGAACTATAGTAACCAAAACAGCATTATCCCAGAACAAAAGAACAAGATCAATAGAATAGAATAGAGGGCTCATATATAAACCCATGCTTCTCTTCATCCTTGGGTATTTATCTAAAACTGGAAATAGACTTGTCAAATAACCCCACTATTCCTGGGTGTATATTCAACATATCACAGAGATACTTGACAGTAAATGTTTACTGCGGCACTGTGATGAAGGCAGCACTTTCATAGTAGCTTAATACAGAAACCAACATAAGTATCCACAGACAGAACCATGGATAAGGAAATGTGATGTATATACTCAAAGGAATTTTTTTCAGCCACAGAAAGAGCAAGGCTATGTTGATGGCAGGAAAAAATGGATAATGAAGCTCAAGGTAAACATATTAAGTGAATGATGTCATCCTCAGAGAGACACACATGTGTTTTCTCTCATTTGTGGTTCTAGGTTTTGTATAAAATCACATACGTAGAGCCAGGCATGGTGGCGCATGCCTGTAATCCCAGCACTTGGGAGGCAAAGGAAGGTGGATCTTTGTGAGTTCAAGGCCCGCCTGGTCTATAGAGCAAGCTCCAGGCCAGCTGGGACAAAAGGGAGACCCTGTCTCAAAAAGACCAAAAAAAAAAAGAAACCAAAAATCACATATGTATATATGGCATGAAAGGAGTAACAACAGTGTGGAGGGGAGCATGGGACTAACAGGCGAGGAGAGGACGGGGAAGAGGAAGAACAGGTGCAGTAATCTGTTCAGAGTAGAAAAGATACTCATATGGACAACGTGTGTCTAAAAAGAAAATTTCAAAAATAGTAATAATGATTTTTTAAAGCACCACAGGCAGCCTCCAGTCACTAAGTAGCTAACTGAGGTTAAAATGACTTCTTGAGAAGCCATTCTCTCTGCGTGCCAGTCCTGTACTCCTGTGGTTGCAAGGTGTGATGTGTGTCATTACCCTTGCATTCATCTTTAACCTTTTGCTACTTACAAGTAAAAAACACGAGTTGTCTCCTAAAGCTTGCTCCTATTCTTAGTCAGGACAGCATTACCAATTTTCTCTGCATTTTTTTTTCAGTTGAGTGAGTTAAAGTGCCTTAGAGACTCATTCAGCTGACTTCAGGCATTGGCTGTGGGTCGTATGCTGAAGCAGGATTGTAAGTACTTGAACCACTGGCCATGGAAAAGGGCTGCGTGAGCACCGGGACCACCTGGCCCTGAACTTGCATTTCATTAGCTGTGTTTCTGTGGGTCAACAGGACTGAACACAGCACTACCTGAGGTCTAAAGCATTTGCAGGCATTAATAAAAAAGAGGGATAGAGAAATCCTACAGAAAATGGGATCGTTAAAAAAAAAATCTTTAGCATCCATGAATCAGTGCCAGGCCAGCCTGCTAAGTTCTAAGTGCACAAAAGTAACCTAACTTGCTGAGTTCTTGAAATTTTCTCATAAAGCTGCATAACCCCTTGAAGAGAAAGCAGTGTTTTTTAATAACAAGTTGAACATTTAGTATAAGTTTGTGGGATACAAAGTGATATGATCCAGGTAACTGATCTATCACTGAAAACATTTGACATTTTTTTCTTATTTCTATTGAGCTTTTGTAGAACAGTTTTTAATCAAACTTTGACCTCTCCCCCACTGATGTCTCCCCAGCCAGACCTCACCCATTCCATCATACATTTTAAGTCCTATCCAGAGGAACATTTGCACCGAGATGTCCTCGAGTGTAAATTCATCCACTGAGTCTATCTAGGGATCATAAGTTGAAGTACAACATTTAAACTTGAGATCCTTGACATTCTAGCAACTGTTTTCACCGTGCAATGGAACAAAAAAATGCCATATTCCTCCCATCTGAGATTTTGTGCTCTCTGACAGTTGCCTACTGCCTCCACCCCTACCCTCTGTAACCACCATTTTTCTTCCTGTTTCTGTGAGTTCAGTTGTTTTAGTCCTTTAATATTATTAAGAGAATGCAGTGTTTGTCTTTCTGTTTTTTTTACTTAGCATAATAATTTTTTTACTTAGCATAATAATTTCTGTTGTCACAACTGTTAACATTTCCTTCTTTTTCAAGGCTTAGTAGTGACCCATTATACAGACATGGCACCCTGCTTTCTCTGTTTCCATCTGTTGATCATTCTTTTATAAATGCAGCATAAAAGTATTAACCTTGTGTTTTTCATTATTTACTCAATTCATCTTTAAGCAGCAAAAACCTAAACCATGTTTTTTTTTATTTTTGCAAACTTATATACATTATATGACTTTCAAACAGCCATGGACTTCAGTCTTGCTAGCCAGTGACTAACAACTACAGTGTCAGAATTGTACACGGGGTTCTTCCTAGCTCAGGTGTGTTTTTCATAAAATTATACTTCATTATTCTCATCTATTAATAGATACAATACAAAAGATACAGTTTTAAGCTACTTTTTAAAGTAGCATTTCTGGTCTCATTTTAAAATATATTGTATTTATATTTATTTATTTATTTATTTATTTATTTATTTAGTATGTGTATGAATGTACTGTCTTCATGTAAGTTTGTGTACCCATGTCGTGCAATGCTTTGGAGGTCAGAAGAGGGCATCAGATTCCCCTGGAACTGGAGTTAAAGACGGTTCTCAGCTGCCATGTGGGTGCTGGGGATCGAACCCGGGTCCTCTGCAAGAGCAGTCGGAGCTCTTAACAGCTAGGCCATCTCTCCAGCCCATATTTATAATTTTTATTTTATGTGTGTGAGCGTGGTGCCTGCATGTGTGTAAGTGCTCCTGTGTTGTGCCAATGCCTGCGAAGGTCAGAAGAGGGTGATGGATCCTGAAACTGGAGTTTTAGGCAGTTGTTAGGCACCATGTAAGTTCTGGAAATTGAACCAAAGTCCTCTTCGAGAGCAGCCAGTGCTCTTAACCACTGAGCCATCTCTCCAACACCCCACCCCTTTGTGGTCTCTTGATACCTGCTTGTTGCCAGGGAATATAAGTGTCCTCACCTGAATGGAATGTCACTCACTTCCTGTTTAAATGTATATAGTCTCTGCATATCCTGCTTGAAGTTTGTTATTTTATCTTCTTTGGTATGTTTTCAATTTAAAAGTACTCTCCTCAGAGATTACTGTGCTGGTGTACACTACTAGGTTGTATATGCCATGTGCCAGGGAGTCCCAGGAACTTTTGAGGCTCCTTAGTGGTCTTTAGTTCCTAAGAAGGTATACTTCAGCAAGATGCACCTTCCAGCATCATATTGAGTATAGATACCTAGGGGAAAATCGTTTCATAGCTACAATCTTCATAGAGGCAAATATATTATAAAATGCTTCATTTAGGGACTTACTGAACTTCATGGAAAACTCCAAAAATCTAAGCATTGCCTCCTGAAAGCTGGACTTTTGATATCACTACTGTCCATACTTCTGTGTGCCCCTATGTTTTGGAGTCATTTTCAATGCATAAGAACTTCTGATGGTGAGAGAGCTCATCTGCTTCATAAGTGACAAGATCTGTCCTTTAAAGGGGTGTCTGGACCGTACTGCCTCCTTCTAACAAGAAGCCATTCTTCCCATGCCAAAATATTAAAATCACATCTACTGTACAGAAACCCATTTATGCGATGTCAAAAATAGAATGTGTGATAAAACTTAAGGAATATTTGAGTCTAGAGAGATTGCTCACTTTTTAAAAGCACTGACTGCTGCAGTAGAGAACCAGGGTTTGGTTCCCAACTTCTACATGGCAGCTGACAACCATCCATAACTTCAGTAACAGTGGATCCTATGTTCCAAGAGGGGTTCCATGGGCATGTGCAGGCATGGGTTCACTTACGTACATGTAGGCAAAACATATCGTAAAATGCAAATACACTTTAAATTTTAAATCAGATAAAGGAGCATTTAAAATCATAAAAACCACAATCAAGAGGATGCTGGTTATAAACATTGCTAATATCCTAAGGAATATTGATTATTAAAGTATTGGCGTTTCACATCAATTTTCCTTCACTATCAAATTATGATGTATTTTACAATTAGAGCTATCATGTGAATGTTTAGTATTAATTAAGGATCATGCACAAAACGGACAGTCTATGCATTTTATTGTTTAAATCATTAAGGTAACAAAGGAACATGTATTTAAGAATTAGCTGGGCTGGAGAGATGGCCTAGCGGTTAAGAGCTCCGACCGCTCTTAACTGCTAGGCCACAGAGGACCCGGGTTCGATCCCCAGCACCCACATGGCGGCCGAGAACCGTCCGAAACTCCAATTCCAGGAGAACTCCAGTTCCGGGGGAATCTGACACCCTCTTCTGACCTCCGCGGCATTGCACAACATGGGTGCACAAACATGCATGCAGACAGAACATTCATACACATACAGAAATAAAATTAATTTAAAAAAAAGAATTAGCCATACTTCACAAATAAATGTCAAGTTGCTATCTGACCAACTAATTACATTCAATAATATTAAGGGTCATCATGTGCAAGTTACCTCACTGCTTCGCATTTTAGTGATTAGTGATAAATTTATCCTCCATAAAGATATTACTTGATTCTAGGATATTTAGTGGGTTTTATTATTGATTGTTTTAGTTTATTTACTTTTTTCTCTTGATTACATTAGAAATTACACATTGTATTTCTTTATTAGTTGTTAATATCCACTGATCTTTTCTGGAACCTAAAACCTAAGCTTGGTCAGTTTTAAAGTGTTTAAGAAAATGTGGGAATACAGTAAAGTTAGAGTAACATTGTTTATACCACTTAACTGTCCAAATAAAGGAACTGGAGAGATAGCTCTGCAGTTAAGAACTCACAATGCTTTTGAATAAGAGCTTGGTTCCTATCACCCACATCAGGGGATCTGACACTCTCTTCTGGCTTCCGGCAGCTCCACCACATGGTGCACATGTACAGTCGGGCACACACACACACACACACACACACACACACTCACACACACACATGTACGCAGAAAATGAAAATAAATAAATCTAAAATTTCCAAGTAGTTTTCCTTGGTAAGCGATAGTAGTAACTTAATAGCATCTAGTATCTCAAGACATTTTTGCCTCCCTTTAGATTAAAAAAAATCAATTTTATAGATTTTACTGTCAGTGAAATTGCCAACATTTGACCACTTGACCTAAACATTTCCTATTTCCTGTGGTCCACTTTAGATTTTTAACTAGGCAAATCCAATAAAAAACAGTTATACTGTCAGTTACATATTTTTGAGACATTTTTCAGAATATGTAGTGAGAGATATTATAAACAATTCTGTGTACTTTTTTCCTTTTGTTTATTTTTAATGGACACATAAATTGTACACATTAATTTGCTAATGTATTTTTTGTTGTTGTTATTTGAGGGATTGAATCCCTGACTATATGCCTGCTAGGGAAGTCTCTAACAGTAATCTGGACACCAAGTCCCATATGAGGTTTTGATATAAGTAATTGTTGAATAATACTCAGATCTGGGTAAGTTCCTTCAAACATTGGTCATTTTCTTGTGGTGAAAGAGTCAGACCTTTTATTTCTACACTTTTCAAGATGAACTGCCACAGTTCTGAAAGACTCTGGCTAAACCCTTCCAGAAACAAAAGCGCACATGAAGATTTTATATTCTATGTTGCAGATTAATTCAGAGCAAAAGGAATTGCTAGGAATAATAAGCAAAGTGAACATTCTTAGCCACACTGATTATCAGGAGAAAAATGCAAATAAGTATAATTGAAATTCATCAGGAAGGCAGGTGTTGGCCCCACAGCCCCCGAGCAGCCTGCAAAGGAAGTGGAACATCAGATCAAATCACCAAAGTTGGGTCAAGTGTCTCCTGACTATAATTCTCATCTTGTACCAGGATGATGTGATGATGATTCAGGGAGCAGGGCCCTCAGCCCCACAAAGCTTCTTCTCACCTTTTGTTATGCACATTCCTATACTATCTCATTACTGACTGCGCCTCCTCTAAATCTGAGAACCAATTAAAACCCTAATGGTCATTTAAAACTCTAGACGGGAACATAATTCATATTTTGACCATGAATTTTCTTCTTGTTTTGAAGATTTTTTTCTGTTATGTGTTTGAATGTTTGCCAGCATGTATATATTTGTACCATGTGAATGCATGGTACTCCAAAAGAGGATGTTGGATTCTCTGGAACTGGAGGTACAGATAGTTATGTGTTGCCATGTCAACACTGGGAGCCAAACACAAATCCTCTGAAAGAGCAGCCAGTGCTCTTAACTGCTGAGCTATGCCACTTCTTTTTAACATGGACTAATACATGCTTATGATAAAATAATTCATATATATAAATCTGTGTATAATTTTTATAAACAGAAGCATTATAGTGAACAAATCCTATAATCTAAATGTACTCAAAAATAACAAAGCTGCAGCCATTAGGGTTATCATCCAGGAATTTGGCAGTTACTATGAGTAGTAGAAGCTGTAAAGGAGACAAAAGGAGCCTAGTCCTCTTGTGGTTTAGTCAGAAAGTACAAAATGCAGATCTGCCTTTGGACCTTGTGCTCCTTGAGACTTCTCCTGATTTCTTTTCTTTTCAGATCACATGAACTCTTGCCTTGCTACAGTCAGCTCTTCTGACATGTCCCTGGTTGGTTTCACTGGCTTACCTATTATACCTTAGGCATTTAAACTACAGTCAGCTCCAACCAGCAGCAGTTCACAACTCAGACACTGATTTTCTTGGTGGCTGATCATGATGCTATACATCTAACACTGGATGTACTAGAAATACAATGCTTTCATCTCCCTGACATCCACCTGAAAGAGACTCCCTTCTCCTCAGATACTTATTTCAAAGGAGACCTTCCCTGACATTCTCTTTGAAACTCCAGGCAGATTTAGACACTCCACCTTTGTGCTTCTCTAGCACCTGTAGCATGTGCTATTGGAGCACATTCTAATGTTGTATCAGTTATTTAGACAAGTGCTGATTTTGTATTGTAGACCAGTAGCTATGGTGTGCTACAGAGAACTTGCAAGGTCCCTTCCAAAAGTTTCAGAAATTTGTGAGTAGGTTCCCAAACAGCCTTTAAGTTATGTAAAATTTAAACTCTATTAATGGTGAACATAGCAAACAGAAACTCATATTTTATACAATTTACTCTCTTTAGGAATAATATGTTCTTGATGGAAATGATTACAGAGTCTTGCTACCAATAATGTCATCCAACACCTATTTTCATGTTGGTGGCTTAAAAGCAGCCATGGTATCAGTATGTATAACACAGATAGCCAAGGCTGAATGCCAGGACTGACTGATTCATTATATGGAATTAAGGAAGCTATAAATAAAATGTTATTTATGCAGATTCAATTTTAGAATGTATTTTGACTGCAAAGTTTACATTTTAAAGAAAACATAAAATTGAGAAATATCCTTCTAGAATGTAGCAACCGCTGTTTAATTCAAACTAATGTTGTTCATATAAAAAGAAGCAAGCTGGGTTTTTGGAACCAGGTGCAGAAGCCATATTCTGGTGCTGAGCAGGGCACAGGACCAGCCCGCCCAGCCCGCCACTGCTCCAGGGAGGTAAACTTAGGACATTGATCCACGGGTGCAGGACAATTGATTTGCTGAGTTGTGGCATAGGGGCCAGGGGCCGGCAGACCTAGATTGGACCCCTAGATCCCGCCAGAGCGCGACTACCCAGCTGGGTGCCCCCCCCATAGTCGCAAGTGGGAAGTGATTCTGGGTTTGGAACCAGGCGCAGAAGCCATATTCTGGTGCTGAGCAGGGCACAGGACCAGCCCGCCCAGCGCGCCACTGCTCCAGGGAGGTAAACTTAGGACATTGATCCACGGGTGCAGGACAATTGATTTGCTGAGTTGTGGCATAGGGGCCAGGGGC
>VZQC01013109.1:1578063-1635935 GCA_009823505.1 Rhizomys pruinosus
ATAGAACCCTTAGAAGACTCAAAATGATCCTGCCATTCGACCCCAGCAATACCATCCTGGGTATATACCCACAAGCACATCTTACTGCAGAGATACATGCACACTATATTTATTGCCGCCTGTTCAAATAGCAAAAAACTGGAATCACATGTCCCTCAACTGATGATGGATAGAGAAGTGGTAACATGTAACAATGGACTATGCAGCGGTAAAGAAAGACAACATCATCGAACTTTACAGGCAAATGGATTGAGCTAGAAGATATTATGCTTAGTGTAGTAATACAGTCCCAGAAGAAAACAAACGACAAATGGTATCTCTCATACGTGGATGCTAGTACCAATAACCAATTTATAAATATTCTGTGGAGAGGGGATGCATAAGAACAACAGAAATGCAATCAAAAACTAGACTGAAATAGTGAACCGGGAAGGGTGAGAGGGGTGGGTGGGACACAGGTGATATTCTGATTAAGGTGTATTTAATTGAGTGAGTTGTTCAACAATGTAAATCCAGTTTTGCCCAGACTCTGTCTACAGAATACTGGTTGTTTTAGGACTTAGTAAAGTAAACATGTGTATATTATCAACATTGGTTTAAGGCTGATAAAAACGGTAATGCATCTGAGTTTAATTGGTGATATAAACTGCTGTTGTCCATATTAGCTTTATTAAAAAACTGTATACAATTACTTTGGGAATTGGTAAAAACAAATGTTCTCTATAATCATGCTGTCATATAGTATGACGTGGTAACACTCTCTTTCACCTATAGGATGATTTAATCTAAAATAAAGTTTGTTTCCCAAGTTAATCACATATGTCAGTAACCCAAAACAGCATGGTGAACTTGATGAAATGGCTGTGCCTTGACTCACCCTATAGGTATATATAATACAACTGCTTTCTTGAGACTTATGGGTCCAAAAAATAAAACCTAAAATAAAAAGGGGAATAATATATAGATATGAAAACTTTTTGTCAAAAAACCTGGCAATCCAAAGCTTAAAACTAACTATGGGGAAAGGATGGTGTTCCAACAGGCCAGAGTATCACCAACTAAATGGCTGAAAAAGAAAAATGCAGCTTTGCAGGAATAGGAAGTACCAGAAAGTCCAGCGAAAGGATTGACTCCTCTGGGCATTGAAGGGAAGAAATGCCTCAGATTGCTGCAGACACCAGGCCCCTCTCTGGATCCTACTGGTACACAATTTTTAATGAATCCTAAAGAAGCTTACCTCTAGGTGCCACAAAGTTTTAATAAAGAGACTTTCTTAACTCCCCCATAGAATAAGGAGAAATATGAGGATGATGAGGTCGTTCTCCAGCTGTAGATTGGAGCCCACTGTATAGGTATTCTACTTGTAAAATCAGTAGAAACTGCCTTCTTTATGACTAAGGACATAAGAAACTGTGAGGGGGATTATTCTCTATTCAGAACCAAATACAATGCTAAAGTCTCCTTAAGCTATGCAACTTAAGCAAAAGATATTAATACAGGAGCTCTGACATCAACATGGATTATTCTACCAAGGGAGATGTTGGCCAGGGGATCCAAGCCCCCACAAAAGGTAAAAGCTCCTGGCCTCCAACCGGGATATCTATCTGCAGGAAGAAGGCGATAAGGCCCTGCTGTTGAAGACCTGATATAACATGGGAAAGATGTATGGAGACCGCACTTGCAAGTATACAGATGGTCTCTGGAATGCCAGAGAGTGTTCCCAAGGCCACTAAAGCAATATAGGTCTCCTTGATCAAGCAAGACTCCTCTGTCAGCACCAGCTACACCTCATCTGCCTGAAAAAGCTGTGCAGCAGTGGCAACCATATGTCTGTATATCCCAAATCTAATTGGCTATTAGCTCTCTCCTTGAGAATAACCCACGGCTTGATGCCACAAGCTTACATCCTCCTAAAGGTTAGGAGATGTTATAAGCCACAAAGACCCTGTCATACTTAACAGAAGAAAATGTAATTCATGGATTAACATACCATCCAAAACATCTGTGTCTATAACAAGGTAACCTACCATAAAAATTAGTACTGTTTAAATCCTATATATCTAATTGCTTGTGGCTTCATTTGTAGGATTGAAAGGCTATATATTATACTGTTAAGTACCTATATATCTAATTGCATGTGCTTCATTAGTAGGATGAAAGGTTATGCCTGGCAAGCTGGCAGCCCATGAAAGAAAACAGCCAGAATTGACTAGAGAACCAAGACAACAGCTCCAAAGTAGACTGTTTTGCTTCTCATCCACCGTGCCCCTTTTCTAAGCCTAGGGAACAATCTGCGGAAGAGGGGGCGTGGTAGAATGGTAAAGGGCTACGATTGGGGTGAATGGTGAAACTAAACAATATAGACTGGACACTCATTTGAATCAACTTGATTGAACATACAAGCCCCCCCCTTTCAGGATGGTGGGACCCATGAGCTGTGTGGGTTTGGGCACAACTGCTCGGAAATTGTTTTACATGAAGGATGCTTGTACTCACAGACTTCACCTGCTGTTTAAAAAAAAAAAAAAAGAAAAAAGAAAACAGAAAGACGCAGAAAAGTTATGGCAGAATGCATGATCTGGGATGGGTAGGGGTGGGATGGGGGGAAGGGAAGGGGATATATGCCTGAACTGAATTGGAAAATGATGTATGAAATACACAAAACATCAATAAAAAAAAAAGAGGGGAAAAAAAAAGAAGCAAGCTGGAATAAGTAGTGGAAACTTCACTTTCATTTGATTTGTCAACATAAGTGAAGTCATCAAACAACATTCATTTCATAACCATAAATGTTTGTCAGTAATGTAGGTATCTCCTTACTGAGTTAGACAGAAATCAAGTCTTCAACTGCGATACCATCCATTCCATTGTGGGAATAGAATTATAACAGAGGAGTTTTAGAATAATTAGAAGGTCAGAATGCAATTATTTGGTTTCTTTTTGTTTGTTTTTTTGTTGTTGTTTTTTTGTCTTTTCGAGCCAGGGTCTCCCTGTAGCCCCAGCTGTCCTGGAACTCATTCTGTAGACCAGGCTGGCCTTGAACTCACAAAGATCCACCTGCCCCTACCTCCCAAGTGCTAGGATTAAAGGTGTGCGCCACCACGCCCGGCTATTTGTTTGTTTTGTTTTGTTTAGATTTTTTGGCCAGAATACAGTTATATGTGAATGGAATTTCTGAGAAATTCAATGGTTTGTTTGCAAATTATGTAGTTTGTGACAGCAGAGTTTGTAATGTATTTATGTGTACATGCAAACACATTCACATACTTTCCTTAGAGAAGTACCATCAAGAACAATGATAAACAAGAACTTCCGAAGACAGGTCTTATGCCTTGGACTCCTTTCCAGTTAATGCCTAAATAATCAGCATTTCTGTGGATTGTGCTAAGTCTGATGAGTTATTATAATTTAATGCTTAAATATAAAGCAAATATTATTTAGATCTGACAACCTAATATGAGCATAGAAATTATAGTTCAACAATGAGTGTTAAGTGAAAATGACCCCATTATAATTTAATAATAGAAGATACATTAAGGAAGATTGATTACATTGCAAAGGCTGAATTGGTAGAGGTGCATGTTCACAGTAAAATGCACCTGTCTTCCATGCTGTTTTTAACAATTCTCAGATATATAAACTGATCTATAATCCACAGGAAGCCAAAAAAAGCTCTTATTTCACCTTTTCTAAGGCCTTTAAGCACTTTACATTGTACCAAAACCGAGTTGTGAAAGATTTAGCAAAGATTCAGATTGTACTTCCTAAGGATCCCTTAAAGACCTTTTTTTTTATTATTATTTTATCTCGAAGACAGAAAAAAAGTGAAAAATTTATAGAATAAAAATGAGAGGAAATCCTAGAGAGAAAATGTATTTTCAGATGATATATTCTTTATTGCCTTGTTCCAGAAGGGAATGTGTCAAAATCTTCTTGTAGGAGACACCAGATCCTGTGTCTTGGAGAGAAAAAAATAAAAGCCTTCATTGCTTAAGAAAGTTTCTCTTTTACTGTGATATCAGATGTACACTATATTTTTTTGGAAACCTTACTTAGAGGTTTTGAAAACTTAAGTGCTAATTTTAGTATCTGAAGTAGTCTTGGGCTGTTGATAGAAATGTACTAATAGGTTAAGATATAATAGTGATTAGCCGGGCGTGGTGGTGCATGCCTTTAATCCTAGCCCTAGGGAGGCAGAGGCAGGCAGATCTTTGTGAGTTCAAGGCCACCCTGGTCTGCAGAGCGAGTTCCAGGACAGCTGGGTCTACAGGGAGACCCTGTCTTGAAAAGACCAAAAAAAAAAAAAAAAGATATAATAGTGATCTCTTTGAAGGAAACAGAAAAAAAATTAAGAATGAAAAATATATGTTTCAGAATTTTGGACTTTCGTTTTGGTTTCTTAGTTGAATATTCATATCTGACTTACATTTGTCCAGGAGCATATGTATTTAGTAACTAATTTTAGACTTTACTGGCACAATACATATTATATTTTCCCATATATTCAGAAAACCCAAAAAATTATAGTTTCTTGGTGGTCATCCAACCCTTTGACACTTAGAATCCTTCTGCCTCCTCTTCCACAATGGTTGCTGAGCCCTGGGAAGCAGAACTTTGAATTAGTTGTGCTATTCATGCATAAGTACACTGAACATCGTCCAACTAAGGAACTTTTGGCAGTTGATGACTGCTAGGAAGGGGAAAGATAATGTCTTATAGAGATGAGACTCTTAGTGAGCCTGATAGATAGACCTACACTGAAAGATATTTTGGGACACAGATCAGACTCTATAGGATCTCTTTCTCTCTTCTCTCTCTCTCTCTCTCCTCTCTCTCCACTATATAATATATAATATATATATAATATATTGCATTATACAGTATATGTAATTGGGCAGGTAGCAAGAGGGGTGAATAGGTGAGATTTATTTTTTTACGTACAATTTCCTAGAACTTTGGTTTCCCCCATCTTAGAACTTTGTTGACCTTGCAAAGATTACATCTATGTAAAACATTCTATGTACTATCTCTGCTCTTCCTGAGATATTTAGATTTACAAGTTTCTTTGGAACATCCATGTGCTGGATAGCTTCATTGCGACTTGACACACCTGGGTTGAGGGAGCCCCCAATTGGGGAATTGCCTCCATCGGGACTGCCTGTAGTCATACCTATGGAGTATTTTCTTAATGTGGTGATGGTGGGTGGGCCCAGTCCACTACAGGCAGCACGACCCCTGGGTAGCAGGCTGGGTCTGGGACCAATGGAGCAAGCCAAAGAGCAGCATTTTTCAATGGTCTGTGCTTCAGCTTCTGCCTCCATGTTCTACCCTGAATGCCTACCTTGGGCTCCCTCAGTGATGAACTGTGACCAAAGAGATGTAAGAAGAATAAACCCTTTCTTCCCCAGTGTTGGATTGGTCAGAATGTTTTGTCACAGCAATTGAAGGCAGACTAGAACATTCCACAAGCAGTACTAGCTATGACTTTAGTCAATGTTTGAGGACTGGCATAGTGGGGCACTGGTATATCTTCTGGGTCACTGAATAGTTGCTTTTACCCCTCTCTGTTTCTTACTGCATATCCTTATGCATACTGTATGTCCTTACTCCCTAAAAATTATCTCCAGGCTTAGAAAAGGAAACATATTCTTTTGTATGAGAGTGCCGCAGCAGAATAGCTTTTGTACCCACATGCTTTCTTTGTGACATTTCTTTACGTATGATGGTTTTCCATTTGGTTGTTGGTCCTTTTGGTAGGATTCCGTACATATATTCCATTTGTCTAACCAAATCTACCCCAAGTCCCTCTTCTACAACTCCCCCTCCCATATTCCTCCACATCAGATATCTATCTCACAGCCAAACTTTAGATGAAGCCAGTCAAAATTCCAGCAGAGATGGGATGGGGGCTCACAAAGCCTCCACCCTAGTGAGGAGATATTGGCTGTTGGTGGCTGGGGAAAGCATTGGTTTCCGCAACGATGATGTCCAGTTGTCTAGAATCTGTTGCCTGTGCTCTACTTGGTGGCTCCACACAGCAGCACTTGCCATGGTACATAGAATGCTGTAGGCATTCAAGAAATATTAATGGAATGAATCCTTGAATGAACCAAACTGTCCCTATTTCAATTGTTTGAAGAAACAATGTCAGAAGACTAACTGGTTATAATTTCCACATAAATCAGAATTGATATCCTGTGTCCTTCCTTTCTCATTTATATTATTTTCTTGCCTGCCCTTGGATATTCCATATGGTCACTAAAATATCCAAAATGTTGTTCTCCAAATCTGGCTTCTACCACCATGACAGTAAATAGCTATTGAGCAATATTTGTATCAGGCATGGAGCATGTGCTTTGTAGCTGGTTAAATTCCTGTAATAAGTTAGTAGAGTAGTTGATATCATTTTATCAATGCAGGGACAGAGGTACAGAAAAATGGAAATCTTGACTGTGGTTCATACCTAGGAATATAGATAGGAATCCAGACAGAATGAAGTGGAGTCACTAACTTGTCATGGCGGTGCTATGGACACTCTAGAATTTGATAAAATTCTTCTCTCTCCTTCAGAAAGTCAGGTTGATACAAGATTGGCCAATGAACAATTTATGATGTTATTTTTAATGTTCAGAATCAGTTACTGTGGTCTAATGATGTTTGTGCTTATAAAATTATANGCAGAAAGATTTTAAGAGGCAGAGGTAGTGGATGACCACAAGTAAACAAGTTTCCCAGAACTTATATGAACTCAAAGGAGTGTTGACAACATGCATAAGTCCCATAGAATCTCAAACTGGACAAAATCTCAGCATGGACATGGGAAATGGTTAAGAAACCCCAACCCTACCTGAGGAACTATTGGAAACTGCTAGCTGCTAGGAAGGGGAGTTAGCCTCATTTAGGGGTGAAACTCTTCGTAGATTAACTAGGCTCCATTAGATGGATCACAGCAAAGGACATTTGAGAATGCAAGTTTGATATCTATATGTATGTATGTGTGTTTGTGTGTGTATGAAATTGGGCAGGCAGTATTAAGAGAGCAGGTGTAAATAGAGGGGATCTAAACACTACCAAATATATTGCATCAATTTCACAAAAATTCAATTAAAAAAAGAAAAAGCATTATAAGGTTAATACCTATTCATATAGAAAACCCAAGCACTTTGTAAATGTTATAAACGAAAATAAATGACCAATCATAACAAATACTCAATATTCTTTTGAGTACCACTCTGGACATTTCTCACTATATAGTCTCTCTCTCTCTCTCTCTCTCTCTCTCTCTCTCTCTCTCTCTCTATATATATATATATATATATATATATATATGCATATACATATATGTAATTGGGCAGGTAGCAAGAGGGGGTGAATAGGTGAGATTTATTTTTTTAACGTACAATTTCCTAGAACTTTGGTTTCCCCCATCTTAGAACTTTGTTGACCTTGCAAAGATTACATCTATGTAAAACATTCTATGTACTATCTCTGCTCTTCCTGAGATATTTAGATTTACAAGTTTCTTTGGAAACTCCATGTGCTGGATAGCTTCATTGCGAACTTGACACACCTGGGTTGAGGGAGCCCCAATTGGGGAATTGCCTCCATCGGACTGGCCTGTAGTCATACCTATGGAGTATTTTCTTAATTGTTGAGTGATGTGGGTGGGCCCAGTCCACTACAGGCAGCACGACCCCTGGGTAGCAGGCTGGGTCTGGGACCAATGGAGCAAGCCAAAGAGCAGCATTTTTCAATGGTCTGTGCTTCAGCTTCTGCCTCCATGTTCCTACCCTGAGTGCCTACCTTGGGCTCCCTCAGTGATGAACTGTGACCAAAGAGATGTAAGAAGAATAAACCCTTTCTTCCCCAAGTTTGGATTGGTCAGAATGTTTTGTCACAGCAATTGAAGGCAGACTAGAACATTCCACAAGCAGTACTAGCCTATGACTTTAGTCAATGTTTGAGGACTGGCATAGTGGGGCACTGGTATATCTTCTGGGTCACTGAATAGTTGCTTTTACCCCTCTCTGTTTCTTACTGCATATCCTTATGCATACTGTATGTCCTTACTCCCTAAAAATTATCTCCAGGCTTAGAAAAGGAAACATATTCTTTTGTTAGAAGTGCCGCAGCAGAATAGCTTTTGTACCCACATGCTTTCTTTGTGACATTTCTTTACGTATGATGGTTTTCCATTTGGTTGTTGGTCCTTTTGGTAGGATTCCGTACATATATTCCATTTGTCTAACCAAATCTACCCCAAGTCCCTCTTCTACAACTCCCCCTCCCATATTCCTCCACATCAGATATCTATCTCACAGCCAAACTTTAGATGAAGCCAGTCAAAATTCCAGCAGAGATGGAGAGGGGCTCACAAAGCTCCACCCCTAGCTGAGGAGATATTGGCTGTTGGTGGCTGGGGAGAAAGCATTGGTTTCCGCAACGATGATGTCCAATTGTCTAGAATCTGTTGCCTGTGCTCTACTTGGTGGCTCCACACAGCAGCACTTGCCATGGTACATAGAATGCTGTAGGCATTCAAGAAATATTAATGGAATGAATCCTTGAATGAACCCAAACTGTCCCTATTT
Organism: Rhizomys pruinosus; assembly: GCA_009823505.1. NCBI lineage: Eukaryota > Metazoa > Chordata > Mammalia > Rodentia > Spalacidae > Rhizomys > Rhizomys pruinosus. The sequence continues at coordinate 1,586,655 of VZQC01013109.1, forward strand.
CAATTGTTTGAAGAAACAATGTCAGAAGACTAACTGGTTATAATTTCCACATAAATCAGAATTGATATCCTGTGTCCTTCCTTTCTCATTTATATTATTTTCTTGCCTGCCCTTGGATATTCCATATGGTCACTAAAATATCCAAAATGTTGTTCTCCAAATCTGGCTTCTACCACCATGACAGTAAATAGCTATTGAGCAATATTTGTATCAGGCATGGAGCATGTGCTTTGTAGCTGGTTAAATTCCTGTAATAAGTTAGTAGAGTAGTTGATATCATTTTATCAATGCAGGGACAGAGGTACAGAAAAATGGAAATCTTGACTGTGGTTCATCACCTAGGAATATAGATAGGAATCCAGACAGAATGAAAGTGGAGTCCATACTTGTCATGGGCGTGCTATGGCACACTCTAGAATGTGATAAAATTCTTCTCTCTCCTTCAGAAAGTCAGGTTGATACAAGATTGGCCAATGAACAATTTATGATGTTATTTTTAATGTTCAGAATCAGTTACTGTGGTCTAATGATGTTTGTGCTTATAAAAATTTATTAAAAGTGGCAGGGAGGGCATGGTGGTGTGTCCACCTTCGGAGGCAGATCCCTGTGAGCAAGTCCAGTCTGATGCACACAGTGAGTTCCAGGTGGCCTGGGACTAGGAAGACTCTGTCAAAAAAAAAAAAAAAGTAAAAACACACAAAAATTATTAAAAGTTTATTAAAATTATATCAGCTATTAGAAAAAAGTATGTGTATGTATCCACTATTTACTATTTCAATAGTAAATAGTTATTTGGTAGTACTGTATCTCATGCTTTATGAAATTGGGGATTAACAGGGAACATGCCTCTCTATCCTAGGGATTTTCAGTTTTTACAAAAGTAAAGGTGTACAGAGGGAAGTAAAAAGAATAGCCAAGGGAGACAGTAGTGCTATGTTCTTGCCACTACTTCTCTTTAGGGGGCGATTGACTCGAGTCCATGTCCACACACCCTATGAGAGAGTAATCTCCATGTTATGCTCACAATTCGGTACAGATTTATTGAATGACTACTCTATGGAATATACCATGCTAATGACCACAGGCATAAAAAAGTGATTAACTATGTTGTAATCATTTTCAAAGGAGCTTCAATTCTTTCTAATTTTTTATTTATTATTTTTTATGTGTATGAATGTACTGTCTGCATGTAGGTTGGTGCACCCGTGTCATGCAATGCCGCGGAGGTCAGAAGAGGGCGTCAGATTCCCCTGAAACTGGAGTCAAAGACAGTTCTTAGTCACCATGTGGGTGCTGGGAATTGAACCCTGGGTCCTCTGCAAGAGCAGTCGGCACTCTTAACCGCTGAGCCATCTCTCCAGCCCTGGAGTTTCAATTCTAAAACCAGAGAAAACTGTAGGAAAAAGGAATTCAGAATATACTTAGACATTTTAAGAGCAAATAACAGGTTATTGCAAGTGGAGGTTCCCGTATGCTTGGTAAATTCAAGAAGAGATTCCTTTAAGATAGCATCATATAAAATGACTTGATGAACCAGTACAACTTCAACAGATGGAAATAGTGAAGTCAGGGTATTCAGGGCCATTAGAACCCAAACTTACACTGATCTCTGGCTCCTCTGGTTTCTCAACATGGCATACTAATTTAAAACAGAAAATTTAAGAAAAGATCCAAAATCCTTTTGCAACATGCTTACCTGCTATTCAATTTTGGAGCTCATGAATCTTGAATAAGAAGGGAAGAGGGGTACAAACACATGGCTTTTGTAAATTTTGATGGACCACCAAGAGACTGGATACTTGAAAAGAGATATTTGCATCCTCTGAGATCCCTGTGGAATGTCAAATCGATACACCGATATCGACTACGGTGGATCATGGGATGGTTTCCTGGGCTGCCCTGACTGTGGCAGCTTTGGGAAATTCCAGTGAGTTGGTGACTCTTGCTCCACCAGAAATGAAATGAGTCCTTGAGCTGAAAAGAGGCTGCTTGATTTGTACCTGTAATGAAATGCTGCTCTCCACACTGTATTATTAATGCATATGTGTGACAGAAGTAAAATATGTCACAGAAACATAAATATGCAGGATTTCTCATTGTTCTAGTTAGCTCCTTATTACTTAATAAAATACTCTTTTTTTGTTGTTGTTGTTGTTTTGTTTTTTTTTTTTTTTTTTGGTCTTTTTGAGACAAGGTCTCCTTGTAGCCCCAGCTGTCCTGGAAGTCACTCTGTAAACCAGGCTGGCCTTGCACTCACAAAGATCTGCCTGCTTCTGCCTCCCGAGTACTCTTTATAAAATCGACTTGGGGGGAAAGAGGTTTAATTTGGCTGGAGAGCCAGGGACTTGGAGGAACTTGGAGGCAGAAGCTGAAGCAGAGACTGTGAGAGAACACAGCTGATTCTTACTAGATCAGCCCCCTGGCTTGCTCAGCTCCTTTACTTATATAGCCCAGGCCCACCTGTCCGGGGATGGCATCGCCCACAGTGGCCTGGGTTCTCCTATAACAATCACCAATTGTAAAAATGCCACACAAATATGGCCTGTCTGATAGAGGCAATGCCACAGTTGGGCTTCCCTCTTCCCAGGTGACTTTATGCAGGTGACCCTCTACACAGGTGACTCCAGTTTGTATCACATTGACAAAAATCTAGCCAGCATACTCATCAAGTTAAAAGAAAACTAATTAGAGGACAAAAAGATAAATTAAGGTTCTTATCCATAATACTAATTTTACTATTAAGAGGCCTTGAACTTAAAGTACCTAAGCCTTCAAAGTGAAAGATCTCTTATGTACCCTGTAAGTGAAACACGCCCACAAAAGCAGAACATGATAGAAATTCAGAGCCTCATATATACTGGATAAAAGACAGAATGCAATAAATCATAACTTGCAAAATTCTGAAGGAAGATTATTTTCTTGTCCTAACCTCTTTTCCTTCTTTCATTTGTAGTTTTCGGTTAGTATACAAACAAATATGTTTTGCTGACATTTCCCCACATAGGTATCACTACCCGGCTTCTTTCACCACCACCACTGTGACCTTCCCTCCTTCAACTCCCTCCTTTCCTTCTTGCTGCTTGCTTTACTACCCCAGATAGTCCTCTTTTCTAATTCCCTCATATATATATTCAATTGCACTCTTGTTTCTGTATCTTTAGCTGTCTTCCTCCATGTTCCTAGTCCCCTTTCTACTTCAACGTTCTGTGCACGTATGTATATACATATGTATGTATGTTTTAAGTCTATATTCTGCATTAGAGGTAGCATATTACATTTGTCTTTCTGAGTCTGACTTACTTCTCTTAACACAATAATCTTCATTCCCAGCCATCTTCCTGTGCTTTAGTTCTTCCTTATACGTGGATAAAATTCCATTGTATATATCTGCTATATTCCTCCTTATCCATTCATCTCTGGAGCATCTAGGCTGATTCCATTTCTTTGTATTTTGAATAGTACAACAATAAACATAACGCATGTTTAAGTGTCTCTGGGGCCTGCTATCTTAAAAACCTCCAAGATATGTACCCAAGAGAGGCAGAGGAAGGTTATATGGTAATTCTATATCTAGTTGATATTTTCCCTCTTTTTGGAGAATTCTTTATACTTATTTCCATAGTGACTGAAATAGTTTGCACAGTTACTAGCAGCGTATAAGGATTCTTTATTAACATCTTTGCCAGTATTTATTGTTGTTTGCTTTCTTGATGACAGTCACTAGAGTGGTGTGAAAGGGAATCTCAAAGCAGTTTTAATTTACATTTCCATGGATGCCAAGAATACTAAGACACTTCTTAAGATATTTGTTAACATTTGTATTTCTTCCCAGTTGTCGGTTGGATGATGTTGTTTGTTGGTACTTAATTTTTGGCATTCTGTATAGATTGTAGATATTAAACCTTGACATATGTATAATTAGGAAATACTAGCTACCTTAACATATATATAACAGAATGCATGAAAGCCTATAGGCTTTCTCTTTATTCTGTTGAACTTTTCCTTCAGTATGGAAGAGCTATTTAATTTTATACAGTCTTATTTGAAAATTCTTAGGATCCTTGCCCCCCAGCAATGGGCAAAATAAAATAAAATAAAATAATATAACATAAAATAAAATGAAATTCTTAGGATCACTTACTATGTAGATAGAGATCTTTCTAAAAAGCTCTATTTTAAGCTTTGATGTATTTGTTATTTTTATTTTATGTATTTCAGTGTTTTGCCTGCATGTATATAAGTGTTTCAGGTTACACCTGTGCAGTGGCCAGAAAAGGATGTTGGATCCCTTGGAACTGGAGCTACAGATGGCTGTTAGCTGCTGTGTGGTTTCTGGGAATCCATCCCAGGTCTTTGAGAAGAACAAGTGTCCTTTACTATGTTTACATATTTTTATTTTTTATGTATAATCTTATTGATTTTTGTGGATTCCATATAATGTAGGAAGATCCAGTTTGAATTAGGGTCTAGTTCTCAGCTAGCATCCCTCAGGGCACCACGTGGCCGAGAGTCTGACCCCACCTCAAGGAGAAGCAAACAAGGTGGCCTAGCTGGGTGATGCTGGGTGGGACAACAGTGTGCAGTGGTGTGGAGTTGGAGGGCCTATGATTGGCTCTGGGAACTGATATCATTTGGTTTATAAAAACAGGCTGTAGCAAGGAATAAATTTGAATTTCCCAGTAACATGATCATGGAATTCCCAACCATCATTTTTATTAATTATTGCGTACATAGAGGCTAAGGTAGGTCTGCATTTCGTTTGGGTGGCCAGTGGGTTGGAAAGAGGACCACATGAGGATCACAAATCTGGATAGCTGGTGTTGTGAGAGGACACAGGCTGAAATAGGCCAACAGCCATCAGCCTGGAAATTCCTGTCTGTAGGAGTTTCTATCATCATCTAATAGTCCTTTAGTCATGTGTAGCTGCAATCCACATGATCTTCTTCCCTCTCTTGAACGGGCCTGGCAATCCCACAGGACTTCGAGCTTCAAGGCTGTCTCCTGCCTGCAGGCTGACAGCCTCTAGGCTTAGCTCTGGCAAGGAAGGGGGAGGGGACCCGCAGGGAAGTTACCTGACAAAGAAAGACAGACACGGACTAAGAGAAAGCCTGGAAGATAAAATTCTCTCTCTCTTTATTCATGCCAGCAGTGTGCTTATATACCAAAAGTTACTGTGCTCTGGGCAAGGAAGTGGGGGGCAAATGGAAGGGAAGGGCAAGCCACCTTGGCTCCTACCAGGGGGGCTGCAGAGCTACTGTTTGTGCAACCAGTAAACTAGAGGTGCGACATTTTGCTCAATAGGCGAGGCAAGAAAACACTGTGATATCCCGGACCTTCAGAGCTACAGATAACTCATAGAGACATCACATAACTCTTGGAGGTTTTTCAAGACAAGTCTTACAGTTCCCGCCTCGATCCAGGCAAAGTTTCATTCCTACACCTGTCCAGGGTTCAGCAGTCTCTGGGCAGGTGGGAAGTCAAGGTCAAGAGTGGAACACATGTCTTGTGGTTCCAGGCTAAGGGCCTGAGTTGGAAGTATCACCCAGTCCAGGCTACAGGAAGTAGCCAGCTGGTCTCTGCACTGAGAGACCAGTTCCCTACAGCAGCTGCTGGCAGGTGCTGTGTCCCCCTCCCCTTAGCAGGGTCACGTGGTCCCTGTTCGGCACAAAAGGAAAGCTTCCTCAATATAATACATCTTAATCATTTTTAAAAGCTCCCACTATCTCCATACTCCCCATAGCATGCCTACAGGCTTTCACGAATTCTGTCACACGTGTTAAGGTCTATTGAGACAGGTTAGTGTACCCACATGTTCCTTGTTGTGAGTTCATCCACTGGAACCTGCTCAGCCTGTTTAGAGTCATCCCTTAAAGGTCAACTCTCGGTCACCCAGTAGTGATCAGCTTCCAGTAGTCCCTCTGCTAAGGTTGAGGCCACTTGCACATCTCCCCAGTTCTATGCTGAGTTTTATCTGATTGACTTTGCATGGCCCTAGTACATGCTGTCACCATTGCTTAAGTTCATAGGAACAAGTTCCCAGGAGCCTGTGAGACTGTGTTTCTTTATGGTCATGCACCATCTCTGGTTCTTACAATATTTCCATACTATCTTCCTCAATGGATCCTAAGCCATGGGTGGGTGAGGTTTAATATAGGAGTTCTTTCCAAGGAAACACAGTCAGCAGTCTCTTACACTCTACACTTTGGCCAGTTGTGGCCTTCTGTGTGTCTTGTATCCTGTTGCATGAGGAAGCTTCACTGATGAGAGTTGAGAGCTCTATTAATATTCCCTCTACTCCTTGTTCCACTCTGTCCCATGATCCTTAGGTGTAGAGATTCCATTGTAGATATGTCAGGTAGAGTTACATTTGAGGTAGTTTGCCTATGTTTTTCTCTATTAGTTTCAGAGTTTAAGATACAATATTCAGGTCTTTGTTCCATTTTGAATTGATTATTGTGCAGGATAAGAGATAAGAAGTAGTTTCACTCTTCCACACGTGGATGTCCTGTTTTATGAGCACTATTTGTTAAAAAGACTTTCCCCAATGTTTTGGACACCTTTTTCTTTTTTTTTTTTTTTAGTTTTATTTATTATTTTTAATTTAGTACATATGACTGTATTTCTTGCATGTGTGTAAGTGCACTGGCATCCTGCAATGCCCCCAGAGGTCAGAAAAAAAGTGTTGGATTCACCTGGAACTGGAGTTACAGTTGTTAGCTGACATGTGGGCTCTGGGAATCAAACCCAGAGCTCTGAACCACTGAGCCATCTCTCTGGCCCCTCTGACAGCTTTTGCCAAGGTCATGTGACAGTGTCCTCCTGCTTTTGTGCTGGTGCCTCCATTGTTTTGTCACTATAGATCAACAGTGCAGTTTGAGACCGTGAAGAGTCCTTCCTCCAGCACTGTTCCTTCTGTACAGATAGTAGTGGCTGTTCTGTTTCCATATGAATGTTGTGATTATTTTTTCTAATTCTCTGAAGACTGTCTTTGGGATTCAGATGGAGATTGCACTGAATCTGTAGATGGATTTCAGTAATGTAGTCATTTTCTCAATGCTAAATCTGCCTATCTGTGAATATATGAAAGTCTTTGCATTTTCTAGTTTCTTTGATTTCTCTTTACGATCGTTTAAAGTCCTTATTTAAGAGGTACTCCATGTACTTAGATTTATTCCAGGGAATTTTCTCTGGAGCTAGTGTGACTGGCTTTTTTTTTTCTGATTTCTTATTTGGCAACTATGTTATGCTGACTTCGCATCCTGATATGTGTCTTGAAAGTGTGTATAATATCTAATACTTTTCCAGTCTTCTAAGTATAAGACTATGTCACCTCCTTTCCTACTTGAATCACGACAATTCTTTCTGTTACCATGTTGCAGTACCTGAGACATCAAGTAGCATATTGAATAAGAGCAGAGAGAGTGAGCACCATTGCATAATTCCTGATATTACAAGAAATGCTTTCACTCTGTCACCATTTATTAAGCTTGGCTATACATTTGTCATTAACCACTTGTGGTGAGGTATGTTTCTCATACTCCTAGCTTCTTTGGTGCTTTTGTCAAGATGAAATGGAGAACTTTGCCTTTCTCCATCGATTGATAAGATCATGTTATTTCTGTTCCTAGGTCCCTGTGTGTGCCATATTGCAGTGAACCATCCTTACTTCCCTGGAGTGTAATCAAATTGGCCATAGTACAGGATATGGTTACTGTGACCTTAAATTTTATTTCACATATTTTAATCACAAGTTTTCTGTATATGTTCATTAGATATACTGATTTATACTTTATTTCTTCTTATCCATTTTTACCCAAGGAAAATTCTGGCTTCATGCAATAAGTAGCATTCTTTGCCTTTCAATTTTATTTAAGTTTTTGAAATTAAATATTTATTTTATGTGCATGTGTTTTTCCTGCATGTATATAGGTATACCACATGTGTATGGTACCTATGGTGGCCAGAAGAGGGAGTTGGTTCCCCTGGAGCTAGAGTTACAGATGTCTATCTGCTGCCATGTGAATTCTCTCTCTCTCTCTCTCTCTCTCTCTCTCTCTCTCTCCTATATATATATATAGAGAGAGAGATATCTCTCTCTCTCTAGAGAGAGAGAGAGAGTCTTGACTCTGAGCTCTTAACTGCTGAGCCATTTCCCTGGTTCCTTCTGTAACAGTCTTAAGAATTAGTTCTCCCCTAGTCAGAAACTTCCTACTTAATACCCTCTAGAGTTGCTAATATTTTCACAGGAAATATCTTCTAGGTGTCCTGGGGGGGGGGAACACTACCATAGCCTTGAGATAGATCTATACAGGTAGGCCCTTCTGTAAACTTTCAAGACCATTTACACATTAATCACCCCACTAGAGTCATATGGCTGTGGATGCCAGGCATTGCATTGGTGCTTCAAAGATCCCAGACTCCAGCAGCAAACCTCAGAGCACATAGTTGGCTCTGCAGGTTGGTTCAACAGCTTACCTTGGGCTTACAGCTATCTAATTCTAAGACAATACTCATAAGGTCTTCTACACACTAAGGATTGAGGTACGGGGTATCTTCTACACACTTAACTGTCTGCTCCGAACCTCTTGCTACCTATGCTTTTTAACTTGTCAACATTTAGACTTCCCATTCTCTATAACTGCCTTCTATGGCTCTCTCTTATCCTTTGTCTGTAGAACTGCATAACCCAGTTTAAAACAATAACTACCTTCTCAAGGTGCCTCAGGCACAGCCCTTTGAATCAGAGGGGCATCTCTTTACTGCTGACATATCCCATTGGTGAAGTCAATATGTCAACAAGTTCTTCAATGCATTTGTACTTATGAGAGTGGTAGATTTGTCTTGTGGGTAGAAATGCTAGGTTCTTTTCAGCAGAGCGACAAGCTTTAATCCCAGCAATGAGGAGGTAGAATCAGGTATATCTGTGTGAGATCACTGGCAGCCTGGTCTACATAGTAAGTTCAAGGGAACCTGAGGCTACAGGGAGAACCTGTCTCGAGAAAAACGTGATGAATTAGAAATCATGTTGAAGCTGGGTGTGGTAGTGCACATCTTTAATCCCAGCACTCAGGAGGCAAAGGCAGGTGGATCTCTGGGAGTTCAAGGCCAGACTGGTCTACGAAGTGAGTTCCAGGCTAGCTGGGGCTACAGGGAGACCCTGTCTCAAAAAAAAAAAAAAAAAAAAAAAAAAAAAAAAGCATGTTGAGAAAGTCAAAGAAATGGAATCCAGATCCAGAATATGTTATATGGAAATAATAAAATTGTATAAAAGGAAAACTCAATGGAAGAAAAGCAAAAATAAATTTAGAGTAGATCTTTAAAGGAGTGACTCTAGATAGGCTGACTAGACTCCAGTGGATGAACTTGGCCAAAGGGACATCTGGATAGAAATGCTTCATCATATAGGACTTAATATGACAGAATACCTAAAATATGGTGGGGGAGGTCTAGATTTGACTAGGATGTATTATATGAGATTGAGATGCCCAAATTTCAATAAACATTAAAAATGAAAAAAAATTAATTTTCAAATTTTTAAAAATGTTACCTTCAATGTATATAATAAAATAGCAACTTTTAGATTACATGGTTACCAAAATTTCAATCAAGGTAAATGTGAAAAAGTTAACAACTAACACATTCCATTTCAATTTCCGGAGCAACACAGAAGAGAGATTTGTAAGGCTCCAGAGTGAACTGAAGTGTAAACTGGTAGTGTAGGCTGAAAATGTGTTCCAGGGAGAAAATGTACTGGCAAGATCTAGAGGCAGAGGTAGGGAGTAGTCAAGATAGATTGATAGGGCTTAAAGTCAATGACCACAAAGGGAAATAGAACTAAATCTCTCACAGAGTGATTGATAACGGAAGTGTATAATTGCCACCTTGCCCCCAAGGTCCAGAATGACAAATCTTCAGTCACTTTGTCAGCATAATTTCATCAAATTCGCCACACATTATTTTATTCACAAGATTTAAAACCAATGAAGATTACAACAGACTAAAAGGTGCCCTAGTGGCTCACTCCTTTCCTCTTTCCATTTATTTATTTATTTATTTTTACTTGTTTATTTAATGAAAATTGACCACAACTTAAGGATCCTGCACTTTGTATTTTCTTTCTTAGTAATGATTATTAGAAGAAAAAAGTATTCTGATTACAATTGCAACAAATATTTTATACCCCTATTAGACTACTCCTAGCTACTCATAATAATTTTTAAAGATTTGTTTAATTTTTACTACGTATGTGTGTTTGTGTCTGTGTGGGGGTATGTTCATGTGCGTAAATGTGCCCATGGAGGTCAGAAGAGGGTGTCAGATTCCCTAGATCTGGAGTTACAGGTGGATGTAGGCTACCTGACCTGGGTGATGAAAACTGAACTTTTGTCTCCTACAAGAGCGTTAAGTGTGATAAACTGCTGAGCTATCTCTAGCCTCTACTCATAATATCTCAAAAAGGAAGATATGTTTAATTTCTTATCTGAGTTTCTTTATCAATATTAATATAAAGTTTAAAATAGGCATGTCTTTGCTATACTGAAAGTTTAATTACCAAGTATTGATTCCTGACCCCTGTAATCTTCAGGCTTATGTGGGACTTGCAAACACAGTCAAGTAAAAGCAAATATAGAAACTTACCCAGGTCACGTGGTATAAAAATCTTAAAAACTAAAAATAAATCAAAACAGACCGATTGCTAAAAGATTCACCTTGTATTTCAGGGTTACGATGATGGCTATGGAGGAGAATATGATGACCAGACCTATGAAGCTTATGATAACAGCTATACAACTCCAACGCAAAGGTAAGGCATTTGCTGTCTAAGTAACAAGTCTCAGGATTATCTCTAAACCTATTCTGTTTTGTGACTGTGAATAATAGTTAGGTGAGAGTTTAGAGCATTTGGTTTAATCTCCATTATCTTTCTAAATTATTCAATTGCTTACCAGGCTGTAGGAGGTAAAATATAGTAATTTTGCAACTGGAAACAATGAAACAATAGCCAATCAACTCATTAAACAAGCTTGCATTTAACTAAGCACTGTTGTTTTTAGATATTAATGAACTTGTAATTAGGATAACAACAAAGCAGCCTCTTGCTCAGTGTGGCTTTTATTCTAATGCATAATTTTCATTTGTAAAGCAAAACATAAGGAAATATTATTGGCATGCTAAAAAAAAGGCAAATTCATAAATTATCTTGAATAATCAAAACTTCCTTCTGTTCTTCATCAGTATATTAGTAACTTTCTTGTTGCTGTGATAAAATTCCTTGACCAAAAGCTATGTAAGGAAGAAGGTTTACTTCAGTTTATGGTCCTAGGGGGTTAGAGTCCATCATGGCAGGAAACATGGCAGAAAGCCTCAGAAGCAGAAAGCTGAGGGATCACATCTAAACCACACAAAGGAAGCAGGTGAGAGAGAGAGAGTTGGAAGTGGGCAAAGCCTGCCCATAGTAACATACCTCTTCCAGCATGGCACCACATTCTGAAAGTTCCAGAATCTCTCTAACCAGAATGACCAACTAGGGATTAAGTGTTTCTGGGCCTATAGGTACACTTCTCATGGGAACCCGCCACATTCTACTCCCTGTCCCAGAGACTCATGGCCATATCAACACTGTTCAAAAGTCCAAACTAAGACTCAAGACAAACTCTTACCTGTGACTCTCTGTAAAATCAAGAAAAAAAAAAACTTACATAACTCCAACATACAATGGCATAGAATATGTATTCCCTGTGGAAAGACAAGAGTGGGGTATGTGGAGAGGAAATACTAAAACTCAGCAGGGCAATTGCCAAAATGTGGAGCTTCGTGTCCAATGCTTGGGGCTTTAGTTTCACAGGGCTAGGTGGCTCAACCCCTCTAGCTTTGCTACTTGCAACACCCATCTCTCCCTCTTGGTCTGGTTCTGCTTCCTGATGATGCGATGCTCTCCTTAGCAGATGTCTCCAGCTCTGGAACCTACAATGTCTTGATGTCTCTACTACAAGCAGGAATTCACTTTTACAGTTTTTCACAATGGTCTCTCACAGCTTCACAAGGACTCCCCTGCCACAGGTTCCCTGGCCTTGACAACCTGTTTCCTCTCTGAAACTTCAAAGGAAGTATCCGTGACCCCTTAACGCTTGCATCATTTATGCATCCAAACCAACACCATATGGACAACATCTTCAGATGGACCTTCACTCCCTTCAACCTATTGCTCTCTAGGACCAAGCCACCCCTTAGGGCTTCTTTCAGCCATTGGAAAGTCAGCTGAATGGAGTCCTCCCCTGAAGACCCTTCCCATTGTTCCAGTGCACAGAAGGAGGCTTTAGAGCTAACTTCCTTAACTATCAACACTTCTCTTTCAGTTCCTGTCTTGGCTGTAACATTAAGCTTCCTAGCACACTTTTTCTCTCCAAAGTGTACATTTAAAAAACTTTCTTTCTGCCTTCATTGCTCTTTACATTGTAGGCCTACAATAAAGTTCAGTAACAATATACAACAAACTCAATGTTACGTTATTTTGAAATTTCCTCTAAAAATAAATTAGTTCACTGTTCCTAAATTCAGCTTCTGGTAATTTATTGGAACAAGAGCGGAAGGCAGACAGATTCTTTGCTGAAATATCACAAGAATGACCTATAGCTCAGTTTCTCTTTAAGTCTTTGGTTCCCTTTGAACTGTCCTGAGTTGGACTTCTACATTCCAGATTTATCTCAGCACTTTTGACTTCCAGGATCCTATTACAAAGGCCTATTAAGCCCTGCCTATAGCTTTTCTAGTTCAAGGTTCCAGTCTTCCACATTTTCCCAATCAACAGCCTTGCCATTGGTGAAATAATAATTAAAACTAAACATAAACATGCCAACTTATAAAACACAGAGTGTATTGGGGCTTACAGTTCAAGAGGGAGTATCCACATTTTGCGAAAATTCCTTCTGGGAGATACATGTGCATGTGACATCCTGCCTCCCCCTCCTGCAGTCTAAAAGGCAAAGCAAATAACAGACTCCACAAAACACAGTTTAGAAAATTCTAATGAGTGAAATTGGGCTAGCTTACAGAGGAAATGGATGAAGCGTTCATTTACAGCAACATTGGCACTCCTTCCTGGACATACAGGAGAGCTTCCTTCCTGGCATGGAGCCTGCAACTTCTTGTATACCCTTATCCTCTCCCTGTCATACAGTTAAGGCCCACTAGCTGGTTGGGATGGGTAGCTGACTCCTCTGGATCCTTCTTCTTTCTTGGAAGGCCAACAGTTATAATCCTGGGCCCGTAGGTGCCCCTAAGTATGGGAAGGCATTTGATGTCCAAGGTTCACAGTGCTGTCCATGCTACACTCTACCCTTTCCTCTGGCTCTGTACAGCACCCTCTGGCACTATGAAGCCCAGACATCCAGTGACGGGGAGTTGTCAGCTTGGTCTCAGCTGGAGCTCTCGTTTCTACGCTCACATCATGCCGTATCTTCAGCAATAGGGTCTTACCATCTGCTTCCGGTATGCAAACAACATGAGTGGCAACAACTTTTTTTAAAGGGGCTCCAGGGCCTCCCTGGCCAACAACTCACAGAGGGGCAACCCACCCCTGGTACTAGGATCTTTATTTAACAATTGTTCAATCTTATTGGGAGCCTCTATTTTTTATTTTTAGAAGATATCTGTTTACTTTTTGGCATCTGTAAGCCCAGACCACTGTGGACCTTTTCCAACCACCCTGGTGGATGTCACTCCTGCCTTACCTGACCATAAAGCTCCCAAGAATTTCACAGTTATACCTGGAGCTGGCTCCCGTGTGTGAATCTATTTTCCCTTCATCTTCATTTCTTCAGGTGTGTTTGATACTTCTCCAATAATTTTCTATAGCTCTGCTGCCCTTTCTTTATGCTTGATTTTCTATGAATTAATTCTTTCTATCCTTCCATGCTCAGCTCCAATGTTAACTGCTCTGAACTGTCTTTCCTTAAACTTGTTTTTGTTAACAGGCTGTTTCTGCCCTTAATTCCAGTAGTACCACATCTAATTTCTAAAGCATTCTCTTGCTCCATCTTACATTGGGATTATTTGTGTCTATTTAGTCTCTTATCACCCTTACCCTTGTTCAAAATCCTTATCTGGTTTTGTCTCATGTTGCCCATATTACCAGGCATTGAGTCTTTCATGGAGATTATTTTAAATAGAGGGCTGTTGTATACCTGAAGATCAGTTCTACCATGTTCTACACTGTGAATATTTTTAAAAGAGCACCTTTCCCACAAAATTCATAATTGAATATATTATATTTATTATATTTATTGACAAAATATGTACATGCTTGTCAGATATTAAGTGCTAAAATAGTAGTGATAAAGAAAACAGGTCATTGGTGGAGGTGGATATAAAATCCTCTTTTAAAACAACTGTATTTACAAGATAATAACCTCTCCTTCACTCCCAGTCTTCCTACATATCCCTTCTTGGTCACATGGTGACTGATGTTTCTCAGACTAACTCAGAATTTAATGTTTCAGCCCAAATGAATGGAAGCACAGGGTCTCCAGAGGAGCTGCTACTCAACATCATTGCTTTGTGATGTTCTTAAATACTGAATATGCATTGGAAGAAGGAAGTTGATGGCTCTTGACTGCAAAAATGTATCTAGATAAACAGCTTAAACTTGTTACATTTCACTATAAAGGTATGAATTATGCAAAAATGCAGCTTAGATACAAGAGGAAAATAAAGTACTTTGCTAACTTAAAAAAACTAAGAATTATAAATAAAGTAAGCAAGTCCTAAAATGTATTAGGTTCTAATATAGTATCTGGCACACTAGAAATTCTTAATATTTGAGCCAGACTAGTCTCACAGCAAGTTTCAGCCCAGACAGGGCCACAGAGTGTGACCTTCTTTCAAAGTTAAAAAAAAAAAAAAAAAAAAAAAAGAAACAGGCCGGGGTGTGGTGAGGCAAGCCGCCTTGAATCCTAGCACTCGGGAGGCAGAGGCAGGTGGATCTCTGTGAGTTCAAGGCCATCCTGGTCCACAGAGTGAGTTTCAGGACAGCCAGAGCTACAGGGAGACCCTGTCTCAAAAAGACAAAAAAAAGGAAAAAATTCCCAATAAATATTTGTTGAGTAAATTAATTTAAATAAATCAATACATAAATGAAAGAAATAACTCATAGAACTCTAAGGAGCTTTTTAATATATCAGTTTGTAACAAAGAGATTCAGAAACCAGAGATTTATTGGCAAATATATGAAATTCTTAATTTTATATTTCATTTAGTTGGTCTATATGAAATAAAGAATGATTAACAATTACTGGAGATGTAACTCAGTGGTAAAATCCTACTTAGCCCTCACAAGGTCCTGGGTTCCATCCTCAGCCCCACCAAAATAATAATCTAGTAAGATAAGCACTTATTAAGTGATATGTATTCCTGACAGTACAGGAGCCAAAGTACCAATATTTAATTTTTATATTGTAATATAATATTTCCCCCTCCAAACAAGCTATTTGAGGATTGGTTTGCAACTGAATGAGTAGATTCATGTAGTTAGAGAATAATCCAGTGTTAGGAATTAAGTCTTAGGGAAAGTACATTTTTAAAGACTTAGTCTAGAATTTTTTTCTCAACTATGGTTCCAATTGAACTGTTAAGTCATTTGATTTAGGACAAGATTGTTTAAAGAATAAAATAAAATGAGAATATATGATCTAAAACGCTATTTATATACAATATAGCTATTTTTGGCTGACAATACAAATAGTTGATTCGTATAAGTCAAAATCAGAAGAAATGCTGATTAGAGTCTTGAAAGCCAAAGTAGGAGATGTGTAACCTATGAGGAATAGGAGAAAATTATTCTAAGTCTAGTTAGCCAGGTGAATGCAGGATTTATGGAAATGTTGTGAAGCAGAACCTAGCTGGATAATTGTGTCCCTTCATCAGAAATTGTAAGGGAAGGATTACAAGGTAACAACTGTACAAAGGTTCACCTGACAGTTCAAAAAATATACAACTTTAATAATCCCTAGTTGTTTTGTAAGGCATCATTACTTCTGAAAATTTTCAAATGGATCAGAAAAAAGAATATGTTAAAGATTACTCAGGAGACAACTTACCTGTGTGACCCTAACGGATGGACTGATAAGGTTGATAATAAGAGATCTCCAACCATCTTTTTCTCTTGATCTTTGTCTATTAAGAGAAGAAGTAAAGAAATAGGTTGCAGAATTATCACCAACCTTCAAAGTGCAGAATTACAATTGCAGTTTCCAGTGTAATTCATATTCTTGGAGTCTTTGTCTTTGGCCCAGTTACACTCTGTGTTAACACCTTTAATTGGAACATTTTTATTTAGTTCTCTCCACATTTTTATCTGCTCTTAAGGACATTAACATTTTCAGGATCAACTTTCTAAATCAAGCCATTTCAGTAAATTTTTTTAACATTTCCCAATATAAAATCATACACATAAAAAAAAAAAGTAGAAAAATAATTAAAATTATGAAGATACAAAGACCTGAATATAACCAAGATCAAAAAGAGCAATGCTGAAAATTTGGAATCTAACATTTGATTTGTATGTGGAATGTTTAATGAAATGTATAATTTTTGGTGTAAAATATCCACTCATTTGAATGTGTGGAACTATCAGGATCCATATACATGGGGGTGGGCAGAATATAAGACTCCCCAGGTAATCTGAAGAGACTATAGTAAGATTTTCATTGCAGAGTAGCACAAGGAATAATTGAATAATCCAGTCCTTGGGGTCAATATTTCTGGGCTGGGNAAGATAAAAGTGCCAACTACTGCACCAGTGTCATGTGCTGTGCTGGACACTGATGTGTTCATAAATGTATATATATTTTTGGTGTTTTTGACACAGGGTCTCTCTGTAGCCCCAGCTGGCCTGGAACATGCTTTGTAGACCAGGCTAGCCTTGAACTCACGAGGATCCACCTGCCTCTGCCTCCAGAGTGCTGGAAATAAATGAATATTTTTATTTTTTTTTGAACTCTAAGGAGCTTTTTAATATATCAGTTTGTAACAAAGAGAGTCAGAAACCAGAGAATTTATTGGCAAATATATGAAATTCTTAATTTTATATTTCCATTTAGTTTGTCTATATGAGAATAAGAATGATTAACAATTACCTGGAGATGTAACTCAGTGGTAAAATCCTTACCTAGCCCTCACAAGGTCCTGGGTTCCATCCTCAGCCCCACCAAAATAATAATCTAGTAAGATAAGCACTTATTAAGTGATATGTATTCCTGACAGTATAGGAGCCAAAGTACCAATATTTAATTTTTATATTGTAATATAATATTTCCCCCTCCAAACAAGCTATTTGAGGATTGGTTTGCAACTGAATGAGTAGATTCATGTAGTTAGAGAATAATCCAGTGTTAGGAATTAAGTCTTAGGGAAAGTACATTTTTAAAGACTTAGTCTAGAATTTTTTTCTCAACTATGGTTCCCTAATTGAACTGTTAAGGTACATTTGATTTAAAGGACAGATATGTTTTTAAAGAAATAAAATAAAATGAAATATATGATCATAAAACTCCATTATTTATATACAATATAGCTATTTTTGGCTGACAATACAAATAGTTGATTCGTTATAGTCAAAATCAGAAGAAATGCTGATTTAGAGTCTTGAAGCCAAAGTAGGAGATGTGTAACCTATGAGGAATAGGAGAAAATTATTCTAAGTGACTAGTTAGCCAGGTGAATGCAGGATTTATGGAAATTGTGAAGCAGAACCTAGCTGGAATAATTGTGTCACCTTCATCAGAAATTGTAAAGGAAGATTACAAGGTAACAACTGTACAAAGGTTCACCTGAAGTTCAAAAGATATAACAACTTTAATTAATCCCTAGTTGTTTTGTAAGGCATCATTACTTCTGAAAATTTTCAAATGGATCAGAAAAAAGAATATGTTAAAGATTACTCAGGAGACAACTTACCTGTGTGACCCTAACGGATGGACTGATAAGGTTGATAATAAGAGATCTCCAACCATCTTTTTCTCTTGATCTTTGTCTATTAAGAGAAGAAGTAAAGAAATAGGTTGCAGAATTATCACCAACCTTCAAAGTGCAGAATTGCAATTGCAGTTTCCAGTGTAATTCATATTCTTGGAGTCTTTGTCTTTGGCCCAGTTACACTCTGTGTTAACACCTTTAATTGGAACATTTTTTTTTATGTTCTCTCCCCCATTTTTATCTGCTCTTCAAGGACATTAACATTTTCAGAGATCAACTTTCTAAATTCAAGCCATTTCAGTAAATTTTTTTAACATTTCCCAATATAAAATCTATACCCAAAACAATCATAAATGTGAAAAAATATTATATTTACTTAGATACAAATGGTAACACTGAAGATGAAAATCAAAAGAGCAAGTCTGAAATTTGGAATCTAACAATTTGATTTGTATGTGGAATGTTAAGAAATTATAATTTTTGGTGTAAAATATCCACTCATTTGAATGTGTGGAACTATCAGGATCCATATACATGGGGGTGGGCAGAATATAAGACTCCCCAGGTAATCTGAAGAGACTATAGTAAGATTTTCATTGCAGAGTAGCACAAGGAATAATTGAATAATCCAGTCCTTGGGGTCAATATTTCTGGGCTGGGCATGAGCTTCTCTGCCACCAATGAATGAAAATGAAAGGGACACAGAGACCACCATAGGGCAGCCCACCTGACTAGCTGATGCTTTTGCTTTAGAATGAGAAGGAAGTACCCGTGCCTCACTGTTTTCCCTCCTTCTACTCTCTCCCATGGCTCTTCCTGTCTCCTGTCTGGACACTTTAGGAATCAGAAGACAAGAGACTCAGGAGGTAGTGGCCTCCCTTAGTCTTCTTCCCTATAGAAAATAGGCTGGAGGGAAAAGGGTTTTGTGTAGACCAGTGGTAGAAGCCTTGTACAAGATCCAAACTTTGTATCTCTGATGAGAAATAATTGCACAGATTCATGTTAGTTGCTTAAAGGTAAAAGCAATGGCTTGAAATTGCTATGGAAGAAGTCACACAATAAGGTTTTATTTTTAATTATTTGAGAGTTTCATACAATGTATTTTTTATCATCTTCCCACACTGCAAACTCCTCCCACATTCACCCCACCTCCTTACCCCCCTTCATGTTCTTTTCTTCTCCTCCAATCCAGTCCAATTTGTGCTGCTTAGTACTCTTGAGAGTGGGTCAGTCTTGCCATGCAGTTTCTAAATGAACCTTCATTTTATTTGTAAGAAGGCATCTGTTTTTGGAAAAGTGAAAATACACAACGATCATATGAAATGCACATCTGATGAGCTAACGTGTAACTTCTTGGCTCCTCAATGGTCAGCCCAAAGGATGGAGACCACAAATTTGGTCCTCAGAGGCTATTTGAATGAATGTCAGCTGGGTGAGAGGCAGAGGCAGGCAGATCTTTATGAGTTCAAGCCCAGCCTGGTCTACATAGTGTGTTCCAGTACAGCTGGAGCTACAAGGAGACCCTTAGACATGTTGCTTAACTATATGTATGAAATGCACAAAACTCCAATTAAAAAAAAGATTTCAAAAAAATGTCACTCACAGTCTAAGAAGTAGAAAAAGGAGGTGTAAAAATGCAAGACTACTGCTGTGTAGCTACTTATGGTTGCACACACCTTTAATCCCAGTGCTCAAGAGGCAGAGGCAGGCAAATCTCTGTGAGACTGATACCAGCCTTGTCTATATAGCTAGTTCCAGGCCAGCTGGGGATGCTGGCCTGGGGATGCCTTGTCTCAAAAACGAAAATATAACATCTGGGCTGTGTGGAAAGAGTGCTCAACAAGAAACAAGAAACAAGTATCTGGGGAGCATTATGCAGCAAAGGTGAGAAGCCATTTGCAATTTGAGTGGAGATGATAAATCTATGCTACCACATAGCCACAACTCATCAGTCCATTCATGCTCAAAGTCACCTAAAGTATTTAAAGAATTACACATTGTGCTGATATTTACAGCACTGAAATCCCAGTCAAGTTCAGGAATTATGCCTTAAAATTATGTGCAGGCAGTTAACTTTCTGTCCCATTCAAGCTAGGGTTCAATAACTTCTATGTACATAGACCAAAGGCATGTAACAGTTCATTTAACAGCACCATGTACCAGTGAGCCTAATTAATCAGTCAGTTGAAGGTCTTATTTACAGAAAATAATTACTACATGCTAGTAATAATTTTACATGGCAAAGCAAAAGATTAATCTCTTTATTATAAAATTTCTCAGCCTTCAATTATGTAATAATGGGTTGAAAATAAACAAAAGATAACAAGCTAAATTGAAAACAAATGATAAAAGGATATTATTTGCAGAAACGTTGGAACAGAGTTAGATTGCCAAACACCAGTATACAGAAATGCATTTCTCTATCATTTGTGGCATGAAGCAACTCTCTGAAAAGACCCATTTTCTCTAAAGGAGATCTTTGCCAAGCTGATCATAATTTTACATGGTATGCTTTATATAGACCTTCTATCTTGATCCTTAATCTATGAGCAGAACAAATGTGTCACTTACCTCATGAATAATCAGCCTGTATTTCACCCTGTGAACAATAATTATCAACTGAAATTTAAAGAGACGCATATAGTTACTAATGTTTCAGAGTATTCCGAGATGAAATACTACTTAGCACTCCAACCTCTGTGAACATGAGAAGGAGAAGCTGTGTGTCCACACCTGCTCTGGTGGAAGAATCACCTGATATTGGTAGTTGCTGAGTTCTTGATACACAGCAGGTCCTTACCATGACACTATCATGCTATGTCCCTTAGAGTTGAGGACATAAATGTATTACTCTGGTGGAGCAATGAACTGGAGTTCAAAGACATTCTATGATTTTCCCAAGACAGCACATTCATAAAGCCAGAAATGAGCATCTCTCAAATTTACATTGAAATTCCCTTTTCATGTCTTCTATATCAGTGGATTAAAAATTCATACATAAATAATATTTTTAAAGAATGCTAATTTTCCTCCACATGAATTAGACAAGGGAGGATTCACTGTCCTCAATGCTTGAGATGTCTTTTCTCACAATGAGTTATATTTGAGTAGGAGATTCACATCTCACTTTCTTGACACAAAGGAGACAGAAAAACTAACTCCCCTGGTATATTGTTACCTGCATACAAACCTATCTTCCTACATGTTTACGTGTTTATCTTGTGGATGAATTGTGGAAGACACAGATTTGTGTTTTATTCATTCAAGCTACAGAAACTTGTCTATAGACCAAACTTTCTGCACTTGCTTAAGCCAATAAATAAATAACAGCACTAAAATTTTAAGCATATTTAAACATTGATTTGAAGTCCAAATAGACTATCAAAGATAATTTAGAAATGTATAGTCAGAAGCATTATTCTTTACCTCATTAGAACTCTGTGAAAATTGTATAGTAGGTGAAGGTGTGTCGAGCCCACACCTTTAATCTCAGCGGGTGCATCTCTGTGAGACTAAGACCAGCCTGGTGTAAATAGTAAGTTCCAGGCTAGCCAGGGCTACACAGTGAGACCCTGTCTCAAGAAGACAAAACAAAACAAAACAAACACACAATCCCCAATTGTATTTCACGTATAGAGATAGACTTGCAAAACGTACCTTTTTTTGACTATTAGTTTGCACATTTTTTTTTTTTTTTTTTTTTTTTTTTTTTCAGCTTTGAAATTATAAAAAAATTTTAAATGAGAAGAGCTTTTTCTAGTATGTTATTTGAACAGTTTCTCCACTATTAAATTGTTGTGACAGCCAAGGAGATGATGAGCTACTGGTAACAGCTCCTATGCCAGCCCTGATGACCGAGTTTGGTCCTTGGATACCAGGCTAGACAGAGAGTGTCACCCCATCATATTGTCTTTCTCACTTTCACACACACACCACAGACATAAATAAAAAAAAAAAAAAAAAAAAAAAAAAAAAAAAAAAAAAAATATAGTTAAATAAATAAATAAATAAATAAAGTTATACAGCTTGTTTAAGGGTTTAGTAAGGTTCATTTACAGAATGTTGTTATTTGCTAACATTATAAATGTAATAATAGTGAACTCTTAACAAAACAGTTACTCTCTCATGAACATATTTCCCCTGGAGCAGCAAGTGAGGCCTTGCCTTCCTGCCCACAGCAGAAGCCCCTGGGTGTGCACTCTCCGGATACTGTGTGGCTGCATGCCCCTGGTGACTGGCTGCCAGCAGCCCCTCACAGCACTCCTGGAGCATCTCCCCGCTAGGCACCCTCAGCACCCTGCAGCCCTTTCCTCATCTAGTTGTTTTCACAGCTGCCTTACAGAGCAAGGGACAGAGGCGCCTCTGTGTCTGTGCGGCAATGGTCCGGCCCTGGAGCTCTTGGGTCTCTACATATGCTCTCAGAGGATCTGCTCTGTGCTGGACGCTGAGATGTCCAGAAGGCAGCAGGCGGCATAGGGGTTGAGCTCGTCCTGGTCTCTCTGCACAGTGCCCACACATACCACATACGCAGCACCTTGTCTGGGTCACCCTCAACCACTTGGCCTTTGGGGTTTTTGATCACCATCACCAGCCGGGTCTGGAAAGTGATGATCAGCACCGGACCCTGCTCTCATCTTTCCCATAGCCAGATCCACATTGCTGACATCCAGGATCCGGGAGTGGAACTGGAGACCCAGGGCCTTGCCCTGCTGGATAGGGTGGACCAGTTGGCTGTAGGTAGCTTCATAGCACCAGTCTTGGAGAATGTCAAGCTCTCCAGAAATCATAGCCTCCAGGATATTGGGGATGATGTCATTCTCACATTGTCGCAAAAAGTGGTCCTTGTTGAAGGTTGGGTCCACCCTAAGGATCTCCGTGAGCACCTCTGAAATTTCTGTCTTAGAGGACAGTCCCCCCAATAAGTCAGTGACTTTATCTGTCAAGGCCCGGGATGCTCAGATGAGCATGTTGTCACTCTCATCATACTTCATCTTCATCTCGAAGAACTGGTTGAAAACCACACTGTTGTCTTTGAAGTCCTTCCACTGCTGGTACCATTTGGAGTCCTTATGCAGTGCAACCCCCAGTGCCTCCTCGTTGGCTTCGAACACTGTTTTCTTTTAACTTCTCTCTGGCAAACTCCGTCCTTTTCCGTAGCCTCTCAGGTCGGTGGTGGGGCCCCGTGTCTTCCAGCACACACTCATCAATCTCCTTCACTGATCCTACACCCTGAGAGATGGCTTTGAAGGCTGCAGTCTTGCCCAGCTTCTCTACACCCTTACACACCGACTCTGCAGACTGCTCAGGCAGCCTCCTCCACTCGTTCCTTGATCTACCGGCCCAAGTCTCTCTTACTGACTTCATCAAGACTCTCTTTCACGGTCCCTGTCAACTCTCCCTGATTCGTCTTTATCGCCTCACTGGTGTGCACAGTCTCCCATTCAATGGTTTTGTATTTCCTCCTGGCTTCCTGGAGGGCGTCTGA
Organism: Rhizomys pruinosus; assembly: GCA_009823505.1. NCBI lineage: Eukaryota > Metazoa > Chordata > Mammalia > Rodentia > Spalacidae > Rhizomys > Rhizomys pruinosus. Next base: position 1,610,110 of record VZQC01013109.1, read on the forward strand.
CTCTTCCAGTTTCTTGGCCTCATCCCGAAAATTTTTTATACTTTCTTTCATCTCTTTGTTTTTGGCTAGCTCTTGTTTGATGTTATCTAACAAGCCAGATAAGAAACCTTTTCTGTTCCCAGAGGAATAGGATCTGGTCAGTGGCAGTTCTCTGCCTGGCCAGTATATCTGGTAGCTCGAACTGCTGGGTAGGTTGTGACTGGATAGAAACTGGACTCCATTGCCCAGGCATTTCCGCAGACAAAAGCACCTGACACCCCGCAGCGTCGTAGCCACCATGTTGGACAAGCCATGTGACCTTCCCTCAGCTACTTTTCTTGTACATCCCAGTTCCACCTTCCGAGGGATGGGACCGTCCGTAGTATGTCAGTCCTCCTAAGTCAACTTGCAATCAAGAAAATAATTTATCCCCAAATTCGCATCTCCCACAGATTTTAATTTACTAAGAAGTGTTCATAAATACCAAGTAAGGAGTATGGGTCTGGAAACACAAGGCACAGAGAAACAGTACACAATAAAATAAATTCATATTGCTATTTCTCATAGTTCTGGAGGTGGAGAAGTCCAGGATCAAGGTGTGGCAGGGTCAGTGTCGGTGACAGCCTGCTTCCTGCCTCTTAGATCCTTTCACTGTGTACTCAAATGAGAAGGGTGTGAGTTTCCCATGGACCTCTTTTATCATAGCTCTATCCCCACTCATCAGACCTCCTCCCCCGTGGTCTAGTCAATCTCCAAAGGACCTACAAAAATAAATAAATAAATAAAATGCTCCCTTCCACAGGCCTTTATGTTCCATTCTATTAGTCAGAAAATATTCAACGTGTTAATTGCTATGTGCTCAGCTGTGCCATGCATTGATAATGAAAAAGGACACAGAAAGGCTTTACCAACTTAATGTTCTGTTTACAATATCATCTTTTCCCTTCTTAATTCATTTGGTGTCTTCATTTACTGCCGTGATAGAGTCCTGTTGATCAAAGTCCTTGGAGATCTCCCCCGTGCATCTTGCCCAGATTTGAACAGTGATGGACACTCTGCCAGTCCATTCCCTGGCTGCTCTGGAGAAGTTCCTACTGCTGAGATTTTACTCCCTGCCCTTAAAGCTGCCTTATTTTCCTTTCCTGGTTAATTCCTACTAACTTTGACTGTTTTAGCATTTTCAGAAGGAAAAACAGAATAATGTTTCACACATGTTTAATTATTTTTCTGCTAGACTGTGATTTCCATGAGTCCATTTTCAAATCCTTCTATTTGATGCCTATTAGGGTATTTCATGAAATAAACAAAATCTATCTCTATGTAACTGTTGGGCTTTTTGCTATTATTTTGATTTTATGCTCATTATGTCATTACTTTGCATGGCTGGGAATAATGAAAATGAAAGGATACTCTAGGAAATACCAGAGGGAAATGGAGATAGATATCATGAGAAAATGGAAGTAACAACAGAGTAAAGCGCTTCTTTTTAAAACTTTATTTATTATTTTATTCAATATATGAGTGTATTACCTGCATGTGTATAACTTCAACCTGGGTCATTCAGTGCTCATGGAGGTCAGAAAAGGCATTGGATCCCCAAGAACTGTAGTTGCAGACAGTTGTTAGCCTCCATATGGGTGCTGGGAATCAAACCTGGGTCCTGTGCAAGAACAATCAGTGCTCTTAACTTCTGAGCCATCTCTTCATCCCCAGGAAATCATTTCTCAAAACCTATTTGCAAATAGGGTTTGAAATAGGTATTCTGTAGACACAGATTTTCATACATTTGATCTCGTATTGGAAAAATTTACTTTTAGTCCTGGAAATAACAGGAGGTGTCCTCCCCCATTTAGAGAACACTCTGGAACAGAGCAGATGAGATGTTTGATAAAGAGTCTCCCTCTTATCCATCCCAGTGATGTTCGGTTAATAATCTGGGGGTGCTAGATGGTGGTAAGACATCATACACAGACCTGTATGTCATGCTCATTAGTCTGAATGGGAAAACTTTACTGCCTCATGAACAAGACTTTTTACAGAGCTTAAGAAAGTTAATGGAAGGAACTGACCGTCATAGAAATAGATATGAAAATAAAAGAAAAACCAATTTGCAGTTTAAGGATGGTTTCTGGGCTGTCCATTTGACACATGTTTCTGTCAATACAAGAAAGCAAGCTTCTACGGTGAATGTCTAGGAAAAAAATTGAAAATGGCCTCTTAAATGATAAATAAGCGAATATCCCTTTAGATATCCTACACACATAAACAAGTGATTTTCATATTACTACATTGTTTTTACCATACTGTAGCAATAATTTCACTATATATATATATATATATATATATATATATATATCTCAAAGCCTCATGCTGTGCACCTTAAATATATATAGTAAAACATGAATTTTAAGTGACATTACCTGGTAAAAAGTATGCTATGATATTGGGCTTGTACTTTCAGTTGTTTCAGAAAGCTACTGTAGATACATATCTTTGATATATTGTGTTGTTTAATCATGTTGATATAAATTAAAGTGAACCAATGGATTCTGTATAAAAACAACCTGGTTATTTTATTTTCAATTCATTATATTTTTAAATTTCATATTTTATGAAATCTAGGGATAAAGGTTTTACAGACCATTAGAAGTGTTAATTGAGCAAGGTGTGGTGGTACACACCTTTAATCCCAGCACTTGGGATGCAGAGGCAGGAGGATCTCTGAGAGTTCAAGGTCAGCCTGATCTACATAGAGAGTTCCAGGACAGGTGGGACTACAGGGAGACCATGTCTCAAAAAGATTAAAAAAAAGTGATAATAAATTATGACATTATTGGTGATATTATTGGTGATTTGGAGCTTAATTACTCTGGTGCTTACAATGGCTATAATTTTTCTAAGACTTGGCATATAAACAAAATCTGAATATTCCTATTACCTAATTGAATAAAAATATCCATTAGTAAAATAAGGCACAATATTTTATCTTTTATATTTAAATACCTTAGACAGTAAATATTTGGAGGAATAAATGAATACATAATTAGAGTAAAAGAGACAGGAACATTATTATATTAATTTATTAAAAATATAAACTAAAGCTAGTCAGGGTGGGATGTGTCTTTAATCCCAGCACTTGGACAGCAGAGGCAGGTAGATCTCTATNATATATATATATATATATATATATATATATATATCTCAAAGCCTCATGCTGTGCACCTTAAATATATATAGTAAAACATGAATTTTAAGTGACATTACCTAGTAAAAAGTATGCTATGATATTGGGCTTGTACTTTCAGTTGTTTCAGAAAGCTACTGTAGATACATATCTTTGATATATTGTGTTGTTTAATCATGTTGATATAAATTAAAGTGAACCAATGGATTCTGTATAAAAACAACCTGGTTATTTTATTTTCAATTCATTATATTTTTAAATTTCATATTTTATGAAATCTAGGGATAAAGGTTTTACAGACCATTAGAAGTTTTAATTGAGCAAGGTGTGGTGGTACACACCTTTAATCCCAGCACTTGGGATGCAGAGGCAGGAGGATCTCTGAGAGTTCAAGGTCAGCCTGTTCTACATAGAGAGTTCCAGGACAGGTGGGACTACAGGGAGACCATGTCTCAAAAAGATTAAAAAAAAAGTGATAATAAATTATGACATTATTGGTGATATTATTGGTGATTTGGAGCTTAATTACTCTGGTGCTTACAATGGCTATAATTTTTCTAAGACTTGGCATATAAACAAAATCTGAATATTCCTATTACCTAATTGAATAAAAATATCCATTAGTAAAATAAGGCACAATATTTTATCTTTTATATTTAAATACCTTAGACAGTAAATATTTGGAGGAATAAATGAATACATAATTAGAGTAAAAGAGACAGGAACATTATTATATTAATTTATTAAAAATATAAACTAAAGCTAGTCAGGGTGGGATGTGTCTTTAATCCCAGCACTTGGACAGCAGAGGCAGGTAGATCTCTATGACTCCAAGGCTAGCCCAATCTACACAGTAATAGGCCAGGGAGATTACAAAAGGAGACTCTGTCCCTGCAGACAAATAAATAAACAAAAAATTTAAACTAAAATAATTTACAATGGAAAAGAAATGAGTGATTCCATTTTTGTTTGTTTTACTGTTCTCATTGTTCTTGGTATGCACAAACATCTTTCCCACATCTTGTCTCTTCTAACAAAATGTTTTAAGATACTGATACTGAAATATAATGACACTTTCTTTGACCACTTTTTATTCCATCATTTATTTAATTCATTCAACAATTATTTACTGAATGCTTGTTCATTGCCAAGGAATATCTTTTATTAGCAATCACATTATATGAAGTATGAGCTAAAATTCCATAGCAAAGAGGTCCCACAAATTTGTCCCCAAATATATCTGCAGATTACAAAGATAAAATCTTGTCACTGTCCTACATAACAGATGGGCATATCCATGTGATCTTTCCCCTGTACTGTACAATGACTTGGGTTAGTGGGAGTCTGTGACAAGCACTGAGTTTTCCAAATTGGAACTAGTCACTGACATTTCCAGCCAGTATCAAGAAAATTTGGTGGAAGTAGAAGAGCAATTTACTTTCACACAAGCCATGATGAATCTGAAACATCTCTCTGCATGTGGCCTCAGTCACATGGCATAAGAAATGTAGCTGAACCAGTCACTTAGGAAGGAAGGAATAAATGGAGTTTGAAAGGAGACAGAAAGTGTTCTATAATTAGATCCTCAAATACAAATGTCTTACTATCTGTTATAAAGAAATTCTTATCTTCCCTGCCCCCCAGCCAAGAAAACCTGTTTCAAATTATTGAAACCAGTTCAAAATCCAGGATCCCTGGGATACACATAGATCTCCATGTTAGGACTTGATGGAATTGTTTGACTGAGGTCTAACACCTTGTCAAATGATGGCACATGAAGCTTTCTACCATGAACCCTCTTTCCATATAAAATGCCCAGTAAAAAAAATGGTCAGAAAGGAACAGAGTAACTATTCTGAAAATGATGATTATGAAAACAGAAGGAGACCCTGAAGACTCTGCAGCAATAACAGTTCGGAAATCCATCCAAGCAGAGATGAAAGCAGTAAAATCAGTTTTTTGATTAGTGCATCTGGCAACTTTGATTCTCTTTTCTGGGAGTTATGCCAGATTTCCTGGAAGGTTCCTCTGTATCCTCATGGATAAACGATGTATCCGTGGATGTATCTGAAGTGAATACAGTAGCATATGTCCTTTTTGGATACTCACAAGATGTGCAGCATGCTTCCTGCCTAAGGATTTTTCTGGGAATCTTAAGTTATAGAACTAAGGCCGAGATGTGAACACTAGTTTTCTCTTTCTGTTGAAAGCAGAACAGATTACTTCTCTACAAATTCTAAATTTCTAGACCCTTTATCAATTTAAACTCTAGAATTAATACAAATGAGAGACATTTCCGTTCAGCAAATCTCTTCACCTTCATTCCTTCTTGCACAGTGGTCAATTATTATTTCAGATCACATCTTTCTTAAACCTTCCTGAAAGTGGCAAGGATCACTCACATTGGGCTTCGCTTTTCACCAGTGTTAAAGGCCTTTTACCTACACTTCAGTGTCACCACTGATGGTTACATAGCAAGTGCTATCAGCTTTCCATGTATAGAGTTTTTTTCTGTCCACCTTCCACCCTTCTGCTACTTCATAATTTGGGATGTTAATAGCAGTTCTAGATACCTATATATGGAATTTTGATTTCTATGTTTAACTAAGGTGTTGTAATGGAGAGATTCAGAATTCCATTCTTACAACAATATTTAGAACATTTGTTTTTCTTAAGAAATTATGAGGTAAGCAACAGGACAGAGGAAAGCTAATCCATGAGGTAGGTCTGAGACTGAAGTTCTCTCCAGGATACAGTCTATAACACCCAGGCATTGTCTATATTTGCAGCATCAATGTGAGATGATCACATTGATGCTGCAAATGTGTAAGAAAATGAAGAAACACAATTCCTGGATGAAGAGGTTTTTCATAAACTGGAAATGGCTTTGGTTCCCATACTCAATGTCTGTGTGGATCCCTGTTTCCTAGATTTACACAAGAGCACATATAGATGAAAGAGTAGCTGGAGAGCATACTCACCTCTTGCAGAACCATTTCTCAAAGTAAAATTCTTCCTCTGGAAGACATGTGATACTGAATAAGCAAATATATGGATCCTGCTGATCCCATTCAGATCTTTACCCAGCATTGGCCATGAGCTCCATTATGCCTTATGATCTGTTTTCCTTTTAAGAATTCTGGAAGTTATAATTTGTCTTGTTGTGTCTACATCTTTAGTAGGAAACAACAGCTACACATTCTTCACCACTGTCTTTCTCTCCGATGTTTTTTTATTCTCCTTTATCTTCATCTTTCCAAATTATAATCACAATACAATAATGATTTACTAATGGCATTAGAGTGTTCAGCAGCACTGCTCACCATACCGCATGCTGTAGGACATGTGATCAGAGGCTTCCTCATAGAAAAATTATCACCAATGCCAGGATTTTCTCCTATCAGTGCTGAGTGTTAAATCAGTTTATCAAGAATGTCATGTCTTGATCTTCAGCGAATTAACATAATAGCTCTCAGGAATGTGTTGAATCAATATGAGAGTTGTGAATTGAGTTGTATTGTTTATTGAGATTTATAAATGAGGGGCTGGAGAGATGGTTCAACAGTTAAGACCACTGGCTGCTCATGCACAGGACCCGGGTTCAATTCCCAACATCCATGGTAGCTAACAACCATCGTAACTCCAGTTCTAGGAGATCTGAAGCCCTCTTTTGACTTCCATAGGCATTGCATGACCTGTATCTATCCCCCTACAAGCAGGCAATGCATTCATACACATAAAATAAAATAAGTGAAATACATACATATACATATATATATATATATATAATATATATATTATATATATGTGAAAGAACACAAAACTCCAGCATCTAGCCCAATGGCATTAACCTTCTGTGACCTAGAGAAGAATGGGGAGCAGAGTTATATTATCTGATTTTATTAGTTTGTACATAAATATGGAGGCAGTGAGGGGTGAGCTAGGTAGTCTTACCTTTTTCAGCTTCTTTACATTAAAAGTGAAGCTATCTTATTATAAATTGCACCCTAAGTATATAAACATAATTAAATTTTTGCTTCTCATTTGACTTCAAAAACATGGATTTTTTTTACTGTGCCCTTAATATCAATGAAATTTTAAGTACTTGATTACTGATACATACAGGACTTCCTTGAAAGAAGTTAATCACATTAAGAGAACATATGGCTTTAACCCCTTCACTCTTTCATTCCACTCTAACGCTCTGACATCATCCCTGTCCTCAGGCTTTATATAGTTTGATAGTTGATATGAAGCCACTTTCTTCCTACATGTTTTTTATACATAAAGGGGTTTTGGGGTTGGGCATTGTAGCTCATTAGTAGAGTGCTTATCTGGTAGAAACAAGGTTCTAAGTTCAATCCCCAGAGCTGTAAATAAAAGAAATCATTAATCTTTAAATAACTCATGAATGGACATCCAAGCTGAATGATAACTAACTTTAAATCAAGGAACTTCTGGAACAAAATATGATATATCATAAATATGTATAAAGCCCATAGCAAGATTAAAATGTCTACAAATTCTTTATCAACATATTAACTTTTTTTCTTCTTATATGTTATTTTTAAGTTTGACTGTTACATGAAGTCATTCAATTACATGGCTATTAACTTTCTTGTGCACAATTCATTCTTGTGCTTCATAAATATAGAAGGTGTCTTGCACCAAACATTGCTCTAGGAAAATCAATCTGGGACAGTGATATTGGTATAAGAGACAGTAAATATTGCAAATAAAGAAGAGTTACATTCATAAATCTAGAAGCATAGATTAAACAAGTGGGAGACAATTGCTAAAGAGATAAACATTGCCAGGTGTGGTAGTGCACAACTTTAAGCCCAGCACTTGGGATCTCTTTGAGTTCAAGGCCAGCTTGGTCTACATAGCAAGTTCCAAGCCAGCTGGGACTAAAGGGAGACCCTGTCTCAAAAAGACAACAACAACAAAAAAAAGAAATAAACACACATATACTTGAGTGTGTGCATAATGATATAATAAATAACATGATAAATGTCAAGGGGAGCAAGCAAGTGCTGGTTTATAAAGATATCACTCTTATGAGTGAGTTATCAAGGAATGAGGATAGCAAACATTTAGGAAAAGCATTTTCCAGCTAGTAGGAACAGCAATTAAAACACCCTGAGACATGGGGCTGGAAGATGGCTCAGCAATTAAGAGCACTGACTACCCTTAGAGCAGACCCAGGTTTGATTCCCAGCACCCCATGGTGGCTAAGAACCAATCCTTAACTCCAGTTCCAATGGAATCAGATACTCTCTTCTGATCTCTGTGGCATTGCATGGCACAGATGCACTCACATACATGCAGGCAAAACACACAGATATAAAATAAAAATAATAATTTTTTAAAAGGCCCAAGGACAATAGCACATTTGCCACAGTCAGAAAACATCTGAGTCCAGCGTGCTCTGAATTGAGTGAGCAAGTGGTTGCACGGGGCCTAGAAATAACAGAGGAATAAATTGTGTACATAAAGTGCTTTTCCTTGTTTTTAAGAATGTGAGAAGATATCAGTGTATTTTGAGTAGAGAACTCAGATGACTTAACTTATATCTATAAAAATTAATTTGCTATGTGGAAAATAGAAACAGAAAATCAGGGCATAGAAATCAGTTAGCAAGATAGCAGATTCATGCCAGTGAGAACTGGTGACAGCTCTAACTCCAGCTGTAGCCGTGGTCATGCTTAGGCATGTTCAGGTTCTGAATATATTTCACAAGTAGAAATGAAGGAATTTGCTGTTTGGATTGAACGTTAGATGTGAAAGAACTTCCTGTTTGGAGATGTAACACTAATTAGCATGTTTTCAATGATACCAATAGAAGAATATAAAAGAAACAAATATGAGATGGAAAAAAAACATTTTTCTCTTTGGAAATGTCCATTTTGACTTCAAATGACAGTGTACATTAGGCAATCACCTGAGGGTGAAGATGTAACTTGGACGTCCTAAGAAAGGAGTGGATGTCAAAACACACCAGCAGAGGAGATTGCTGAGGGAGTTAATGAGAATAGAAAAGAGATCATTTCTAATTAATATTTGAGAGTAAGTAGTTAGGGTGTGAGAAGGTAGAAAAATGAAGAAATGAACTGAGACAGGGCTCAAAGCAGCTAAAGTATTCAAAGGAGCAGAGACCAACATTGTTATATGGCTTTAATGGGAAAGTCAGGACCAAATCTGACCCTTGGATTTGACCATGTTAAGATCTGGATAGGAATTCTCCCAGTGCACCTGCTGGAACAGCAGCCTGACTATCTTCAAAAGCAGGTGCTGCAAGTGCCCATGAAAACACTGAGCAGTCACCTCTGCACAGAATGTTTCTGTGAAAGCCTGTAGGGAAAGGACTAGTCACTGTGAAGAGGTGGATGCTAACAGAAATGAGGTATTAAAGGCAGAAAATGATGCAGCACAAAGAGCCAAAACAACTGTGAAGGAGGGGACATTAGGATCAGCCTTGCTGATAGGTACTGAAATGTGTGTTTGACAAATATTGAGTGAAAATAAGTAACACAAATATTTGGCAAGGTTTTAGGTCAGAAGAAAAGACCTATATTGTCTTAAGTAGTCAATATTAAAAAGCCACACACCAGACTGACAATTTGTATAGCACATTTCTTTGAAATTAGGCCCTTCATAGTTTTTTTTTTCTTAACACATTTTCAAGTACTAGATGTGTTTTAGGGGAATTTTAATTTACAAAACTGGAAAGCAGAGGTGAAAGGTATTGAAACAGTAAAAAAAATTGTTACACTTCTTGTCAGCAATCTGAACTTTTCTTATGAGTATTTCTTCAGGATTGTGTCTTATGCCTGGAGGTCCCTGGGATATTACCTTAGCACAATTTTTTTTTTACTTCAACATTCATGTGAGTTTCTGGGCTGATTCTTGTGATTACGGTAACACTGATTGCTGTCTAAATCTGTTGCAGTGTGGCGGAATACTATGACTATGGTCATGGAGTAAGTGAGGACGCCTATGACAGCTATGGTAAGACCTTCTGCTTACTACAGTTATGGGATCAGAACACCCATCGCTCACTGACAACTCACACGTTACTTCTATACTTGTCCCTAGTCTCTGCCCTGGTTGCATAGAAGTCCAGGCTGCATGGATTTATGCCATTCCAGAGTAAGATTTGAATTACAAACCAATGCCTGAAAATTGGGCAAATCAATTTTGATCAAAATTTCAAAAGCAATTACACTATCATAGGTCATCTTCAGCATCAGTGGTGTATTCTCCATAGTGCCCACATGTTTTACCATGAACACTATCCACTGACTTGGTCACAATGTGTGTTATTCCTTTTGCCACAAAGATCATCAGATCTTTTGTGACTTGTAGGGACATTTTTTTTTTTTTACAAAATGATTTTCAAATTATTTTTCATGAATGTGTGTATCTATACTACAACTCCAAACAGCATTTGGCTTGTAGGAATTAATATCCAATAGGTATATTAGTCTGTAAATTTTATTTCAAAATGTATTATTTAATTAAAAATTATCACTTAAAGTTAATCATAATTATGTTCAGTAAACACTTGTTGAGTGTCTGAGATCGGTCAACAATGAATCACTTCATGGTTACTGTCCAGTTCTGTAAAATGCAGTGTCTACAGTTGACCACATTGAAAAATGTCATTTCAAATGCTTATCATCTTTCATTTTTGTCATAACTTGTTCCTTTGGTGGAAAATAAAGAAGATATTGAGTGTTGTCTATGTGTTTGACAGTACGTATCACAAAGTATATGGTCATGCCAAGAGGGTGAAGGATGGTAAAGACTGGCAGGGTAGAGAAAAGAAAGTAGAGATGTTGAGGATGAAGGAAAGAAGGTACAGATGTTTGTGATGGAGGAAGGAAGGTGGAGATGTTCAGGATGAGTGAAGGATGATGCAGATGATGTTCAGGATGGAGGAAGGTAGGTAGAGATGTTCAGGATGAATGAAGGATGATGCAGATGATGTTCAGGATGGAGGAAGGAAGGTGGAGATGTTCAGGATGAATGAAGGATGATGCAGATGATGTTCAGGATGAAGGAGGGTAGGTAGAGATGTTCAGGATGAATGAAGGATGATGCAGATGGTGTACAGGATGGAGGAAGGTAGGTAGAGATGTTCCAGATAGAGGACAGAGGGTGCAGATGATCATAATGGATGAAGGAAGGTCCAGGTGGCCAACAAGGAAGGCAAAGATATCAAAATGAATAAAGGATGTGAGACCTCCTTCTAAATAGCCATAACTGAGTAATACAATGCCACAGCTGGCAGGAGGAGAAAATAAACCACCATAACCAATGCCAAACATGAACTAGGCCTTTGATGTATTTTTTCCTCATGGTAGGTATAGGTTAACACTCTGGGAAACAAAACATCAGCATTGCGACAGTTGAGAGGATACCCCTGAAACAATCTATATTTTTATATTGGCAACCAATATTTGGAATATGGTTTAATTCTTCTTCCACATATGAAATAATTATTGTGGCTCTGAGCTAAGAAAGTCATAATGAAGCCTAGAGGTAATGCCAATGATCTTGATTAGAAACTAGAGGGAGCTGGGAGTACAGTTCAATGTTAAAGTAACTGCCATGTGTGTGTGTGTGTGTGTGTGTGTGTGTGTGTGTGTGTGTTGTTTGTGTGTGTGTGTTTCTCTGTGTGTGTGTTGTTTCTGTGTGTGTGTTTCTGTGTGTATGTGTGTGTGTGTGTGTAAATAAATGGAGAGGAGGGAGGAAAAGAGGAAAGGGAGAGAATAAAAAAAGAGAGAGGGAAGGAGGAGAGAAAATAAATTATAGACATATATTCCATATGGTGGAATCTCCATTAGCATCCTCTAAGGAACAATCTCACATCATCACCAGCATTTTATAAATGAGGAACTAAAGCCAACAGCATTAAGTTACTTGCCTCAGTCGAATAACTATTATGAAATAGAATTCAAAAGCACCTTATTTAACTTTTTTCAAAGATAAGAGAAGTAGTTTCAAGAGAAAAATAATAGGATATGGAACTTTTAATCCAAGTTTTGGTTAAAAGAGGATTTTTCAGCATGATGATATTCCTCTCAATCCTGTCAGGTGCTGTTCTGCACTCCAAGGCAAGGAGATCTTTTATACAATTTTATAAGACAAAATAGAAAAGGAGAATGAAGCTCACTCTCTCCCAAATTAAAACTCCACCACCAATGAAATTGATTTAGATGCCGTTGCTGTCAGAGATAGTTAGGTTTTCCAAAATAGATTAAACATATTTCAGAAATTACTTCATAGAACAAATGATGAACACATTTGCACAGGTCTGGCCCACTTGGTAAAATGCCATAGAAAGTACAATATTGATCTCGTTCTTATATATTTTTCATGCTTTGGAAGGAAAGAGTCAAAGGTATCAAATGCCGATTAATAAAAAGCGCTAGCATCCAAACCCAGACCTTGGCCACCCAGACAGAGGTGCAAGATGGCCCAGGATTCCACGGGTTCTGTACTTAACTCCATAGTTATACAGGAATCAAACCACTTGCCATATGCTTTGTGCAGCTAGTTCCTGAGGGTCACAGATGAATAAGATACAGTCCTAGCCATTTTTTTTTACATTTTTATTGACGTTTTGAAGATTTCATACAATGCTTTTATTGTGTTTAGACCCCCTACCCATCTGGACTCCTTTCAGCATCCCCCACATGATTTCATGTACCCTCTTTTCATATATGAAGGGAATTCATCATGTATTAATATTCATATGTATGAATATTACTCATTATATCAGAGAGAGAGAGAGAGAGAGAGAGAGAGAGAGAGAGAGAGATCTGTATCCCCAGATGCCCTTTGGTTTGAGTCTATCTACTGGAACCTGGTAAACCTATCCAGTATCAGACCCTTAAAGAAAACAGACTTGCCCTCTCCCCGCAGACTACAGTTGCCAATAGCTCCTCAGCTAGGTCTAGGGCTTTTGAAAGATTTTTGTTTTATATGTTTGTATATAGGCATTGTTAGACACTTGGTATATGACAGTCCACCAAATAGACATTGTACTTCCCTGGTTCCTTCTGTTTCCCATTGAGAAAATTTTACTAGATCATAATCTATGTGAGTTTAGAACCTGGAATCTGGGATTTAGAAACCACGTGTTCTGATTCTGAATAATTCCTTTTTCAATTTTCATTTTTTTATTGATGCTTTGTGTATTTCATACATCATTTTCCAATTTGGTTCAGGCAAAGTTCCCTTTCCCTTCCCCCCACCCCACCCCACCCCATCCCGCATCATGCATTCTGCCATAACTGTCCCGCATCTTTCTCTCAGTTTTTTTTTTTCATTTTTTAACAGTAAGTGATAATTTATGAGTACAAGCATCCTTCATGTAAAACTAATTTGCAAGCAATTGTGCCCAAACCCACACAGCCCATGGGTCCCACCATCCAGCAGGGGGGGCTTGTATGTTCTGATTTTGAATAATTCTATACAATGTTCAAAAATGTTACTCATTCAATATTTATTAAGTTGCTGACACATGCAAGTCATTGCTATCAATTATGAGAAGAGTGCAATCAGAAAAAAATCTCCTGATGTTTGCATTCTACTAGGAGGATTGATAATCATTTATAAATTGCTTTATGATTTTAATTATAGTCATTTTTGCATTTGGCATATCAATGCACTAGAATCAGAGTAGGACACACTTGATATTTTATGGGATTCTTTGTGATGAGATAAAATTTGTGTTTCTAAATCATCTACATTTTGTAATGTTAGCTACTATGTAAGGCATGAGGGAAAATGTGTAAATAGAAATTATTGGTTCTAAAATCTTCTAATCTAGGTGCCTGGGCTTTGCTATGGAGGGTAAGGCTTACCTCCCTAACCATGTGAGTCTAACATTGTTCTTGTGTGGTTATCTGGTTCTCTACAATCAACATCTAGAGAGAAACAATTCATTTTTAATTTACATGTCATATACACTAGACTTTATATTGGATCAACTTATAATTTGCCCACAGGTAAATCTGTACACAGAAAGCAGTCAGTCATTTCTCTGTAATAAACTGCTAGAGGAAGGGGAGAGAATGATTTGACTGTCCAGACAAAATGAGGAAAGCGATTTACCATTACTCAAGAGACCTCATCCCAGTTGTACATGCAATGTTAAAGTGATAGAAGCGATGTTGAAAGGTTAGACACAGAAAGGCATACAGCAGATTCTTTCTAATGCCACCAACTTTCTTTGGCCACTAGAATCGGCCGTCATTTTTACCATTATTGCATAAGAATAAATTCAAGGATATACCACATACTAAAGGCGTTTTCCTTTTTCTTTGAACATTTTGATATGTCGACCCACTATACATTCAGGTATGGAAAGTATTTCTTGATTTGCACATGAGGATGATTATCTAGAACAGAATTTAATTGCTTATTTTATTGAGTGAGGTGATATTCTAAAATTAAAATGAATAAATCTGAGCCCCAGCCAGGTTGTAAACAACCAAGGTCATACCACCGTCACAATCCCCTAGGCTCACAGTGGTATATCTGGGTACGAACTGAGCCAATGAAAAGAGTTGAAACTCTAAATAAAGCACTTAATTTTAAAGTATGTGTATCTGGAATTAATTGTATTTTTTAAGAATTCTTTTCTGCCACAAGTATTTACCAAATACATATATCTGATTAACCTGGAAAACAGTAACCTATTCTTACTCAAAATTATACACTACAGAAAGGATGACTAAATGAAAAATATTTGAATCATGCTGAATTATTCTAGCACATTCATTCATTCTTTGTCTTTGGTTATATACGTTTTGTAAATTGTTTTAACTCAAAAATTTGTATATTTTATATACAAGAAAGAGATCATGGCATTCAGTTCATTTACGACTGATTTAAGATGTTCTTATCAAAACATCTAAGTTGAGATGGCAGATTATACACTGCCTCTGTGTAACATGGTAAAAGAAGAGTTGTGGTAAAAGCAACACATTGTTCCTGTAACAGAAAGAGCTGAAGGAAAGAGAAATAAGTCTTTGCAGGATTTTCTACACAAACAGCAGAAGCAGCTAGTAGTTAGCATCCTGACAGGCCATGATGATCACATGACATGGGGTCAGCAGTAGAGTCAGGAAGGGGAGAGCTCCCCTCCCAGAAAAGGGCAGTGCTGGAACAGTGAAATGTAGAGTAACTGGCCAGGCTGCAAGCAGAGACTGGACAGACTGTGTGTGGACAGGTGGCCAGAGCCATGCAAGCTTAGAGCTGGAACCTGAAGCTGAAATTCTCCATGCACTGGTGTGAATAGCCTAAGTGAGAAACAGCCATGAAATTGCCTTTCCCCAAGAAAAATAGTAGTGTAAACAAATCCGAGGGAAAACATCTCATCAGGAAGACTCAAGTAGAATTATAAAGAAGACGGAAAATGGAAAAATAACTGAAGTATTCATCCATCTGAACAGGTCCACAAATGATAACAAATAAATATGAAATATCTACAGCAAGCCACACACCTCCAAAATTTTACATTTCTTCAATACTGGAAACCAAAGTTAATTAGAAAGCTCAAATGCAAAATAAATATTGTTATTTCCAGTGTTTTGTGTATCAGTTAGGAAACTTTTAAAAAGATCCAATGACCAATCAGAGGACTCAAATAAAAGTGAAAGATGAAGTAATCAACTCAGAACCTAGATAAGAAAGCTACCAAAGTTTATTAATAGCTGTTTGGGAGGAAATTCCAAAACATTTGTGAAAAATTCAGCAATGAAATAGAGACTCTGAAACAGAAATGTTGTAAATGAGTCAATCAGTCAAAAAAAACATGGTGGTAAGTATAATCAATATGCAAACCCCAGCTAAAGAACAAATCTCAAGAATAAAGACAAGATAACAAGTAGAGCATAATATATTCGAAGGTATTATATATATTATATTATATATATATATAAAACTAGCCAGTGAGCATTAACAAAACTGCCAGGGACCAAACTAAAAATCCACAGAATAGAAGGAGATTAGATAAAGTTTGAAGGCATACATAATTTATGCAATGAAGTAAGAAGAGAAAGTTTCTCATAGAAAGTAAAATAGATATCCAAAACAATGCGTTTAGAACTAAAATCATACTCCCTGGAGAAGAACTTCTTCATAATGCATTATAATCAAGCTATCATAATGTGAATCTCTTAATGGGCTCTAAAACTGACCTACCACTTATATTCACACATTGTAATTACCATATATGGGTGGAAGATATGTATTCATATTCTAGAGTAATATAACATTAAAGGGAAAAATGTGAACCCCCAAACATATTTAGGAATTAACATAGTTTATTTGCAGAGGTCATAATTTTGATACATATGTGTTGTTTATATAGCCATAATTTGGAGTAATACAAAGGGGGAGGGAACAACAACAACATAGGACTGGGTCAAAGAACTGACTGATACAGTTAAATTCTGCTCAAAACAAGCCACTGCAGGAAAAAAAAAAATGCTTGGAAACACTGAGAGAAAGATGCAAGACATTTATGGCAGAATGCATAAACTGGGGGGGGGGCAGGGAGAAGGGAGGGTATCCAAATTGGAATAAAAAATGATGTATGAAATATACCAAATATCAATTAAAAAAAGACATCATCAAACTGATAATCACACATGATAATATATGTTATAAATATTAACATGATTAAACTTTATTTTGGAACAATAAAAGAAAAAATCAAGCAATCTCAAGTACAATGCAGAGAAACAATGCTAAAGCTATAAGAAAAAAAATTCAACTCTCCTACAAGGCTTCCAGGCCAGAATAACCTCAGATCGCTCAAGGGCAGCCATAAAATGGAAAGAGATTTTCCTAGAGCACAGGAAAGAATAAAGTTCATTGAAATGGATGAAGAAAATGAAGATTAGAAGAGATTCACCATGCCCAACACAATAAGCCAGCAAATCCTCAATATTTATAGATGAAGAAAATACTAGCAATAATCAAGCCAATCAGAAGAATGCCCACGAATACTATGGGAAAAGGCAAACCCTTCTCAATAACAGCCTTAAATGCAAATGAACTTTTTTAAAATGCAGATTATCTGAGCTGGTTAAAAACCAAGACACATTGTTCATAATTGTTTAGGCTTCCTTGGGTAGCCTGTATTTCCATGTGAATTTTAAAGTTTTTTTCATTATTTAGTGTCTTAAAGTTTTCATTGTATGAGTCCAAGATATTTTATTTCATTTGAAATGATACTGAATGGGATTTTGTACCTGATTTCTGCTTCTTTCTCAGTATGTTTGCTGTTGGTATATAGGAAGGCAATTGATTTGTGTTTTAATTTAGTATTTGTGTGTTAATTTGATAAATGTGGTTATCAGCTTTAGGAGCTTTTTGATGGAGTCATTATGATGTTTTATATATAGAATCATATTATCTGCAAAAAAAGATACTTTGACTTCTTCCTTTGCTGTTAATATCTCCTTTATCTCCTTCATTTTTCTTATTGTTCTAGCTAAGACTTCAAACACTGTATTGAATTGGAGTAAGGAGAGTGGACATCCTTTTCTTGTCACTGATTTTAGAAGAAATGCTTTGTATTTTCTCCATGATGTTGGCTGTGGGTTTGTAATATAGTTCATTAATGGTGCTGAGATATGTCTTTATAGCCCTGGATTTTCCAAGAATATTTTAATTAAGGGGCATTGGATTTTTGTCACAGGTTTTCCGCATCTAATGAGGTGATCATGTGGTTTCTGTCACTGAGTCAATTTATGTGTTGAATTAGATCTATTGATTTATGTACATTGAACCATCCCTGCACGTGTGGGATAAAGAGCACTTTATTTTGGTAGATGATTTTTTTTTGAAGTGCTCTTCAGTTCAGCTTGCAAGTATTTTATTGAGAATTTATTTTGTGCCTATGTTCATCAGGGAGATTATATATATATATATATATATATATATATATATATATATATTGTTGTTGTTGTTGTTATTGGGTGTTTTCTGGCTTGGGTATCAGGGGAATGCTAGTTTTATAAAAATAATTTGGAAACGCTTCTTCCTTTTGTACTTGATGGAAAAATTGAGAAGTATTATTAGTGTTTGCTGTTCTTTGAAGGTCTGGTAGAATTCTGCACTGAATCTGTCTAGTAGAGGAACATGCTTCAACTTTTAAGTATAGGAAAGCACTTTCTGAACAGAAGTCTGGTAGTGCAGGCATTAAAACCAGCAATTGATGAATGAGACCTAATGAAACTAAAAAACTTCTGTACAGCAAAGGATGCTATCATCTGAGTGAAGAGGCAGTCTACGTGATGTGAAAAATCTTTACAAGTGATGCATCTGACAGAGGATTAGTACTAGAAAAAAAAAAACAACAACAACTAAACACCAAAAACACCAAAAACACCAAAAAAACCAAATACCCCAGTTAAAAATGGGGCTTGTATCTGAAAGGCTTTTCCTGACACAAAACAGGACAGATCAAACCAGATTAACAAAGTATAAAAAAGCAGGTTTATTAGGAGAAGCTCCCAGGAGAGTCCTCCTGTGTCAGAGAGGGAGGCCAGGGGACTCGAGCTCGGCTTGGGCTGAGGTTTTTTTTATAAGTTCTGGGGAGAGGAAGAGGAAGTAAAGGTGGTGAGACAAAGCATGCCCTTGTAAGGCCAAAACTGGTGCAGTGGGTAGGGACAAGGTGGGTCTTTAGTGTTAGTCATGAAGCTGGAATGTAAACAATATGGTCTTAGGCTGTGCTTTCCTTGTGGCTGGTGACATCAGGAAGGAAAATTACATCAGCTGCCTGAGATGAGGCAGACTTTTGACCAGAAGAGAAGGATGGTAGGCACCATCTTTAGATCTCCAAGCCCAGGCCCTGCCTAAACAGAGAACTCTCAGAAATAATATACAAATGGATGATAAACATTTTTAAATGTTCAATATGCTCAACCATCATGGAAATGAGTTCATCTTACCCCAGCCAGAATGGGTGAGAAAACAAAAATAGTATAACAAATGTTTGCATGGATGTGGGGAAAAAGAAACAGATATTCACTGCTGGTAGAAGTGCAAGTGTTATGCTCTGAATCCAAGACCCTCGCAGACCACCAGGAGACTCAACACTGATGCAAAGGCAGAGAATCTTCTTTTTTTTTTTTTTTTTTTGTTTTGGTCTTTTTCGAGAATCTTCTTATCAGCAAGCTTAAGCCTGGGCTGTCCCAGGTGCAGAGGGGACTGGGGAGAGCCCCGAGGCCAGGTTCCGTCAGGCACTCCTTTTAAAGGGAAAAATCGCAAGCAGGAGGGTTTCCATGCCTTGGCATTACAGGATTGGTGGGCTTGTATAACTCAACAAAAACACGCACAGGGGTGGGCTGTGGGTTTGGTGGGCTAGTAAGAGCCCTGAGGGCAAGGGGTGAAGGGAGACAGGTGAACAGGGTAGATCGCCTTGGGAGCGTTGGTTTCGAAAACATATAATTCCGCTGGGATTGTTGTTGGAAACATGCTTATCTGGCCTTTGCATTGACCACCTGCAACAGTTATTTCAAAACATGTTTATCCTGATCCTTACACAATCTTCCTGCAGAACTTTTATGGTAGGTGGCAGTTCTCCCTTTTGTCTAGGATGGAGGCTTTGGTATGGTCAGCAATATAGGTTTTTAATTCATTGCCCTTCACAAGCGGGTGCAGCCAGTGTGGAAATCAGTGTGGAGATTCCTCAGAAAGATAGAAATGGATTTACCAGATGATCTAGCTTTACACTCCTGGGTGTATTCTCCCAAAGTCCCTGTCTTCTACTACAAAGATATCTTCTCCTGAATATTCATTGTTGGTTTAGTCACAATAACCAGAAAACTGAAGCAAGTGTAGATGGCCCATCCATTGATAACGGATACTAAAATGCAATATATAATATATAATATATATAGTATATATATATAATATTATATAGGTGTGTGTGGGTGTGTGTGTGTGTGTGTGTGTGTGCTAATTTTATTCAGCTGTAAAGTGAAAATATTTTTTTGGTCTTTTTGAGACAGGGTTTCCCTGTAGCCCCAACTGTCCTGGAACTAGCTCTGTAGACCAGGCTGGCCTTGAACTCACAAAGATCCACCTGCCTCTGCCTCTGGAGTGCTAGGATTAAAGGCATGCACCACCAAGCCCCCCACGAAAAGTGAAAAACAAATATTTTTTTGGTCTTTTCGAGATAGGGTCTCCCTGCAGCCACAGCTGTTCTGGAACTCACTCTGTAGACAGGCTGGCCTTGAGCTCACAAAGATCTGCCTGCCTCTGCCTCCCAAGTGCTAGGATTAAAGGATAGGGTACAACTAGGAAATTAAGTGGTCGGATAATCCCTTTTGTGAAAGTGGTCTTAAAAAATATCTGAACCCTCCTCCAGAAAACTCTTAGCCCTGATAAATACTTTCAGCAAAGGAAAGAATACAATACAAACATAAAGAAAGTATTAGTTTTTCTACATTATCAATAATGATGAGAAAGAAATAAGTAAAAATATTCCACTCAATAACTTAAATAAAAATACAGTATCTAAAACTAAATGTAGCTAACAAAGGGATGAAATCTATATTAGAAACTTAAAGGCCCTGAACAGAAGAATTGAAGGAGACACTAAAAGATGGAAGATATTCCATGCTCAGGGATTGTAAGATAAGGATTAATATTATGGAAATTAGCTATATTACCAAATATGGTCTACAGATTCATTGTAATCCCTAACAGAATTCCAATGATATTCTTTGAAGAACTACAAAAAATTCCTAAGATACATATAGAAACACATCTGACTTCAAATAGCCGTAGAACAAATAGAAAGAACAGAGGAGCTCAGTACTTGATCTCCAATCATACATCAAAGCCATAGTGACAGAGACAGCATACTACTGACACAAAACATACATGGATACCAGTGGAATGGCACAGAGGACCTAGAAGGAAAAACTCATATAGCTATGGCTACCTAATTTTTGTCAAAAATATGCAACTGTGCATCAGCCAATGGGTTAATATCTAGGTATAGGGGGCTGGAGAGATGGCCTAGCAGTTAAGAGCACTGACTGCTCTTGCAGAGGATCCAGGTTCGATCCGCAGCACCCACATGGCGGCTGAGAACCGTCTGTTACTCCAATTCCAGGAGAACTCCACTTCCAGGGGAATCCGACACCCTCTTCTGACCTCTGCGGCATTGCACGACATGGGTACACAAACCTCTATGCAGACAGTACATTCATACACATACAATAAATAAATAAAATTAAAAAAATATATCTAGGTATAAAGAACCGAAAAAAAGTTAAACACAGAAAAATACAAATTTTCCAATTAGCGAATGGGTTACTGAAATGAATAGGGGAAAAGTAGGCTACAGGGTGTGTGGTCTGGGGGAAGTAGGTGGTAGGGTGTGGACAATAGGGTGTTTGGGGGAAAGTAGGATTTAGGGTGTGTGCTCTTTATGGTTGGTATCAGAAAGAACAGCTTAAAAAACACAAGGTGTTCCTCTTTTATAGTGGACAAATGAGGTTTCAGCAACCTTCTCCCAGAGTGTAGGATGGTGGCCAAGGGTGAACACTTCTGAGGTTTCCAAGTCCAAGTTGACCAATGTCTTACAGATAGGATGGTAGATAGATAGATCGATAGATAGATAGATATATGATAGATCGATGCATAGATGCATAGATTGGTCGATTCGCTGGTGCTTCTCGATTGCCTATCTGCTCTCCACGCTTCGCTCGCTTCAGCTTCCTACGCTCTCTCAGCCTCTCCGCTCCCTCCCGCGACCCTCACTCCCCCGCGCGTACACGTCCCGGTCCCGCCCTCCCGCCCTCCCGCCCGCACGCCCTCCCCGCCCGCCGCCACTCCCTCCCATCACGACGTCTCCCTTTAGGTCCCGCCCTCCTCCGCTCGGGGCCGCCTCGCCATTTCCTTACCGGGCGCCGCCGGGTCCCCCCCCCGACTTACTCGCGGGCTGGGAGGATGGCCTAGAGTGTAGCGCAACGCCTGCTACTTGCAGATGGACCCGGGTTCGATCCCGCACCCCCACATGGCGGCATAAGAGCCGTCTGTAACTCCAGATTCCAGGGAGATCTGCCAGTTCCAGGGGAATCTGGGGACACCTCTTTTACCTGACCTCCGCGGCATTGCACGACACGGGTGCACAAACTTGCATGGCAGACAGTACATTCATACACATACAGAAATAAATAAATTGTATAAAAAGAGTAAGCTAGACTACATGTCGATAACAGTAGACGTAGCGCATGTTGTGACTCACACGGCGGCAAGCCCACATAATCAGGGACCGACCTCATGCACACCTTTGCATCATGCCATGAATGAACCAAATACTATGTACGCCAAAATCCTAAAAGCTGACTTACATTTTTTCCTTTCTTATCATGGTATACAGAAGAAAGCCTTTTTTCATTGCTTCTGACATTAGGATTTATACCATTGATGAAAAACATGTGAGAGATTAATGAATTTTACATTCCACTATAAGGATTAATCACTTATATGCTCACTCACACAGGTTCGATGCATAGGACGCAGGAACCGGAATAGCATTTGCCTATCCAATCCAGTATAGTTACTAAATTGAATTTTGAGACGCTGCTGTGTGGAAGAAGGGGGGGAGGGGTGTNCCCTGTCTGCCTTCCAAAGGTGGGCAAATGGTGTTTCACAGTAGACACAAGCCCGTCTCTCTGTGCCAGATGTCCAGGCCTAGAAATGCATTTTTACTCTACCTTATCAGAAAAATATCTATTTTGAAAACATGGATCTAAGTAGAATTAATATGTGGAAGGAACTATATGATAAATTGTTATGGGACATAGCATATTGGAAGAAATACCTTGAGTTTGAATCTCAAACTCATTTGTTTGTCTAAATGTTCATACAACATATTACTCTGATAATGTCTACACTTCTAGACCACATTCAAAATATTAAGATGTAAGCAGTGCTTTGAATTTGCCAAGGAAAAATTACTTTTATCTTGTCAGGCCCCAACCTTTATATTTGGAAAGAAGTAGAAAATGTTGTCTTATATAAAATTGTACAGCATCTAATTTGCTAATATTAAGAATTTAGTTTAGGGGCTGAAGAGATAGCCTAGAAGTTAAGAGCAACGACTGCTCTTGCAGAGGACCCGGGTTCGATCCCCAGCACCCACATGGCGGCTAAGAGCCGTCTGTAACTCCAGTTCCAGGAGATCTCCAGTTCCAGGGGAATCTGGGACCCTCTTCTGACCTCCGCGGCATTGCACGACACGGGTGCACAAACTTGCATGCAGACAGTACATTCATACACATACAGAAATAAATAAAAATTTAAAAAGAGTAATAGAATACATGTCATATAAAGTAGAGTAGGCATGTTGGAATCAAAGGAAGGCAATTAAGGGAAAGAACCTATGACAAACATTATGATCATGCCATAATGAAGCCAAATACTATGTACGCCAAATTCTAAAGCTCATTACATTTTTTCCTTTCATCATGGTATACAGAAGAAAGCTTTTTCATTGCTCTGACATTAGGATTATACCATGAAAAACATGTGGAGATTAATGAATTTTACATTCACTATAAGGATTAATCACTTATATGCTCACGTAAAAGGGTTTCGACATAACCACAAAATAGCATTTGCCTATCAATCCATATAGTTACGAAAGTGAAGTTTTGAGAACTTTAATGGTCTCATATTCTGTGCAGAGAAGAGAAAGACATCAATTTGTAAGAAACATAGGAGCTTAGAATCAAAATCTCAAAGACTAAGTTATATGCACCATAAGCATTTGGGTATCTGACATTATATACTGAGTTGTTATGTTTATGTAGATGGTTGTTGATAGATGGCTCATCTTACAATATCCAAGATGGTAAGACTTGCAAGCACATAAAAGAGCAATGATCTGGAGACCTGCTCTGTTCAATCTGTATTTTCCATATACTACCACCCCTTTCTATCTTATATTCAATAAAACGTGTTGGTCTTGTAAATTAATATTTATTCCAATGTACATGCTTTATTTCTATTTCCATTCTTAACTACTAATACATGCTGGATGTGTCATGAGCACAGGTATTAAATTCCGGTGGGTTGGCTTTACTCTTACAAAGTGGACAGTCCCCATTCAGTTTTCCTGGTAAACTCCTACACATGGATGTGACAGGGGGAGACCCAGCCCAACTGTTCCAGGTGACTTTCTCTCTTTTGAAGAGGGTAGAAAGACCAGGAGGCATGGAGAAAGGCCAGCAGAATGCTCTTCAGAAAAATAAATAAATAATAAATAAATATTCCTTCATTCAAAGCATTCATAGATAGTCTCTTCTTAAGCTTCCTGTTCAGGGCCTATCTGAAATCAACTAGCACTAATAAAATCCAGTCCTTTGATTTGATTCTCCATTCTGAATCTTAAGGCATTCTAACTATGCTTTCTTGTTTGTTGATCAGCATTTAGAAAGTACATATTTTGAAAAGTTTCTACATTATAAAATGGCTAACTAGAGCTGATTCTTAAACATTAGTCACATGTTCAACAATTTTGTGTGTACATGAGAGAGAACTTGAAATTTACTGATTTAGTCCCTAATTTTCAAGAATAGGTACCTGGTTTTAATTGTTGTTTGAGACAAGGTCTCCCCATATTCCCAGCTAGCCTGGAACTCACTATGTAGACTAGGCTGGCCTTGATCTCACAGAGACCCACCTGCTTCTGCTTCCTGAGTGCTATGATTAAAGGCATGCACCACCATGCCTGGCTGATAAAATTTTTTAAGACACACTGCTGCTGTGTTTCTCCAGGCTAATTTTAAACCTGGGTTTAAAGTGATCCTCTCCATTTAGACTCCCAAACAGTGGGCATTCCAGCACAGGCATCTACTGAACACTCTATTTTGTGTATCACCAGGTGGAAGATATATTTGCCTCCTGGGGGCCCATATTTCATTGTTGAAGTAAGACATATGCTGACTGTTAGATAATCATGTCTTTTTGGTCTTCAGTGCAAATAAATTATATATTTGTAAGCAATATTAAATATTTATAAAATGACTTTGCAAAATAAAATATTAAAATTTAAATATTAATATGCAGTTATTGTAAAGATTATTTAATATTTGGTATCAATATATTAAATAGGTTACATGACAACCTACTTATATTAGTTATATTCAAGAAGGTTATTCAATTGTAATCATTTATTTTACTTTTGTTTCTCAGAATTTCATACATGAATGTTGTCTTTGCATTATTACATCCCCCCTCAGTCCCCCACCAACTCCTCCATGTCTCTATGTTTCTTCTCAATTTCTTGTTCTCTTCTTTGATTTTATTCTGACATAGGCACACACACACACACATATATATATATATATATATATAGAGAGAGAGAGAGAGAGAGAGAGAGAGAGACACACACACACACACATCATACATACAACGTGCACATATACACATACAGTACACTACAAACCATACACATACACATATACAAACACCCCACACTACAAATCATACACACCACACATACACACACTACACATCATATACACAAACACACATGTATTCACACACCATACCCTACCACACACACTATGCAGCATACACACAAACACACACATATAGACACCACACACAC
>VZQC01013109.1:1636179-1664173 GCA_009823505.1 Rhizomys pruinosus
ATTTATTTCTGTATGTGTATGAATGTACTGTCTGCATGCAAGTTTGTGCACCCGTGTCGTGCAATGCCGCGGAGGTCAGAAGAGGGTCTCGGATTCCCCTGGAACTGGAGTTCTCCTGGAATTGGAGTTTCAGACGGTTCTCGGCCGCCATGTGGGTGCTGGGGATCGAACCCGGGTCCTCTGTAAGAGCGGTCGGCACTCTTAACCGCTAGGCCATCTCTCCAGCCCCTCTGCTTTTACAACTGCCAAGTTTAATACCATTTGTCTCCTGAGATTAGGCTTTGTTGTGGATGTACCATTAGGTTCCCAAGACTAAAGTATGCATGCCTCAGGAATGAAGGCCTTAGGAATGTTACACCTCAAGTTACACTCCCTGGGGTGTGGTATGCAGGAACCTAATGTCCACCAGGCAAGTAGAGGCTGGCTTCAGCTCCTTCTGACCTTCCAGGTTACAGTTGGTTCAGTCATCATGAAATATCAGGTCCCACAAATATAAGGAAACCTATTTAAGTATAGTAAGATTGGTCTAGAAAAGTGATAGACATGAGGTCTTTTCTAGGGTCTATGACCTCTCAGCCATGTATATTTGCATGAAGCTTTTATTGAGTTAATATATCAGTACTTCATTTTGGTAATGAATTTATTTTTAGAGAATGGATATTTGACTAATAGGAATTCAAAATCAGTTTCTGCATATGTAAAATATTTCTAATTTAATCAGAGTCACTAAAAGTATTTTGGGTAAGTCTGAATAGCTCATAATTCAATAAGGATGTATTTAAATAAAGTGCAAGCAGTAGCTTAGCTAAGCAGTGCTTCACATAAGAAACAGTCTCTTCATTCTGACACTGACAGCTAAGAATGGACAGCAATATTATCTTTTCAGAGAAAAGAGGTGTTTATTAAAATGTATTTAATGTGTGAACTGAAGAGCTAATTATGCATCCATTCGTTAGTGGCATTTTAGATGACAGCTGTGTGGAAGCAAAGAAGATAATATTAATACAGTGCCTTAAAATGAATAAAATCAAAAAGACATTCTGTGCTGTATTTCATTCTAGGGCATCTTAGTGCCACACTTCAAGTCGATTGCAGAACTCGAACATACTCATTTTGTGTTGAGGAGCTGGGTGATTATCATCCCAGTGTGAAAATAAGCCCTGCACTGATGAATGTGTCAAAGCAGCCAAAGAAAATGAAGCCAACAGGCATTCATGCCAGGCCTGGGATTCAAAAACAAAAGCTTGCTGTTTTTAAGAGTAAATATGGAAATACAATTGAGAAATTGATTGTAAAAAGGATGAGTTTTCTAATATTATCAAGACTTTAAAATTCATTGAAAATATAGTGCATACAAATAATTTGTCCTATTATTTATTAGTAATTAAATTGTTTTGTATTTCTTAACATATTACTTAGAGTTATTTTAATCTAATATAAAAATTTAAACTTTTTTTGGTTCAGGACAGGGCCTTGCTATGTTGCCCTGAACTGGCCTGGAACTTGCTATTTAGACCATACCACAGGGACCTCAATCTCTTCCTGCCTCTCCTTCTTCCTCTTTCTATTAGGACCAAAGGCAAGCACAACCACTCTGTTGCTAAACTTTATTTTTAATTGAAAGTAGGAAAGCCTAGTGAAATTGTGTTTCCAAAGTATCTTAAAATTCCTTTGTAAAACTAAATCCAAGCACACCTTTAACCTAGCACTTGGGAGGCAGAGGCAGGCAGATCTTTGTGAGTTCAAGGCCAGCCTGGTCTATANAAAAAAAAAAAAAAAAAAAAAAAACTAATGTCAAAATCTGCCACTTTTCTCTTTTACTCTTTTGAAGACTGCAATTAGATGGTCAACTAATATAAATAGTCCTGAAAATGCTTGAAGGTCAGTTTCCCTGGATATGACAAAATGAAAACAAGTGGGGAGGTAGAGGGGGTGGAGGGGAGAGATGGCTCAGTGGAGCTGGAGAGATGGCTTACTGGGGCTGGAGAGATGACTTTCCAGAGCTGGAGAGGTGGCTTAATAAAGTTGGGGGAATGGCTCCATAAGGCTGCGAAGATGGCTCAGTGAGGCTGAGAAGATAGCTCACTAGGTTAATGTGCTTGCCACAGAAGCCTGTCTACTGGAGATTTTTGGTTCTCCAGAACTCAAGTAAAAGCTGTAGACAGTAGCAGACATACAAGGATTACACGCCTGTAATCCAAGTGTCCCCTGAGAGATAAGAGATGGAAAGAGACAGGAGAATCTTCAGAAGCTCATGGACCACCCAGGTTGTTTTATGGAGCAGTGAAGAGACCTTGTCTCAAAAAATTTGGAAAGGGAGATGTGCTGACTAGATTCCAGTGGATCTATTTGCACAGAAAGATGTCTGGGTTTGGGAGCTTGACTGGACAGTGCTTAGCTTGGATGTTGTAATGCATGAGTTCAGATGGGAGGTTGGGGCATGGGAGGGCCTGGATTTGATTGGGAACCATTGCATGAGTTGTACAAATTCTCAATAAAAATTATATATAAAAATATTTAGAAAGGCACAATTGATCTCAGACCTCCATAGGCATGCATGCCCACAAGCATGCACACACACACTAACCTCTCCCACTCTCTTTTTGTCTCTAACTCCCTCTCTTTCTCTCTCACACACAAACAGAACATACATACATATCATACATATATATGCACAGATACACAGATATACATATATGTATATATGAACACACATATACATGGAATACACATATACACACAGGGTACACACCGCACATACAGAGAACGAATGCTTACATGCACAAAGCCAAGTCTCATGACTTCACTGCTTTTCTGTAACTTCAGATTAGTTCTATTTGTATTTCTAATTTTGTTTTTAATTACACACTGTTCTAGTTTGTCTTCCATTTCTGTGACAAAACACTCTGACACCAACTTGGGGAGGAAAGGGTTTATTCAGTTTACATCTCCTGGGTCACAGTTCATCACTCAGGGAGCCCAAAGCAAGAACTCAGGGCAGGAACCTGGAGGCAGGAGCTGAAGCATAGGCCGTGGAGGAATGCTGTTCACTGGCTTGCTCCCCTGGCTCATGTCCAGCCTGCCTTCTTATATGGTACACAACAACCTGCCCAGGGTGGCACCACTCATTGTGGGCTGGGCCCTCCCACACTGCTCGACCATCAAGACAATACTCCACAGATGTAGCCACAGGCCAATCCAATGGAGCCAATTCCCCAATTGAGGCTCCCTCAACCCAAGTGTGTCAAGTTGACACTAAAGCTGTCCAGCACACACACTCTTAACTGGACGATTTTAGACAAACTTGGAATTTGTGTCTCCTTATGTAAGCATAGGAGAAATACTACTGGCTATTCCCATCCAGAATCAGCTGTGGCAAAATTGTTGGGAGAAAGGCACAATCCACGATAATCATTTAAAAGCATTTTGGAAGCCACATATTGTGGCCCATACTTGAAGTCCCAGCACTCAGGAAGGGGGGGTTATGAGTTCAAGGCCTGTTTGGGCTACATAGTGAAATAGCAAGGGGAAAAAAGCCCAAAACAAGCTACGCTTTGATGAACAGTTCTACTGTAAGCTACAGTAAAGACTGTATTTAAAATCCACATATGTATGGAGATGAATATGATGTTAGTGTTCTATGCACACATGTGAATAATCATCTTTATAATTTATTTCACAATATTAAGCCTCAATTACTTGTCCACATAATTTTATTGCACTTTCAGGATTTTAATACAATCTATTTCCATTTATTTATATGCCTTCCCATCCACACCTCCCCTTACTAACCCTGCCTAATTTAATGCACTTTCTTTATATATAAGATGGCCTGTGGAGTCTAATTTTGTACCCAGATGTCCTTCAGTGTGGGTCTGTCTTGGTCAGCCTGCTAAAAGTCATTATTTGACTCTCCCCCTGCAGCAGCTATTGGCTGCCAGTAGTTCCTCCTGTAGGATTAAAGTTTCTTACTCCTCGTTTTTTTTTTTGGGGGGGGGGTTGACTGTGTTAATTCACTTAGCATAATGGCTTCAAGTTCCACCCATTTACCTGTAAAGTTCATGATGTATTTCTTACCACTGCATAGAACTCCATTGTGTAGATGTACCACATTTTTGAGGGGCATTTGTTAAGAGAGCTGCAATAAACATGGCTGTGAATGTATCTCTGCATTAGGATGAGTCTTTTGGGTCTATACCTAGGAGTGGTATGGCTGGGTCAGGTGGTAAGTTCATTTTGAGTCTTTTAAGGGCTCTCCATACTGCTTTCCATAGTTGTTGCACGAGTTTATATTCCCACCAGCAGTGGATGAGTGTTTCCCTTTCCCCACAACCTCTCCAGCATTTGGTCTTGTTTTCTTGATCTTGGCCAGTCTTATTGGAGTCATATTATATCTTAGAGTGGTTTTAATTTACATTTCCTTAATTATTAAAGATGTTGAACACTTTTTAAGATGTTTCTCAGCCATCTTCTTCATTTGTGAAGTCTCTGTTCAGCTCTTTACTCCATTTTTTGAGTGAGTCATTTGTTTTCTTACTTCTTTGTTTTTTAAGTAGTTTATATATTCTGGATGTTAATGCTCTGTCAGATGTATCACTGATGAAGGTCTCCTCCCACTCTGTGGGTTTTCTCTTTACTTCTTTGATTGTTTCCTTCGCTGTATGGAAACTTTGGAGTTTGATGAGGTTCC
Source organism: Rhizomys pruinosus (assembly GCA_009823505.1). Classification (NCBI taxonomy): domain Eukaryota; kingdom Metazoa; phylum Chordata; class Mammalia; order Rodentia; family Spalacidae; genus Rhizomys; species Rhizomys pruinosus. The sequence goes on from VZQC01013109.1 coordinate 1,640,870, forward strand.
ACTTGTCCACTGATGACCTTATTTCCTGTGTGGCTGGTGTCTGATTTACAAAGTCTTTTCCTACACCTATACCTTGCAGGTTGCTACCATTTTCTTCTATCACCTTCAGAGTTTCGGGTTTCACATTGAGGTCTTTGATCCACTTGGAGTTGATTTTTGTATAGGGTCCCTCATTTGTGGGTACTACCACCAAATCCCCCAATTGAAAGGCAAGCTGAGCAAAGTTATTGCTATACTTCTTTTTATCTGAAAGCAACTGTGCTATTAATGGGCCCTAGAATTAACTTAACACTTATTTTTAAGACATTCTAATTACTCTATATGGGTGGAAGGTATGTATTCATATTTTAGAGTGATATAAAATTAAAGGGAAAAATGTGAACTCAAACATATTTTGGAATTAACATACAGTTTCTTTATGGAGGACATAATTCTGATATATATGTGACATTTATATAGGCATATTTTGGAGCAATACAAATGGGAAAGAACAACACAAGGACTGGGTCAAAGAACTGATTGATACAGTTAAATTCTGCCCAAAACAATAAACCTCTGCAGAAAACAAAAACATTAAAAAAGACTGAGAGAATGATGCAGGACATGTACAGCAGAATGCATGAAGTGGGGTGGGATGGGAGGCAGGGAAAGGGGAATATGTCTAAATTCAAATGAAAAATGATGTATGAAATACATGAAACTAGGGGCTGGAGAGATGGCTCAGCAGTTGAGAGCACCAACTGCTCTTGCAGAGGACCTGGGTTCGATTCTCAGCACCCACATGATGGATAAGAACAAACTTTTGGGCATGGTGTCACACACCTTTAATCCTAACACTTGGGAGGTGGAGACAGGGGGATCTCTGTGAGTTCAAGGCCAGCCTGGTCTACAGAGTGATTTCCAGGACAGCTGGAACTATAGGGAGACCCTGTCTCAAAAAAAAAAAAAANGCTTATGTATGTACATAGTCAATTTCTATTCCTTTGGAGCATTCTTCCATAAATTTTGAAATTTTTGATAAATTATTACTTCTTTCTTTCTCATACATTATTTATTTATTGTGTGCTGTGTGTGCATGCACACATCTGGTATGCCATAACATATGTATGGAGGACAACTTACAGGAATCTGTTCTTCTTCCTACCATGTTGGTCCTGAGGACAGAACTCAGCTCTTCAGGCTCAGCAACTAGTAGCTTTAGCAGGTGAGCCATCTTGTGGACCAAGTTGCTTTTAGAATCATGTGCTAGTTTTGGTTTTAATCTGTTCTCTCCTTTCTTAATAAGTCCATTTTTTTTCTTTCCTTTTTGTCTTTTTTTTTTGAGACAGGGTCTCCCTGTATCTCTGGCTGTCCTGGAACTTGCTATGTAGACCAGGCTGGCCTTGAACTCACAAAGATCTGCCTCCTCTGCCACCCAAGTGCTAGGATTAAAGACGTGCACCAACAACGCCTGCCCTGCCACCCAAGTGCTAGGATTAAAGACGTGCACCAACACGCCTGGCTGATAAGTCAAAAATTTCAAACTGGAGAAATACTATAGAAACTGTCCAAGATGAGACATCCCCTAGATGTATATTTTTTTAGCTTATATACTTCCTTGTAGGCAAGAAAATGTTTTACCTACTTTTAGATTTTGCATCTGTTCCCTATATTTAATAAACAATGCCGTTGTGCTAAGGATGTGGCCCTTTGGTGAAGCACTTCCACTACTAATTGGGAGACATGGGGTTCAATGTGAGCCCTGAAAAGAAGGAAATAGAACCAAACCTTTTTTTTCTATATTCAGAATGTAACTTGCATCACAGTGAATATCCTTAATTGCTCAGGTTATGCATATGTAAAGATCCTAATTCATTCAGTTTTTCTTCTCCCATTAGTTAAAATGAATGTACCATTAACTCAGCAGAAATGAGAGTAGTAAATAACCTTTCTATGGCTCATCTCTACTGTCTCAATGAGAGTTGCCAAATGCATGTGAACTGTAATTTTTCTTTTTTTTTTATTTTTTTTTTTTAAATTTTTATTTATTTCTGTATGTGTATCAATGTACTGTCTGCATGCTGTTTTGTGCACCCGTGTCGTGCAATGCCGCGGAGGTCAGAAGAGGGTCTCGGATCCCCTGGAACTGGAGTTCTCTGGAATTGGAGTTTCAGACGGTTCTCGGGCCGCCATGGGGTGCTGGGGATCGAACCCGGGTCCCTGTAAGAGCGGTTGGCGCTCTTAACTGCTAGGCCATCTCTTACTTTCTCATGCAAAGTTCAGAGAATGTCAAGTGAATGTTTACTGTTCAAGACATAATTCCTCAAAATGGAGGAAATTATTTTTTTCCATTACTTAAAGTTAGTTATAGTTTTTTGAATCAGACTTAAGATGCAAGATTCCAATATACAGTGTTTGCTTACAAAACACTCAGTGTTATAAAAGTGGCCTTTATAAATGCTCAACACAGATTTGACTGTTATCTTTTCAATAATCCTGGGAATAGGGGATAGCTCAATACCAGCTTCTTCTAGATATAGCATTAAACTGACTCATAATGAATCATTGTTATATCCCATAGACTAAATGCATTGCTCCAGCGCACTGGAGAAGTATTCATTATTCAACAATAGTGATTAACACAGACCCCAGCTGGCCAATGTGTAGACAAGAGGCTGCCAAGCATTTATACCAGAGTAGTACACCTGCACCAAACTTCTGCTGCCTATGGCTCAGGGGTCATTGTGGAAGTGAAGGCAGACAGATTTTAAGAGCCAGGGGTGGTGGATGATCACAGGAAATAGAGTTTCCCAGACCACTAATCAGTTACTCATATGTACTCACAAAAATGGTGACAGTATACATAAATCCCATTCAAGCTCAAGTCAGAGAAAAAAAAAGTCCCAGTAAGACATGGGTGAATAAGAAACATTTTTTTAAGTAAAGTACATTTTTATTGATTTTTGTGTATTCTTTTTTTTTTTTTTTTTTTTTTTTTGAGACAGGGTCCTCAAATATTATCTCAGTATTAGTTATGTTTCACATTTTTTATAGTTCCCCGAAATGATTAATTTCAGACAAACATCAGAGAGTGTAAAATTCCCAAACACCTCAGAATAAGAAAATTACTATATGTTCATTCAATTTATTAAAAAATAATCCTGTGGGGCTGGAGAGATAGCCTAGCGGTTAAGAGCGCCGAACGCTCTTACAGAGGACCCGGGTTCGATCCCCAGCACCCACATGGCGGCCGAGAACCGTCTGAAACTCCAATTCCAGGAGAACTCCAGTTCCAGGGGAATCCGAGACCCTCTTCTGACCTCCGCGGCATTGCACGACACGGGTGCACAAACCAGCATGCAGACAGTACATTGATACACATACAGAAATAAATAAAAATTTAAAAAAAATAAAAATAAAAAAAAAAGAAAAATTACAGTTCACATGCATTTGGCAACTCTCATTGAGACAGTAGAGATGAGCCATAGAAAGGTTATTTACTACTCTCATTTCTGCTGAGTTAATGGTACATTCATTTTAACTAATGGGAGAAGAAAAACTGAATGAATTAGGATCTTTACATATGCATAACCTGAGCAATTAAGGATATTCACTGTGATGCAAGTTACATTCTGAATATAGAAAAAAAAGGTTTGGTTCTATTTCCTTCTTTTCAGGGCTCACATTGAACCCCATGTCTCCCAATTAGTAGTGGAAGTGCTTCACCAAAGGGCCACATCCTTAGCACAACGGTATTGTTTATTAAATATAGGGAACAGATGCAAAATCTAAAAGTAGGTAAAACATTTTCTTGCCTACAAGGAAGTATATAAGCTAAAAAAATATACATCTAGGGGATGTCTCATCTTGGACAGTTTCTATAGTATTTCTCCAGTTTGAAATTTTTGACTTATCAGCCAGGCGTGTTGGTGCACGTCTTTAATCCTAGCACTTGGGTGGCAGAGGCAGGCGTGTTGGTGCACGTCTTTAATCCTAGCACTTGGGTGGCAGAGGCAGGCAGATCTTTGTGAGTTCAAGGCCAGCCTGGTCTACATAGCAAGTTCCAGGACAGCCAGAGATACAGGGAGACCCTGTCTCAAAAAGACAAAAGGAAAGAAAAAAATGGACTTATTAAGAAAGGAGAGAACAGATTAAAACCAAAACTAGCACATGATTCTAAAAGCAACTTGGTCCACAAGATGGCTCACCTGCTAAAGCTACTAGTTGCTGAGCCTGAAGAGCTGAGTTCTGTCCTCAGGACCAACATGGTAGAAGGAGAGAACAGATTCCTGTAAGTTGTCCTCCATACATATGTTATGGCATACCAGATGTGTGCATGCACACACAGCACACAATAAATAAATAATGTATGAGAAAGAAGTAATAATTTATCAAAAATTTCAAAATTTATGGAAGAATGCTCCAAAGGAATAGAAATTGACTATGTACATACATAAGCACAAACTTGTACACAAGCATACACACATGTGAACTTTTGTAAAGTTATGTCCTTTGAAAAGGCTTACAATTAGTGATGACTTCTAACCATTTATTTTTGTTTCAAACAAATGAATTATCCATATATATATTTATATATATATATATATATAATGTTAATATTTCCACTTGGTAGCAAGATGATTAGAAAATCAAGCAGAACAGTTATGTCATGGACTGTCCTGTGTTTGCCTAGGAAGAGTAGAGAAGTACCTTCATGCTAGACACCTGGGAGGTCCAGAGCTTCTGGCAGAAAGGTTCGGACATTACAAAGTGCTAAGATTCAGGCTGCTGAGAATAGTCAAGAGAGCGCACAAAGAAGAAAGGAGGGGGGGATATCTGTAAATTGAGCCATGCTCACAAATTAAAAGCCTAGTGTGGCCCCCCTTTAAATACCAGTGACAAGATGAGGCCTCCTTTCTGCTTCTCTTATGTCTGATTATCTAGCTACACTACTTGTGGGGATTGATGGTTTTACAGAATCACTACCAGAGAAAATTGCTGTCCTTACAAATACCATTGTATCATCACAATAAGGTTCAAGTCAGAATGAGCAAAAGGAGAGAGGGTCCTTACGGTGAAGCTTCCAATACTGATTTCCTGTTATATGTCAATGTGTTAATAGGCAGAGTAGCCTCGGGGTGCAGAGTTTTTACTATGGTTCATTATGTAGCATGGCTGATTGAATCACCACTTCTCTGCACAAGTTGGGATAGCCTCCCTTGGACCAAAGCCCAAAGCTCCTCATGACATGTGAGTCTTTCTGGCATTACAGGTTCCCCATCTTGAACCATCTTGTTGGCATAAACCATCTGGTTTGCTCCAAGATACTGACAGTTGTTTAAAATTGTTCCAATTATCTGGGAATATCAGAGATTAGAGCCTGCTTCCCAGTAACCAAGAAAAAAGAACCATGTCGGTTTTTAACTGGTATGTGTCACGTGTCCATTTGATGTAGCAGAGGCTCCGGGGGAAACTACAGGTTTTAGAAAACTCACAGAGCCTCTTTGGTTTGGTTCAGGCTTTTTCCTAACCAGCACACTTAGTCTTTTTCTTTTTTAGTTCATGCACTGGGCTCATTTCTGCTACTATACAGAAATGAGAGGTAAAACAATCAGGTAACTAGAAATGAGTTTTCTTCTCTATGAAGCTATGTAATGAAGCCTCCCTTCCTGACTAAATTGAAGAAAAAGAATTATGGCATATCACTTTATACAGTCACTTGATGTCCCCTTTTAATTATTTATCATAAAGTCTTCATGTACATTTCAAAAAGCCAGTGAATCAATTCCTCAGCTTTGATTAATTAAAGCTTTTGATAATTATGAAAGTACCTTTTAGACTAAAGTCAGAAAATATTCAATGATGTGTTCCTTTATCAGTTACTACTTTTTTTTTTCTACTCTTCATTTTGGAAATCCTTTCTCAGCTGGAGTCTTTATTTCCTTTTTATTGAGATGAGATCTTAAACATGTAAGATTAACTCATAATTATTTTAAAATATTCATGAACAATGACCTGTTATCCAGTAGGTATAAGAGTCAAGAATGGAAACTTCTTTCACTAAAATAGAAAATTTGGAGTGATATTAAATAGATGTGATACCTGAGTTGTAAGGCTGGCTGCAGAATCATTTGTGACAATTAAGTCCAGTAAATGACTTAAAGAAGGAATCTGTCGGGCTGGAGAGATGGCCTAGCGCGCGGTTAAGAGCGCCGACCGCTCTTACAGAGGACCCGGGTTCGATCCCCAGCACCCACATGGCGGCCGAGAGCCGTCTGAAACTCCAATTCCAGGAGAACTCCAGCTCCAGGGGAATCCAAGACCCTCTTCTGACCTCCACGGCATTGCACGACACGGGTGCACAGACCTGCATGCAGACAGTACATTGATACACATACAGAAATAAATAAAACTTAAAAAAAAAAAGAAGGAATCTGTCATTAGAAAATAAGTAAAAATGAGACTTCAAGTATAAGTCTGACTATAAGACTCTTGATAGTCCCACTCAAGTGAAAGGCTAAAAAGCCGTGAACTATAACAATGATAAGCCCAGCAAAGTACTTTTTTTTATTTAATTTTTATTGATGGTTTGTGCATTTCGTACATCATTTTCCAATTCAGATCAGGCATATTTCCTTTTTCCTTCCCCCCCAACCCCACCCCATCCCAGATCTTGTATTCTGCCATAACTGTCCTGCATCTTTCAGGTTTTTTTTTTTTTTTTTCATTTTTTAGCTATAAGTGATAATCCATGAGTATAAGCATCCTTCGTGCAAAACCAATCTACAGACTGTTGTGCCCAAACCCCCACAGTCCCACCATTCAGTGGGGGGTGACAGGTTGTTTGTTCAATCAAGTTGATCAAATGAGTGTCCAGACTACATCGCTGTAGTTTCACCGTTCACCCCAGCAAAGTACTTTTATTGGTGCATTAGTGGCATTTTTACCTTACTGGAGGTAATCAATAGCTGTCTAATTAGACTTAAGTCCTGCTCAATAGGAGCAAATTCATGCATAGTACTGTAAACATTGCCAAGTCCATGTAGTTAGAGAGGTCATAGACTCTACATAAAACATACTACTGCCACTTTCCTAGACAAATGTAATCCCTTACTATATTCTGAATACTTATCCTTATATTTACAGACAGTAGCTCTTACTGCTCATCAGAGAAGCTTCTTTTTGCCACAGATGGAGACCATTACAGAGATCTACAACTGGTCAAAATGCAGAGAATAAGTGACAATGAAATACCAGCCTAGATTGATATCTATGTTGCTAGCCCCTATACCTAAGGCTCAGGGAATCTTACGGAAGAGGGTGTGGAAATATTGTGAAATCCAAAGGAACAAGACACCTGCTGATGTTAATATGTTCTAGACTTTACAGAGAAGCTACTCCTACCCAGGAAATTTCCACAATATGGTTACCTACTGACAACATTAATTGACATGTCAATGTGGACTGAGGAAATAATACAGGGTCCAACTCTAGATGAAGAGTGGTGGGCAATCAATGGATGTTGAAGGAGGAAGAATTCATTTTCCACAGATACCCCTGATAGATTATCAATCCCAAGTGGTCATCCCAAAACAAATGTATACATGAACACTACTAAATGAACTCAAAGCATTATATATGTATATTTATAAATGTATTGCATATACGTAACAAGAATAATCAAAGATGAGGAAAGGGAATTATGAGGGGGTGGGGGACATGGAGGAGATGGAGGGTGGAAATGACCAAATACAGTACTCCTATATAAAATTTTCCCAAATAAATATATATAAATAAAATAAATATTAACTTGAATTGAAAAACACAAAGTGAAAGTCTTCTTCTGAGGAGAAGCATGAGTATAAAATGAGTATTTAAAGTACTGGAATATTTTATTTGGTAATTAATTACCAAATTCCTATTGTATACATTATTCATCTCTAGAGCTAAGGACAGAGATCACAAAAAATACAATCCCTGGTTTTTCTCTAAATGGAATATCCTGAGTGGAACTTTTTCTTACCAGAGACTATCTAATTACAATTTTGAAAGCATGCTAAATGCATCCCAGGAGCTGACTGAATTTCCTGAAAGCATATCTGATGTTGATCTGTGGAAACTGATGCTGCCCACTCGTATTTCAACCTCTATATCTTATAACCTCTATAGCTGAAAGCCATAAAGTCTGCCATTCCAGACAGTGGGAATGCAGATTGTGCATGTGAAACAGCTGAGTCATTCCATCCCTAAATTTGATTAATTCTTTAAATGCTCAGAGTGAAGCAGCTAATCCCTACTTCCACTCTACATGAACAAATAACTTGGCTTATATTTTACAAATTCAGTTGAGGCAGTCTATTACATTTTGCTAACAAAATTCATACTGTAATCATATTTTAAGCTAATAATGATAGGATCATTAAATCTTTATATTTGAGGGTGAAAAAATAAATTAAGCCCCGTTTTCAAGGAAAAAAGGAAAAAAAAGATGAAGAAAAGGAAATTGGAAAAGTCAGGAACTTCTTTCACATGGAGGAATACAGAAAGGTGGTAATCCAATTACAGATAAAAATTCTGTGTTTAGGCCGGAAACTGTGGTGCACACCAATAATCCCAGAATTTAAGAGATCTTTGCAGGAGGCCTGTCCATTTTCCAAGGCTCTCCTGGGATATATAGTGAATTTCAGGCAATTCTGAATTGTATAACAAGATCCTTTCTCAACAGCAGCAACAACAACAACAGCAACAACAACAACAAAAACACTCCAGTAGGGGATGGGGAACAAAACAAAAACAGTGAAACCTGTGTCCTGTGTCTTCTAAAACACTAAGCCCTGTGAGCTATAGCTCCCTAATCTGTTAATGGAAGGCAATAGTAACTCCTATTTTACAGAAAGATTGTGATAATTATTGATGATATGGTGATATACATAAAACGCATAAGACTGTATATGGACCTTAGAGCATGCGATGACACTGAATTAAAAAACAAACAAACAAAAAAACCCTCAGTCCATATTAGGAGGTTAAAAAGCTGTGTCTCATGCCTTTGAGGAGTGCCAAAAGCAGTGGCAGCCACAGAGTAGGTGCACCTGCCAATAAGAATTGGAGACAGGCCAAACAACAGCACTCTCTCTTTATTCTTTTTGTCTTTTTTACTAAGATCTCAAGTTCTGTGTCTGCAGTACAGTTTCTCTAGTCTTACTGATTATTTGTGTCTGGCTGTACTTTCCTTTTGATGCTTAAGGCCACACAGTTAGTCCAGATTAACCAAGGTTTTTTTTTTTTTTTTTTTTTTTCTCAAGATCAATTGAGAATCTATCCGCAGGTGTCCTACTTGTTGTTTTTTGGGGAGAAGGATGGAAGCCCCTTAAACCTTCAATGCTAGATGGGGACCACTGAAATTCCCAGTTTATGCACTAAACAGCTAAGGGGATGTCAGAATGTAGACTGTCATTGTCGGACTACCTGGGCTGTATCATAGAGGCTAGTGCAGGGGGCATCAAGACAGGGTGAGTGCTTACTGGACTTCATTTTGGGGGACCATGGGATGGAAAGACCCCAATGTGGAGCAAAAGAGCAGGATTGAAGGTTAGGGTTGCCAAGGAGGAAGCTTCAAGCACTTCCTTAAGGAAAACATGACATCTTTTAAGGAAGAAAAAAAAATCCTCCAATTCAAGTGATATGTGTATGCATGTATGTATGTATGTATATGTCTATTTATGTATATATATATATATATATAAAGAATATAGAGTTATACTTCTTTTTCCTGCAAAAAAATTTAAAGTTAAAATAAAAAAAAAAGAAAAAAAGAAAAAACAAACAAACAAAAAACAAAGCCCCCTAAGCTTAGCATGTTCTTTGGAATAAGTAGCATATAAATAACTTGTAAGTATATATGTTTGAAAAGTGCTTTTGTTATGAAAAAAATCGCCAGACCAACTGCGAAAGTCAAGTAAAGAGAGGAAGTTTTCATTTTACACTAGCAGGACTGACCCAGAGATTCTTCCATAAAGGAGTCAGTCTTTGGGAGCTCTTTATACCCATGTGACAACTGCAAGCAAAGAGCAAATAACACATGTAGTAATTAAGTAAGTGGTTTACAGGTACCACATGGTCACAAAGGTACAGGAATGTGTCAGCTTTGGGAGACAGAGATTCCTATCCTGGATAACTGAGGGGACTCCTGTCTGGTTTCCGGAGTCCCATTTCTTAGGGCCCTTCCTGTTTCAAAGACCTTAGCAAACATCCTAAGTGTTTTATTACTATTTCATTGCTTTTAGCAACTATCTGGTTTGTTTTCTATTTCCATTATACTTTTAAATCAACTGATATTTCTTATGAGATCAAAAACTTCACTGAGACCACGCAACTGATTGAATCAGGGCCAGGATAAATCCTACTCAACCATAATGGCTCTTTTGTTCACTCGCCAGGGAAAGGAAACCGTTTGTAATTATAGAAATCAACTTGGAGAGCCTATTGTTTCAGTCTCAACACTGAAAATTAAAAACATCATTTAAAGGAAGAAGGGTTATTTTGGTTCCTAGGTTCACAGGCTTTTGGCCATTCCTCCTAGGCCTGTGGTGGAGCTAGGGATCATAGCAGAAGCAGAGGGAGGAACAAACCTGCTCATCTCACAGTGTCAGGAGGCAGAGAGAGCCAGGAAGGAAAGGGAAAAGTATCTCTTTGCAGGGTGTGCCCACGGACTTCCCTCCTCCATTCAGCCCCTATTCCTGATAGTGCACCCAACTATGAATACATTAATGGATTAATCTTCTGATGAAGTTAAGGCCCTTAGACCACCACATGTCAACCGCCCATCCGCTAGCAAGCAAGCTTCTAACAGTGAGCTTTGGAGGCTACATTTGTATCCAAACCGCAAACCTAATTTTAGTTATAGCATTCACATATGGATCCACAGCATGACACATATTAGTGCTATGAGCTGCCTTCTTTTGCTATGGGTTAAAAATCTTTTTCTGAGATTCTTTGTAGGCTTCAGAAGTGTAAAGATCAACCAAGGATGAGCAAAATGTACACACTAGCCATGCTCCACTGATGATCGGACCCATGGCCCCCTTTCTGCAGTGGTTCTAATGGACTCCGAAAGGCAATGTTGGCAATCTACTTCCCGAAACCAAAACATTAAAACTTTTCTATGTAGTAATGCCCACGACGAATGTTCCCCCAAAGTATCTGATTCCACGTGGAAATTAGAGCACACTGAGGTTTGCATACCATTGAATGAGCCTAAATCTGCTGAGAACAGAGCTTTGGCGATGCAGAAACTGCAGGTCACTTCAGTTACATTCAGTGTGAAATAAGAGTGACCTGGGTAACTCTCACTCCACCAGAATAAAAGTCTTCAAAGACAGTGATTAGCATGTGACAGAGATGGTCTACTGGAATTCTGTAACGCGCTTAACTCAGGTAAACTGTCATGCGCTGGAAAAATACAGCAACATTTGGGCTAGAGAGATGATCCAGTGGTTAGCACTGGCTGCTCTTTCAGAGGACCCGGGTTCAATGCCTACACAGCAGCTAACAACCATCCATAACTGCAGTTCTAAGGATCTATCACTGTCTTCCGACCTCTGTGAGCATTGCACAACACAGATGCACTTATATACCTACAGGCCATACATGTATACACATAATATAAAAAAGAAAAATTAGAGTCACTTTTGAAAAATAAAATCAATGCTTTGTACATATGAAACATGGCTATCCAATTGTTAGCAATTTATTTTGCACAGTTGGTTAAAAAATTCCTTGGGGCTGGAGAGATGGCCTAGCAGTTAAGAGAGCCGACTGCTCTTGCAGAGGAGCAGGTTTGATCCTCACCACCCACATGGCTGCTGAGAACTGTCTTTAACTCCAGTTCCAGGGGAATCTGACACCCTCTTCTGACCTCTGCGGCATTGCACAACACGGGGTGCACAAACCTACATGCAGAAAGTACATTCATACACATAAAAATAAATAAAAATTAAAAAAAATAATTCCTCAATTGTGCTGGGCATGGTGGCACACACCTTTAATGCCAGCACTCGGGAGGCAGAGGCAGGCAGATCTCTGTGAGTTCAAGGCCAGCCTGGTCTACACAGTGAGTTTCAGGACAGCTGAGGCTACAGGGAGACCCTGTCTCAAAAAGACTAAAAAATCCAAAATTCCTCAATTGTGGCATGTCACCACTTCTATTTTCTTCATAAACACTCAAGTTGCTCTTACCATGTGTCGGCCACTGCACAAGTTCTCTTTTTCCCATAAGTCCTATTGTTCAGTTTTGAAACAGGGCCAAAGGATACAAGATTTAATATAGGAAAGTCAACAGAGAAAGAGAATTATCTTGATAGTTTAAATATGACCTGTGTTCATAATTAATTTGTAGATTTGCTCAGAAAATCCCATCACTGGGATGACTACATGTTCAATCTAAGTTCGACCAAATGATGAGAGTTTGTAGCTCACTACTCTCTTTTTGCCTTAACCTTTTCCTCTAAGACTAGTTTGAATTGTTTTGTGATCTATAAAGTTTTACACCCCTTTTTTCTCTGTGTTATACTTTACTGTCCTCAAAATCAGGGCACAGTACAGTGACTAACACTCTATAAAAAATACTCTGAAAAGAAAAAGTTTATTTAGTAATACTTTGTCATATAAATAATAAAGATAAATTTATTTAATATTTTGTAAATTACATGGTGGCCTAGTCATTTCAACTTGCTAGAAAGGTACTGAGCACCCACTCAAAAGTTCTTTGATATTTGTTCATGTTTTATTTACATCCAGCAGATGTTTCTCATGAAACAATCACCTTGTTTCTGAGAGCAACTTATTTCTCTATCATTAAGACCATGACATTGCAAAACTTCGCTCTCTGTAAAGAATTTTTTTTAACTGACATCTTTAAAAACATCATGGGACTAGAAACAATTGTCTAAACATCCAAACCTTGTAAGAAGTTGGAAAGTATTTTTAAAACTCTTGTGTCTTATAAATAGTAGAATGGTAACAGCTATAAATAGCTTCATGTTTCCCAACACTCTGAGGAAGAACCGTACAATGCTTCATACCTCTCTGTGTCTGGGTTTCTAAAGATTCTGGACTTTGCCCTTTGGATTCCTGAGAATCATTTGTACTAAAAAAAAAAAATCTAGAAGCTGGAATATTATAGATGAGAGATGAAGGAACCCTGATCATGTAACACTTAAAGACACAGGAAGCTGAGGAAGCACAGATTGAGGCAGAATTTTCCAGAAGCCAGCATACAGAGAATTTCTGCACTGCAGCTGATTGTAGCAGGTTGCTAGTGCAGTGACTACATTTAACATGCTTATAGTTGGAAGGACACTGAGGAAGAAAATAATACTTCTCCTGACTTCCAGTCACTGTTCCTATTTAGAACATTTGGATAGCAGATTCAAGGTCTGAATTAAGACAAATGAATCTTTGATTTCCTCTGTTAATAAAGAGGAATCTTGGAAAGCTTAAAACTTGCCTTTGCAGGGTAGGAATTCATTTTAGCTGCTTGCTTACCTTCATAGTTACGGTTTTTGTAAACTAAGAATATTGCCCATTTTCCTGGCCTAGAGCAAGAAAGGAAAGCCATAGTATTAATTCACACACAGAGAGCTACAAATAAACACTTTTGTGAAATGTAGTTCAGTGTTTTACAATTTTTTGGAATGGTATTATATTAAACTGTCTCACTGAATTCAGTAATGAAATATTTTGACTGATAAGCACTTATGAGTAAAAGTTTTCCTTTAACCATACCAAATATGAAAGTTTTCTAAGTATAGGGCTTTTATTGTTAAGTTCAGATTTCTCCCAGTTAACTGTTACTGCTTTTGTCAAGTTGTCATTGGAAGAAGCTCTTTTGGCCTCATAGCTCCAAAATGTATTAATTCCTTCTTTTATTCATGAAATTTTTCATTGCACTCAAACCTTACCAGATATAATGTTTCTGCCCAGTACTAAGAACTTAACAATAAACACTGTTCTATCATGTGGCCCAACAGTTGGGAAACAAAGACCCTAATCAGATGATATAGAGCAATATATAAAATCTTGTAAACGAAAGACAATGTACTATAACAGTTAGGTCTTCTGTTACAAGTAGTCAGGGTTATGTCAAATAACAATTCTAAAAAGAAAAGTGAGGGGCTGGAGAGATGGCCTAGTGGTTAAGAGCGCCGACTGCTCTTGCAGAGGACCCGGGTTCAATCCCCAGCACTCACATGGCAGCTGAGAACTGTCTGTAACTCCAATTCCAGGGGAATCCGATGCCCTCTTCTGACCTCTGCGGATTGCATGATACAGGTGCACAAACCTACATGCAGACAGTACATTCGTACACATAAAAAATAAATTAAAAAATTAAAAAAAAAGAAAAGTTAACAATGACAAACTGTGTGTATGGATTCAAGCAGGTTTTTCTGCCACTTTGCTCATGGATGCTCAACTATTGTACTGGAATATTTAGCCAGGAATATTCAGAATCTGAGATATCACTGTGTTTGTGACTTTAGAGAAAAACTACATGTTTATCAATATTTAACTCAGCTCCTTAATCCTATACAGTAAAACCTAGCAATCTTTCACACTTTCAAGGACTGGAGTAAGAATTGTTCCATTCCGGTAGTAAACAGGTAGATTTCAGAACCACAAGGCATTTCCTGATCTGCTTACTATTCACAGAAAGTAAATAAGCATTCATTGTGTAGAAGCCAAGAATGCATTTTTATGTTGGCCAACAAAGTCTGTTTCCTCACACACAGTTTTTTAATATATGTAGTATTACGTATATTGTATTTATAACATATATAGTTTTTCACAGAGCAACATAAATGTATACTATTTTATTCCTTATGTGCCCTAGTTTGCATATTATATATTATCTTTATCTTATTCTTCACCATTATCATTTAAATGTCATCTGCATTCTCTCCACATTTGTTCTAAGTAATCCCTTAATGTCACACATTGAGGATAGTCCATAATATTGTAAATAATTTCACAGGGAACATCTTAGTAGCTAAATCTTGTGACCCTTCATAAATTATTACTTTGGGAGAAATTTCTAGAAATGGAATTTCTAGGACTTAAGGCATCCAGCATTCTGGGGCTTTTGTGACAAAGTGATGACTTATTCTTGAGGAAGCTGGGGAGCATTTATTCTCCTACCTCCACTTTTTTTTATTTTTTTTTTATTATTATTATTTATCTTTGTATGTGTATGAATGTACTGTCTGCATGCAGGTTTGTGCACCCGTGTCGTGCAATGCCGCGGATGTCAGAAGAGGGTCTCGGATTCCCCTGGAACTGGAGTTCTCCTGGAATTGGAGTTACAGACGGTTCTTAGCCGCCATTCACTAAAGAGGGTAAATGCTGAGTTCTGAGATGATCTTATGTCAGAACATTGCTATTATTACAGGTGAAACGGATGCCTGAAGAATTCTCTGCATTCACCATTTAAGTCATATGCTTAAGCCATTTCAGCATGTATGTGTATGAATGTACTGTCTGCATGCAGGTCTGTGCACCCGTGTCATGCAATGCCACGGAGGTCAGAAGAGGGTGTCGGATTCCCCTGGAACTAGAGTTCTCCTGGAATTGGAGTTACAGACGGTTCTCAGCCGCCATGTGGGTGCTGGGGATCGAACCCGGGTCCTCTGCAAGAGCGTCGGTGCTCTTAACCGCTAGGCTATCTCTCCAGTCCCCTACCTCCACTTTTTAATAGCAACTTTTTCTTTAGACTACTTCTGTTACTGCACCACAGGCATCTCTTGTGTTCTTAAACTATCTGGCAACATCTCTTCAGTGGTTGAGCAGTTGGGGGGGGGGGTTGTTGTTTTGTTGGTTTAAATTATTTTTTGTGTGTGTGAATTTCACACAACTGCATTTTGATCATATTTAGATCCCCTCCCATCGCTGCACCCCTTTTTCCCTTTCTAGCCTCCACAACAAAATTACTGTACATATATATGCTTATAGAATCAGGTTTACAGATGTCCTCAGTTGTATGTGTCTACAAAAGTCCTGGGTTGTATGTTCATCCACTAAAACCTAGTCAGCCTACTAAGAGTTCCAACCTTAAGTGAGACTGAATCTCCCCTTCCAGCATTCATCTGTTGCCAATGGTAGGTTTGGGGCTTTTTGAGCACTTCCTCAAGTCTAGGTTGGGATTTTGTCTAGGACTAGTCCATGCTGTCAGCATTTCTGTGATTTCATAAGAATAACTGCCAGCTTTCTGAAAAACTGTTTCTTTGCGATATCCACCACCCCTGGCTCTTAGAATCTTTCTGCCCCCTGTTCCAAAATAATCCCTGAGCCTTTCAAGGCAGAAGTTTGATACAGGAGCCCTGCTCAGGCATTAAGTACTCTGCAGCCTCTTATTCTCTGCCCATTGGCCAGTTGTGAGTCTGTGTTAATCACCATCTGCTGTATAAGAAATATTTTCTGAGAGTTGAGAGATGCATTAATCTATAGGTATAACAATAAGTCATAGAAATTAATTTAATATTGTATCTATTTAGTAGAATGGCTGTATTGGGCTTTCTCCAATGGACTGTTGCCTGTTTAGCTTCAGGCTCCTGGGCCTGATATCAGTGTCAGTTATTGGCTCCATCTTACAAAGTGGACCTTAAATTCAATTAGAAAGTAGTTGGTTACTCCTAAAATGTTCCAGTAGGCATGTCTTCCAGACATAGTTTTAATTCCAATCATGTATGTTCATGGAATTCTTCACTAACATATCATATGTCAAGAAAACTAGCAGATAGGAAAAATGTCTGCCCTCAGAGGAATGCATCAGAAAGATTGGCACTAATATTTTTTCTTCAGAAAGGTTGTCAAGGACTGGAGCAGGGTTAGTAGACCTTTTGTGTTAAACTCAGACTGTCAGTATGTTGGGCTTTGTTGCAGTAACCCATGCCACAGTAACTCAAGGCTGGCAGTGTAGTGTGAATCCACCAATGGACAATATGTAAATAAAGACAGCCCAGGTTCCCATGAATTTTAGTTTAAAATATCGGGCGGCTGGCCTCATTTGGTGCAGAAGCTACAGTTTGTAAAACTCTCATATAAGGGAATCTGTATCCTGAGAACTGGTCATAGCTCCAGTAGTTACTTAGCTTATCACTTGAATCAGATGCTGAAATGGCTTAAGCATATGTCTTAAATGGTGAATGCAGAGAATTCTTCAGGCCGTTTCATCTGTAATAATAGCAATGTTCTGACATAAGATCATCTCAGAACTCAGCATTTATCCTCTTTAGTGAATCTTTTTTAGATTTACTCAAGTGTGTTGGATTGCTTTTACAAGTTGAAGGTTATTTCTCTTTATCTTATAGTCTATGAAAATTAAACTTTTCTTATCCTTTTCAGTCATTTTTTTTTAACTAATTCCAAGGAGCACGCAGAGAAGAGCCTTCTGCCAGCTACCTCTTTGGGGGGTGGGGGGGATTCTCCAGCTGTCCTTATGCCCTTAGTCTGGAGAAATTCTCCAGCTGGTAAGTCTCTTACTTCCAGCTTCGTATCAGCCAGTTGTGATAGTGTGTCTACATTTCCAGTAGTCTTCCTGTCTTTATCTCCTTATTTCCACCATCGCTCCATACATAAAACCTGCTGTCTGTGAAGGAAGAAATTCTGATTGGAAGACCTAGATAAACTATTTTCTGGAATCATATACATCATTACCAAAAATTCAAAAATTCAGCTCTTTTCTGTGACTGTAGTTTTCACAGTCTCTATTTTCTCTGGTACTCCATCTTTTGGTTGGTTTTATACTTTGGTTTTTTTGTTTGGGAGAGTAAGCTAAATTCCATAACATCAAAGAATCTTTCTAGTATATTAAATAACTTATGTTCTGGGTGGTTTATTGGACGTTTTTATATGATAAATTTTTCATTATTTAGCTACCTACAACTTTCCACTCTCCTCCCTGCTCATATCTCATTTTCTGTAATACAATTTAACGTAGGTCTGAACTCCAGACTGGTAAGAAATACCAGAGAAGCACTGAAAGTTACTGAAACACAGTGCCTACATCATAGACTTTTTAAGTCAGTTGTTTGTGGGGCAGGGAACAACACTTGTTTGCTTTTCTTGTTTTGTACTATTTGATTCTCAGATTTTAAAAAAAGTTAAGAATCACTGGTTTACTGTGCACACTTTTTGAGACATGTGCACTGAAAGATTAAATTACTAGACTATACTGGTCCCCTTCTTCACATTTTTGTGCATTGGATGGAATCTGATGCATAAAACAACGTGCATTTATTGCAGGGTATGCTAGTGTATGCCTTTAATCTTAACACTTGGGAGGCAGAGACAGATGGATCTCTGTGAGTTCAAGGCCAGCCTGGTCTACAGAGTGAGTTCCAGGCCAGCTGGAACTACACGTAGACCTTGTATCAAAAAGACCCCCTCAAAAACGTGCATTTATCTAAATAGTTTAACTTTGTCCACTTTGAAAAATACCAAATTCAATAGACAACACACCCAGACACGTACCTAAACATATCTACACACATATATACCTATGCATAAATACACATATATATACACATACACACTTATTCACATACACAGTGCATACATACATACATACATACACACAAGTATTGGCTCCATCTTATGAATTGGAACTTAAATTCAATTAGAAAGTACTTGGTTACTCCTAAAATATCCATGGCACATGCACACATACACACAGACATAAATACATGCATATATATCCATGCATGCACACATAGGCATGGACACATACACAAAGGCATGCATTCCTACACATGCACACACATACTTTAGAATTGTCTCACTTTGTGTAACAGAGACTTTACCTTGCATCTCAAGATTTTTTTTTGAAATATCATTTCTTGAATGACTTTACGTGTAACTGGAATCATGTGTATATTCCTGTCTTTGTCTTACTTATAGCATCAGAAGAATGGGCCACGACTCGCCCCAGCCTGAAGGCACCGCCTCCAAGGTCAGCCAGAGGGCCATACAGGGAACACCCCTATGGTAGATATTGAAGGTCCTCTACAGCCATGACCTCCTCAAAGACAATTCGTAGCCTGTGGGCTCCACATAAACAGCAGCAAGACAAGTAATAGTCCTTTTTTTGTTTGTTTGTTTGTTTTTCTATCCTAGGGATAACTGCTCGTAATTACTCCTACATATTTCCTGTACTTCCCTCTGTACTGTTGGCGCGGCACTGACACTGGTATTACTTTACTAACCAGACTGAAAACAGACACTGGCAAGCATAGTTTATAAACCATTCAGCAGGACGATATTCTTTGCTGCTTTTCATTGTTGTTTGTAACCTCTCCCCCCCCCCTTTTTCTTTTCCTTTTTCTTTTCCATTTCTTTTGTAAGAAAGAGCATGAATCTGTTAACAGATTTTGAGTCTCAGCCAACTAGCAGAACCTTTGTTTAGGGTTGCCTAAAGACTGTAATATGATTTTGAACTAGCTGATAATAAAGTTGTAGATAAGATGTTTTAACCTGTCTTTTAATATATCTGTTAGTTAGATGAAGCTGTTCACTCTTGAGTTGTAAATTTAATTTTAAATGCTGTTTTAAGGGGGCTGAAAACAAACAGCTACTGTATGGACGTAGCTAACTGAATCTGTTCAGTGTTTTAACCTGTATTTGTTAAAAAAGAAAAAAATACACACATAAAGTTCCATGTGTGAGCTTCTCTAAATAGGAAACCACAATTTGTCAAATATGTTTGCCATAATTTGTCAATAAAGCTGAAAACTTTTGTAAAAGCTAAATTTGGAATTACTTGTTTTCTAGCTTTAAATGCCTGCTTTATTTCTTTTTCAAGAGATGCCTAAAATGTTTTCTATTTAAAAATTACAAAAATGAACCCAAGCCTGTTTTAAGATATTGTGTAATACTTAAAATGTATTAATAACTTATGGTTGTTAAATAATTTAAAAGTTAACAAACTAAACTGTTACATGAATCATGGTTAGTAAACACTAATGTATAACATGTTAATGGAAAAAAATGGATTTAGAATAATAAATGGATTTTAAACTATCCTCTAAGCTTTATCTTGCTAAACACAAATTCTGATTGACTTGTTTGCACTAGCATGTCTCTCGTGAGAAAGAGTAATGGACTATAAAGAGGTAAGATTACCACTTACCACTGTCTAAATGCCTAGTTCTTCAACCTTTGAGTTTCCCCGCACATTAAATATCCCATCCAACATGTAAGCATTGCGTACACTCTCTTTATTGTTTTCACTCAAAGGAGTGCGTGGACTTCATTTGCGTAGTTTATAACAATTTGTTTTGACAAACAAATCATCAGTGTCACTGGCCAGTTGTTGCTATTCAACCTCAAAAACTTTATTTGTAATTTTCAGTGCTAAATATCACCGCCCTTGAAGGCAGTTTAGAGGGCTGATTATTAAGGAAATATGTCGCAGGACTCAAAGGATGACTAAACGTTAAACAGGTAACACTAACAGTAACTGTAAGTTTGCCTATGCAGCAGTCATGTTAAATATTCTCAGTTATTAAGTTCCTGATAGTTAAAAAAGTAAACCTACAGAAATCTAACAAATAGGACTATAGGCTATTAAAACAACTAATTAACATTAACTAGAGGCACCAAAATTATTTTACAATATATAACCCTCAAGGCAATAAACAGAACTAAAATTAACAATAACAGTAATGCAACTCTTGCTAACATCAAACGTAAGCTAAATTTTGGTGGAAAAAAGAAAGTGAAAGAACTTGACAATAGGGATGAATGCCCAAACTGTCACTCTTTTAAACATAGCTTTTTTGTTCACGGTGGCTTTTTGTCGATGTGATTGGTTTACTTTTTTGCTGCTAATCAGCTTAGGCATTTTGCTGTTCAGTTTCTGCAGCTGGAGTTGCATGCTAATAGTTTTATGAAGTGTGTGTTTGTCATCATTAAAACTGTAAATATTTGCCTTTTATAAAATGCTGCTCAGTTATATGTTTTCTTTTTCTATTCTTTCTCACTATTTCAGGCACCCATAAAGAACATGTAAATGAGTACCAGATGTGATGGACCGAGGATGGAGGTAAGTGGATCTTTGTCATTTTTGATTGACATAGTCTCCAAGAAAGCATGAAGCCATAGGAGTGCATTAAAACCCTAAATGCCACTGTTTGAAATGCTAAAAAAGCCTAGGTTATTGTTAAAGAACTGAGTTCTTTTTATCTTTGAAATAAAGCTCCGACATGGGATGCTTCTGGCAAGGCTTTCTATGTTTATTTAAGAGCTTGTCAGATGAAATGAGAATTAGTGGTTAATCTTTAGCCCTTTCTTTGGCAATGAACTGCCCTTCTACATGTCATTCCCCCAACTGCACAGAGCATTAAGACATCTACTCTGAAGATACAAAAGGAGAAAAATCAAAATCACTGGCTTAGGTTAAGGCAAAGAGGAAGGATGCGCAAATATGACACCCACACTTGCATCCTGCTGATGGGAGTCAAATAAACACCAATGCCACTTTGCTGGGCATTCCCTGAGTTGATGAAAAAACTTTCTCATCTGCCATTTTGTTTAATGTAGCAAACAGTTACTAAGCAACAAGCACTATTGGAAATTAAGATTTAACTGTACACAAGGAGCTAAAAACCAGATTGAAAACAAAGCAAAGACAGTCTATCGTGAAAGCCACAGACTTACCTGAGCCCAAGAAAAAATGAGAAGACTGAGCAGCAGTATTTGAGACAGGGTTACATTCCCCATGTTTTCTCAGTTTTTTGTTTATTTGTTTGCTTGTTGTGGTCTTTTTGAGTTAGGGTCTCCTTGAATCCCCAGATGGCCTGGAACTTGCTATGTAGACCAGGCTAGCCTCCAACTCACAGAAATCTGCCTGCCTCTGCCTCCCTAGTGCTGAAATTAAAAGCATTTTGCACCCCCATGCCCAACTCCTCTTTTTGTTTTTAACTGTATAAAGCTCCATTATTCCAATTAAGCTTTAAGAACTTCTGTGTAAGAGGTAGGAGAAGCCCTAGTAATTCCTAATGCTTGGGGGTGGAAGAACTTGGCAGAGCCGTTGAGATGGGAATGGAAGGAGTGCAGAGCTCACTCAATGGGGAGGGAAGCTTGAGGAATTGAACCCAGTGCTGGAAAGGCTTATTCAGCTCAGCAGTGCTTGACAGAAAAGTTGAAGGCCACTGGATCCTGATGGCTCAGTTCTTGAAAGGTCAGCAAAGACATGGCTTGGAAAGGCAGCTCAGCTCAGATCCAGAGCTGTTTGTCAGTAAGTACTTCGTGAACTGTTCAGATTTTGTAGAAAAAGTAACGTGAACGTACTGCAGGAGTGAAGCAAAGGAAGAAGGTTACTCAGAAGGAAATCTCCCTCAGCAGACAAGGAAAACTCATGTTTGTCCAATTTTATAATTCCCAAACACCTATTTATCTAAGATGGATTTGCAAAACTCAAATTGTTATAGTAACTACCTAGCCCTACATGGTTCAAAGGTCAGAATCACAAAGAAGGCAATCCTGAAATTGTACATGTCAGTAACATTCTAAGTCTGTTAGACTGTTTAAAATGTTACTGTCTTTATAAAGCAAGAAGAGGAAGAATCTCTGGTTCAGATATCCTTATCCTTTTCAACCAGAGGCTCGATTAGAAAAAGCAGTCAGACACAACATAATCATAGTTTGTTATGTTACTATGCTGACATAACAGTCCATATTTTGGTTCATTGTAGTTATGTTTGTTGCTATGCACATATGATCCCATGACTCTCTCATATATTCTTTAAAATTCTCAGATAGGTTTGGAAATCATGTGAGTTCTTTGTCCCAAGTGGAGCCTGTAGGCAGCAAGTCACACAGAACTTCCCATGCTGTTCCAGTCAGATGCCATCTTGTGGGAGTGGATGTAGAGAATTTCCCTGGGCTGGTAGGAAGAAGCAAGGACAATGCTGGCAGGGAGGTCCATGCACACATGCAGGCCATTTGTAGAAAGTAGGGATCAGTGCTGAATGGGGTGCAGAAATCTCCATGGACGCAGTAATGTGGAAATGAGAGAACAGTTGCTCCTGGACACCAAACCTACAAAGCTTAAGTTCAAATCACGACAAATGAGATGAAAGAAAAATAATGTCCCGAGTTTGCACAGAAATTCCTCACCTAAATCAATCCTAATTGGCTAATATTTTTTCCCCATCCAGCAGGATAGGGACTTGTGTTTGAAATCAAGTTAGGTACAGGAAAATATCATACACACACATGCACACACACACACACACACACACACACACACACACACACACACATATATATATA
>VZQC01013109.1:1664319-1733745 GCA_009823505.1 Rhizomys pruinosus
TGTGCTGGGTTCTTCTGACGTTCCTGCAGAACATCATGCCTACTTCAATGTTATGTCTCCCAACTACAGTGAACTTTCTCCTGTCTGACAGCACCTCATCCCAGTGATGTAATTTGCATGGCACATTTAAGGTTTATTTCATAGTTAATGTTTATTAAGCACATTCTGAAGTTCTATGTGAATGTTCCATACACTCTGTGGTGGTTTGAATGAGAATGTTCCCCATGGACTTTAAGTGTTCAGATATTTTGTCCCCAGTTGGTGGCACTGTTCTTGGAGGTCTTAGAAGGTGTGGCTGTGCTGGAGGAAGTACGTCATTGGGGGCAGGTTTAGTGAGTTTAACAAGCCTTGTGGTCTCCAGTCTCTCTCTCTCTCTTGACTTCCTGTGCTCATTGCGAGATGTGACCCTCGGCTTGCTGCTCCAGCCCCAGCCACCATGCCTCCTGCCACAATGGACTGTTTCCCTGGAACCGTCAATAGTAAGCTCAAAT
Organism: Rhizomys pruinosus; assembly: GCA_009823505.1. Lineage (NCBI taxonomy): Eukaryota > Metazoa > Chordata > Mammalia > Rodentia > Spalacidae > Rhizomys > Rhizomys pruinosus. Next base: position 1,664,811 of record VZQC01013109.1, read on the forward strand.
AAACTCTTCTTTTTATAAGTTCCCTTGCTCATGGTGGTTTATCACAGCAACAGGAAAGTGACTAATACACACTCAGACAGAACTTCAGTCAACTGAGGACCCTATGGCAACTGGTAACTCACTAAAACACCAGACTTGATCTCTAAACAATGTATTTTATATAATAACATAATTAATAAGAAAGATTTCTGTCTGCTAATATATGTCCAATCAAAAAGCTTTACTAGACTCAAGCATGATAAAATAAGAATAATTTTGATGCCATTTAAGAACCTAGATAGTCACTTTTAGCTTTTCTGATGTTTAGCTTTAACTTTCAGTTTATTAATGGAACTAACGTTGTTTAGGTCAGTAATAATTGTAGTATAAAGTGTTTTTAAATAAAAATGGAAAAAACGACATATGAATGATCTCAGAATTTTTCGAAAGTAAGTGATTTTTAAATCTATTATTAAACAATTGCATTTAATATTTTAGTTATCCACTTAAAATATTTAGGCTTATATTTTCTTTTTTTAATTTTATTTATTTTTGTATGTGTATGAATGTACTGTCTGCATGTAGGTTTGTGCACCCGTGTCGTACAATGTCGCAGAGGTCAGAAGAGGGTGTCAGATTCCCCTGGAACTGGAGTTAAAGATGGTTCTCAGCCACCATGTGGGTGCTGGGGATCGAACCTGGGTCCTCTGCAAGAGCAGTCAGAGCTCTTAACTGCTACGCCATCTCTCCAGCCCCTAGGCTTATATTTTCAAAGCTACATATGCTCTTGAAAATGCAAGCCCAGGGCCAGAGGGATGGCTCAATGGTTAAGAGCACTGTCTGCTCTTCCAGAAAAGCTGGGTTCAAAGTTCCTGCACCCACATGGCAGCTAACAACTGTCCATAACTCTGGTTCCAGGGATTCGACACTCTCTTCGGACCTCCATGGGCATTGCATAGCATGGTGCACTGACATATGTTCAGGCAATACACTCATGCACATAAAATTAAAAGATAATGAAATAAGAAAAGTGCAACCCTTTATACCATCTCTTATGTCTCTTAGTTCATGCAGCCTAAAATTATTCAGGAAGTGATCCATCAGGCCAAGATTCTAAGTGGCTGAATGTTCAAGTTTACAGTTCCTGAAAGCATGCTCATTTGCTACTCTGACATATTCTTCTTATTTTATTTTATTTTTTGGTCTTTTTGAGACAGGGTCTCCCTTTAGTCCCAGCTGGCCTGGAGCTCACTCTGTAGACCAGGCTGGCCTTGAACTCACAGATATCCACCTGCCTCTGCCTCCTGAGTGCTGGGATTAAAGGCTCTACTCTGAAATATTCTTAAGGAAGGCTTAGATATACTGTAAAAAATTTTCAGTGAATGACTGGAAATATACAAGTGTTTGGGAATTTAAGTACATACAGATTTACATCTTAAATGAGAGTAGAACATTAAGAATGATAACCATATTAACGGGACTCCTGGTTTTTAGCATAGGTGCCAAGTATAGTTCTAGAAATTTCACATAAACACCAACATGAAACATCTGTTTTTAAAAAAAGTATGGAACAAAAAACATTTAGCCCCATTTTACAGATGAGAAAGTCCTTTCCCTCTAGTAATTAATAGCAAAAGCAATGTATAAGAGAAAGTTTTCTGGCTCATATATTATTGAAAAATATACAGAATTACAACTTTGAAGAAATTTGATTGAAAAGATGGAAGTCCCCCAAAAGCCTTAACCTAAATTCTATTGTGCAACAATATGATGAATTTATCACTTGAACACACGATAATGTTTCTGACCTTGAAATGCATCTTTACTTTGTTCTTACCTCAAATTTATTATTCTTCCAAAATTTCTGACTTCATCATAGAAAGATACAAATGACAGTATTGCAGCTTTGTCAGAAAGCACGACTCTGGCCTTTTGTAGAACAAATGGTTTCATTTATAGTCAAAATTCCATTTGACATTTTAAGAAGACACATGATTAAATAAGATGAAAGCAATCCCGTGCTTTTGTTCTTCAATCATGGGCTAGAACTCTGCTAAGAGAATAAGGGTCAATTTAAAAACAGAAATGCTTTTGCATAGCCATACAGTCATGTGTTAAGGAACAGCCCATATTAAATATTTTTTTTTTCATAATATGTAGCATTTTTCTTGATAGTCTGGTATCCTGTTATAAGTTAAACAAGCCACAGTGTTATTGATTGGCAGATTAATTTCCTACTCTCCTTATGCACAATTAATTCATTGGTACTTGAAAGATTATTTACAGCAAGGGGAAAAAAAGGTCACTATACTTAATACGCTGTTTTGCATCTGAGTCTCATACTGCGTAAATATAGGACTTGAGGGAGGAGGAGTTTTCTGATTCATCCACCACTAGGTGTCTGAAGAGCTTCTAGTTTGTCTTCACTGTGTTTCCTACTTCACGGTGGTGTACAATGAACTCTATTCATAAGAGCGACTTGGAGAGAATTGGCTTCTCTTCTCACTTTTCTTGAGACAGCTCTGTCTAGATAGGTTTCTGCCGCCTTCATGACCCCAGGATGGCTTCTGGTCACAGTGTCCTCTTCCTACCTCAGTGGTCATAACATTCCGCATCCTCTCACCCCACAGCCTGCCTTTCTAGAAACACTTTGATGTTCTTCAGGTTCTCTGAAGTCTGAAGCCATAGTGCCTCTCCCTTCCCAAAATGCCCTGTCATTTTCTCAGCAGCACGTGGTGAGGAGAGAGGACAAAGAAAACCTCACATTCTCTCCTTGGGAGACATGTGTTTAGATCATTTGCCAGCTTTCATTATCCTTTACTTTTCTTTAAATATACTTTAACCAGTACATAAGGACATGAAGTTTGTGCATATTATGGGGTATTCAATAATGAATTAATATATGTTGTATAGTGTAATGTTTAAGTCAGGTTAAACACACTCTCTCCTCTGTCTTGATTGTTTCTTATGATGGAAACATTAAGACCTTTGTTCGAGCTTTTAGAAAGGAACAGTGTTGTTAGATATAGTCACCTTTCTGACCTTGGGGCACCTCTCTAACTCTTAGTACTCGTTGACAAATTTCTCCTGAATCCTTTCTTACTTCAATTCTCCACACTTTCAGATTCTACCCATAGGTGAGATCACTAGGCACATGTTTTGCTGTGCCCTTCTCATTCCATTCAACACAATAATGCTGTCATTTCAACTTTCTGTGGCCGAATAGGATTCTGCTCTGTGCTTGTTCTACATTTTCTGTATCAAGTCATCAGCTGATGGGCACTTTGATATTCCCATTTGTTGATCACTACAATGGTCTTGAGATGGCATGTGTCCCTTTGACATTCCTGTTTTATTTTCTTTGGCTATGTACCCAATGGCAGAATTGTTGAATGATTTTTAGCTTTAGCTTTTTGGGGAATTCCAAACTCATTTCCATAGTGGCTGTACTAATACATATTCCGAACAACTCAAGCCTTCTGTTTTCTCCATATAATGTTACTGTTCATAACAATAATAATTCTTACTGGAATGTGGTGACATTTCATTGTGATTTTAATTTGAATTTTTCCTCATGACAAATAATACTGAGTTTTTTTCTCATACATCTACTGAATACATGGGGAATGTTTTTTTAAAATAAATATTAACACATTTTCTGAAGAACATCTTTGGAATTCTTTCATCATTGATAACCTCTAAGAGATTATTAGAGCTATGAAATATTTATTTACAGTTTTTTGTTTTTATTTCTAGTGACTAACTCATTCAGGTACAAACAATTGTCTCAAGGCAGGACAAGACAACACTGCATTGGGAGTTTGGGGAAGGATTCTTTTTTTTTTTTTACATTTTTTATGATTCAATTTCATGATTACAAGAATAGCACATAACAGAGCTAAAACTAGAATACATAATGTAAAAATATAAAGTACATAATACTTCTTACTGGAGATTTTTTTGTTAAAAGATTTATTTATAGTGTTTGTGCTATTTTCTTTTCTTTCATTCCTTCTTCTGCTCCTTGTGTGGAATTTACTTCAAATGAAGTGCTGCCATATAAATATGCAACAGTTTGAGGGGTTTGGGGGACATTTTAGGCAGATTTTCATTGTTTATCACAAGCCAGCCTTGAACTCACAATGCTCTTGCCTCAGCCTCCCAAGTCCAGTGAGCAGCACCCACAATTGGCTTTATAACATGGGATCTTAACTTCTGGAAGTCAGCTGATTTTTGTTACTTTTTGAAAGTATGCCAAAATCCAGTTCCCTAAGGTTAATTTGTTTGTGAATACTAAAGTTGTGTGAAGGGCTGTGGAAGTACCCCTTATAAAGTGCCCTGGAGTGTGAACAAAATTAGTTTAACTTTTTTAGCTGCAGTTTCCTCATAGGTAAAATAATTATAATACTAATACAGGCTCCTAGGATTGTAAAATAAAGTAAATTTATACGGTTGCATGTACTTCTGCCTTAAATTTCTTTAATATTCCCCCTATTAGTTATTTTTCTTTGTCTACAAATTCTAAGTTTATGATATCTTCATCGTCTGCTTCAAGTATGAAAGTGAAAAGGTATTTCATGGTAAACGCTTATATTTTAAAATCAATTTGCATCTTATAATTTTATTCACTTGTTTATTTATATATGTAAGTGCACCTGTGTCATGCAATGCCCTCTGAGGCCAGAAGAAATAATTGAATCCTCTGGAACTGGAGTTAAGGATGCTTATTAGCTGCCATGTGGGTACTGGGAACTGAACCCAGGTCCTTTGTATGAGCAGTCAGGGCTCTTAACCACTGAGCACTCTCTCCAGCACCTACATATTACACTTTTTAAAAATATTCTGAATATTCTGTTAATGCATGCCTTACAACACATTTGTAAACTATTATTGTATTTATTCACCAGCCACATATCAAGCAAATTAATTACAGGTATTATAAGATATGTATATTTATAAGAATATTGTAAAATGTATATATATATATATATATATATATATATATATATATTGCATAGAAACAGGGCTAAAATCAAGGTGATTCTAGCAGTAATTGGGTACAGTTTTTTAATAATTTAAAGAAAAAGACATTTGCAATAATGGAGCACATATGTTATATGTGGTGCATAAAATTGCTTCCTTTTATTTTCTCACTACTCACATGTAGGTTATGGATAACCCTGTTTGAAAGTTTTTACTGTAACACTAAAACCATAAATTTCAGATATTATTATGTTGGTCAATTCCTATCAGTGACCAGATGGAACCTATGAATGATTAAGTATGGAAGCAGCTCCCAGTCTGCCATCACCTCTCCTATCAGATAATACCCACAACCGATGTGTTATTATCCCATATTGTACTTAAGGGACAAAAATGAAAGAACATGTAAATAAAAGCAAACTACATTTGGAAAGAAAAATGATAAAGATCCATTAAGAGGGATGCAATGAAAATTCAGCAACTAGAGAATCCAAAGGGAGCTCTGCCCACATCCTCAGAGGAGAAAATGTCTCCCAATATCTACCATTTGCAGTGTGACATTCACCACAGTGGCTTAAGGAGTTCAAAACATAGGACTTGCAGTTACAGAAAACATAAAGTAGCTCACCTCTGACTATACATGGAATTTTTGTTTGTCTCAGAACATTTATTGAGACAGTGTCGCCTAGGCTGACATTACATTCCTGGACTTCAGAGACACTCCCACCTCAACCTCCAATGTAGCTGGGGCTCTGGGTACATACAGTGGCAGGCTCAGAACAGTTGTTTGCAATTACTTTTTATATCATGAACTTTCTCTTCAGACAATTTATACCACTTTGGAAATTTTCTACCATACGATGTTGAGTAAGCAATGCAAATCATGTCAGCTTCTCAAAAATGTATGGTAATCCAAATTTACATTTTAGAAAATTTTGAATATTGCATACCACATAACTTTGGGATTTTTGGAGATTTTTTTTTATTGATGCTTTGTGTATTTCATACATTATTTTCCAATGCAGTTCAGGCATATATCCCCTTCCCTTCCCTCCACCCCACCCCTACCCATCCCATATCATGCATTCTGCCGTAAGTTTTCTGCATCTTTCTCTGCTTTTTTGTTTTGTTTTGTTTTCATTTTATTTTAACAATAAGTGATAATTTGTGAGTACAAGCATCCTTCATGTAAAACCAATTTGCAAGCAGTTGTGCCCAAACCCACACAGCTCATGGGTCCCACCATCCAGCAGGGAGATTTTTTAAAAATGCATATTAAATCTACAAATGCTCTGTCTGCAAAATTATCTCACCACATAGTTCTACAGTGCTATTAGTTCTTGAGTGACGGTATCCATCAATTTACATTTTAAGAGTCCTGTGACTTGCTATGGAGTACAGTGAGTGCTATGACAGCCATTATTCTGTAAGCATTTTTTAGTACAAACTTGTTTATTCTATTCATTTATATTATTGAGAAATATTCACTATGGGGTGCTATAAAGGAGATATATATATATATATATATATATATATATATATATATAGAGAGAGAGAGAGAGAGAGAGAGAGAGAGAGAGAGAGAGAAGTTTGGGGGTGAGTTGATTCTATACCTCAGACATTGGGAATATTAATTCTCTCAGGGATTAACACTAAGGTACTTCTATGTTTTAAGTAATATCCAAATGTCTGACTGAATTAGCAGTTTCCAACCACTAACTGGGTAATTTCAACATACTCAGGAAATAAGACCAAATAACCCATAATGACAGACTGAATCTAAATGAAAGACAGCCGAAAAAGAAATTTCATAAAAAATTTACAAGGGATGGGGGCTGGAGAGATGGCCCATTGGTTAAGAGCACCGACTGCTCTTGCAGAGGACCCGGGTTTGATCCCCAGCACCCACATGGTGGCTAAGAACCGTCTGTAACTCCAATTCCAGGAGAAGTCCAGTTCCAGGGGAATCCGAGACCCTCTTCTGACCTCCGCGGCATTGCCCGACACGGGTGCACAAACCTGCATGCAGACAGTACACTCATACACATACAGAAATAAATAAAAAATAAAAAAAAATAAAAATAAAAATTTTAAAGGGGTGGATGTCAAGCTATTGGCCGAGCTGACTACATCTGTGGCTGTCACATAAGAAAGAATGGTATTCAGTGCTGTAATATATCTTCGTTTAAAGACTTCTAAGAACTATTTTGAGAAAGAATAGCAAAACTTCACTTTTTAAAAAAAATATTTTTACTGATTTCATACAGTGTATTTTGATCATATTCAGCTCTCCTCCTTGATTTCCACCCCTAAAATACTCACGATTCATATCCTCTATTACCATTTGTTCTTTTTTATAAAGGTCTATTGAGTCTAATTATTGTTCCCCAAATAATCTTGTATGTAGGTTCGTCCTTTGGAGTCTGGCCAACATACCAGGCATCACAACCTTAAGGAAAACTGACTCTATCTCCACCAGCAGCCATCAAGTGCCAAGAGGTCCCCAGCTAGCCCTGGGGCTTCTTGCCCACCTTCCTCATTCCTGCAAGGAGTTTGTCTGGACAGGTCACTCTTTACTGTAGCTCACAGGGTTCACAGCTGGATTGGGTTGATTATTACTTTTCTCTTCAGATACCATGCATAGCACTTTCTACCACAATGGAATGGAGCTTTAAGGTCAGTATCAACTTGATCTGTCATTGTTTCATGGCTCAAATAGGAAGTGTCTTCAACTGTACAGTCTTGCTGTCGAGTTCTAGTGGGTCACCAAGAGCAATGGCACTAGATAGTACTGTTGGGAAATCAATGAGATTTCCCCTGGTCAACAACTACAAAAGAACAAGTCTGTTCCTGGCCTTGGGCTTTTCATTTGCTAGCCTGTGGTATTTGAGAGGGTCATTGAACCCTTACAATATACTTTTACAGTAGTATGTTTATATATGACATTTTCTTTTTTAAAAATAATTTTATTGATGATTTGTGTATTTCATACATTACCTTTCAGTCCAGTTTAGACACATTCCCCTCTCCCTGCCCCCACCCCACCCCTGTTCATGCCTTCTTCCATACATGTCTTCCATCTTTCTCTCAGTCTTTCCAAAGTTTTTTCACTGCAGAAGCTAATTGTTTTGGGCAGAGTTTAACTCTGTCAGTCAGTTCTTTGACCCAGTCTTTATGTTGTTGTTCCCTCCCCTTTGTATTGCTCTAATATACATGGTATTTTCAAAAGGCCTTTATAATTAGTTATCCCTTCTTTGACCCACTCCATTTAACCTGTTGTATCCATTATTCATCTTTCCAGCTTCTTATCACTGAATTCGATCTTCCTTCCCATGAACCTTCTGCATGGCATGGGCCCTTATTAGTTTCCTGCCTTCTTCAAATCTTCCAATTGAAACCTTCATCTCTAAAGATTCAAAGCTAGGGACTGGAGAGATGGCCCAGCAGTTTATAAAGTTCTTGCAGAAGACCCAGACAGGTTCAGATCCCAGCGCTCACATGGTGGCTCAAAGCCATCCATCTGTTAACTCCAGTTCCAGGGGATCTGATGCTCTCCTCCATCCTCTGTGGGAACCACACAACATGGGGTTCTGACCTCCATGGGCATTCCATGACACAAATGCAATCACATACATGCAGGCATAACAATCAAATAAAATAAAAATTAAACTAATAATAATAAATATTCAAAGCTAGCCTCAACTTATGAAAGAGAACATGCAACGCTGGTCTTTCTGTGTCTTGAGTTAGCTCATTTAGGATGATTATTTCCATTTCCCTCCACTTACCTATGAATTTCTTAATTTTCTTTTTCTTCACAGCCAAATAATATTCCATTGTATAAAAGGTCCATATTTTTATTATCCATTTGTCAGTTGGTGGACATCTAGGTTGTTTCCACTTGCTGGCTATTGTGAGTAGAGAGTCAGTGAACATGAATTGAGTGATACTTTTAGGTACATGCTCAAGAGCGGTACGGCTGATCATGTGGGAGAGCTAGTTGTAGCTCTCCGAAGCAGCTCTCCACTGACTTTCATAGTGGCTGTGCCAGTTCTCACTCCATTTCCCCCGCATCTTCAGCAGCATTTTTCATTGTTGCACTTTTGCCATCCTAACTGGAGTAAGAGGAAATCTCAAATAGTTTTAATTTACATCTCTCTGATAGCTAAAGATGGTTAATATTTAAAAAACAAGTTCTCCACTATTTGCTTTTCATCTATTGAGAACTCTGTTTAGTTCCTTGCCCCGGTTTCTAATTGGGTTGTTTGTTTCACCTTTCTGATAACAAATTTGAGTATTCTCTTAAATAAAATAACAAACAAAATAAACAAAATAAAACAAAAATTGCAAGTGAACAAAGGAAAAGAATTTTTATGAAGAGTGGCTGCTAATGGAGTGAGCAGTTGAACATAATCAAATACATTATATACATGTGTGGCATCATAAAACAAGTTTAACTAATAATAATAAACAGATTTTAATTAAAAAAGGCATCACGTTTTTCAGTCTAAGCTAGGATACTGGTCTAGATTGAAGGGAAACAATTGTTGGCTAAATTCTCAATGAATTTGCCTAAAATTTGCTTAAAATTTTGCCTCTGTAATTTTTCAGGTCTTATAATATTCCTTTTTAACTACTTATGGTTTATATAAATTATCATCTAATTTTCTATTTAAAAAATGATAATTTCCATATGACATCACATGTACACACAGATATACATATATGTATGTCCTAATACTTTTTAAGAACTTTAAATATAATATTGAACAACGAAGGACAGATTTTTCTCCTATACAAGTTTTAGCATTACATTTATTCATTTAGTTAGTTAGTTAGTTAGTTAGTTAGTTACTGAGGGCGAACATGTGTCCCAAGATGCACGTAGAATTCATCCTCCTCTGGCACCACGAGGGTCCCAGGGATCTAATCCAAGTATCAGGTAGCAAGTGCCTTTACCCACTGAACTGTCTCATTAACCTAGAGGAAAGTTATTTTTCATCTTCAATTTAAACATAACAAGACAAGATTTCACAGGATTAAATTTTTTTAGAAAAAAACTCACATTAATTCTCCATGTTGGGACTTGATCTGAAATATATTCTCTCTAAGATCCTAACCTTGTCATTTTTGTTCAGTGTTGTTTTGTTCAATGGTAAAAGAGAAAATAATTCAGGTTGATTGCAATGTGAAACTGTCCAAGTTCAAGAATCTTTGAATGCAGAGCATTCCAAGTTAGCAATTATTGAGGTTTATATTCCTGTATATAAACATTGACCCATGATCTTACTGGTATTTGCATGAACACTAACAGAATAATACCAATACTGTAAAAATAATGTATTGATATCAGAGTCTTATGAAATTATTAAAACTCGACAGCCTAATGATTACAATAGTATACATAATTCATAGTACCTGAATAAATTGTGGTTTTTATTTTAGGAGAAAATAGAATTGAAATAATTTGATAAGTAAAGAAATAAATATCCTAATTTTGATTGAAAGTATACTGTGATTCCATCTCTCTAGCATGTATGATTGCAAGAACTTCAAAAGGAAGAAAGAAACTTAGGCTGTCATCCTGAACACTAAGTAAGAATTAGCACAATTTGTCCATTTTCTATATTTACATTAGTCCTTAATTTTCAATAGAACTTTATAAATACTAGACAATGGAGTTTCTTAAATGCCCCATGAATTTTTGAGTCTTTGTTTTATTTGAGAAAATATTCACAGTCATTTCCTAATTTTAGACCAAGAATTCCATTTTGCTGGAAAAAAATTCCAGAATGTTTGAGTGTAAATGAAACGTATCAACACTTGATGTCCATTTAATTGACAAAGCATTTTAATCAGCAGTCCAGAGACATGGGCTCCCTCCTTGGAGTGCAGCCATACAGAAGGACTCTGCTGTGTAGCCCAAGTTGTCTCTATCCACTGGTATTGCTAACGTACACTGAAAAGACCTGGAAATATCTAATTGTCACATATATGCTGTAGAAGGAATACATGACCACCCAATCCAGATTTCCTGTATTGTGGATAACCTGCTGTATTAGTCTGACCAGAAGATGTGGCTCCTTTTCTATTATAAATACAACATATGTAAGAGTCTTGGGCTTACTCATCCCTGAATTAAACATGGGTTCTTGAACCTGTACTTGTGCATACATAGCTTAACTGAGGTACGTATTTCAGAGTCTGATATCTCAGGCCTTCACAGAGTACTGGTTAACTGCTGAGGTCAGAAAATGTACCTATGTCGGGCTGGAGAGATGGCTCAGCGGTTAAGAACATCGACTGCTCTTGCGGAGGACCCAGGTTTGATTCCCAACACCCACATGGCGGCTCAGAACCATCTTTGACTCCAGTTCCAGGGGAATCCGATGCCCTCTTCTAACCTCTGTGGCATTGCATGACACAGTGCACCAACCTATATACAGACAGTATACTCATACACATAAAGAATAATAAATAAAATAATTTAAAGAAAATGTACCTATGTGATACCTACAAATGGTGACACAGCTTCACACGGAGAAAAGAGGGTCTAAGAGCACAGCACAGTGAGAGATGATTTTAACTAATTACATAGACAATGTCCACAGCAGAAAAAAAAAATCACACTTGCTTAGAAAAAAAAGTGTTTCTAGAGCATTTAGCCAAATAAACGACAAGTATTTTCCTAAAGATATTTGGTAAATTCTTAAATGGAGACTTTCCTTTTTTCTGAGGCTGATTTATTTTTCAAAATAAGAGGGTATATTACAAATGCCTTCTATTTCATATATAATTATTATATAATTGGACATGAAATATTTTAATTTATCAAGTATCTGATTAGACATTCTTTCACTGGGAAGGTATGTTTTATCTCCCAAGTTACCTTGTGTGATATCAATGTGTGGCCAATAGTTAATTTTATGCACTTATCAGGTAATACATATGACCACCCACCCTAGTTCTCAAATGATTGCATGTATAGCTAATAGTTTAATTTTTAGAAGACCATAGATGACACCAAATCATAAGTATTCAACTTAGCAGATTGGTGATCTCTAAGTATAGTTATTACTTATTTGTAATTGACTTCAATATACAAATAGAAAGATACTTAGTAGATTGGTGGTCTCTAAGTATAGTTATTACTTATTTGTAATTGACTTCAATATACAGATAGAAAAATACAATTTAAAATTAGAAATTTTAGGACCAGAGAGTCTGTTAATTTAATATGTGTGTGCATATATATATATAATCTATCAATATTACTTTTGAGTCATTACTCTTATATATTATATATATATAATACTATATATATATATGCACACACATGCCATACATGATGTAACACTATTCACAGTTTCCAAAAGGAAGATGTATTCTCCTTTTGTAAGTGCACCATGCATTTCTCCCCTGTGAATGAGGATGTCCAACTAATTAGGGGAATTATGAATTATTAACTGTCCTGGTCTTGGAGACACCAGAGATTTTATGTTAGAATGAACACAGGATCAGTATAATACTCTATGGCCCAAATAATAAAAAAGAATTTCCTCATGTTTAAGACAGACCATATTTCTACATTAATACATTTTTAGTAATTTTACAAACCTTCTACTAGAGGGAAAGTGTTGTTACATCATCCAATCAACTATTGCTTTAGAGGTGTTACATTTTATTTAAGAAAAGTAGAAAGTAAAGAGTAAAAAAGTCAAGACTTCTTGAATAAGGAAATAAAGTTCACTTTTGAGTTGGGCTGACACAGTCTTTTACATTCTTGCCCCATTTTAACCTTCAATATAAGCAAAAACAGGCTTAATTTAGATGAGTAATTTCTTCCAAATATTTGTCTTCGATTCCCATAGGAAAGTAAGGATTTTGAATATTGATACATCCCCTAAATGATAGGGAGGGATCCTAAGGAAACCCAGGGAATTTTTAAGCATATTTGAAGTTAATCTTAATTCTCAAATGAGTTCTGAGAGTTTCTTCATCAAATTCTTCAGGGTACGAAAGCAGCACATAAGCTGTACCTGGAAGTCACTAAGCAGCTTGAGGCAGGAAAAGGACATAAAGCTTGGTGCCCTGAGGAGGAGGACAATTAGGTCATGTGATGCCCATACCCAGTTCATGTACTGCTATTAGATTTAGAGCAGTTTTACTACAATGACAGTCTACTCTATTGAGAAGCCTGCTCAAGTCAGAGGGAGTCATTTATTTCCCATCATGTCTTTCCTGCTTATAAATATCACCGTTTTCCTTGTGCTAATGACGATGACTAATGATTGTCATTATCTTCACTCAGGCTCATAAAAAACGTCCTCAGGAGAGACCATCATAGCTAGAATGCTGTTAGATAAACTGTTTTCCTACAACACAGAATATAAAAGCACTTAAATATAAAAGGCGAGATGGAGAATTTATTTTGCTTTGAGTCTGTTTGACAACTGCTACTGCTGTTAAATTTGCCAAGAGGAGAATTGATATCCCATATGTGAATACCTAACAGACACTTATCTGGGTGATTGCATAATGTTTCAAAGCTATCTGGTCCTCTGAGAATATAGGTGAAGATATATTGTAGAGAGCCCAAAAACTGGAATCATTCTGACACTGGATGTCCAGCAGTAAGGAAAATCTGTTCATCCATTTGTGATTTCATTTAGCAACTCTGCTTACAAGGCAGGTGGCAGGGTTAGAGCACTTGTTATGCCTCTAGGCAGACATGTTTTTTTTTAAAGAAGCAGCACTTTGCATCAGACAGAGGCTGAGTACCCTGTTACATTACTGTCAAACAAGTGAAAAAAAAAAAAACTTTTGATTTTACTTTGCCCAAAGCAACACAGCAGTAATATATGGACATGATGTTTATGTCACCCGAATTTGCAGTTATGAATTGCTGAATTCTAGAGTTAAAAAAAGAAACTTAAAAAAGCCAATAGCAAGATGAATTTTGTTCAAAGACTATGACACATGTTGATACTATTTCTGACAATAGACTAAGAAACATCAGAATGTCACCATGAAGGAAAAAAATAACATCATCCATGCTGCATGCTAGACAGGTCCAGAGCCTCTGTGAAGAAGTGTCACCCATTGCACATGAAAGACATGTTTAGAGCCTGTTTCAAGAGTCATTGCATTCATCATCCCAACTTTTGCCTTCTGTATTAGGGGGAATCAATCTTGTTGGAAAGAGCCAACATTGACACACTATCAATATCTGTGGGATAAAACGGTAGGGAGTTGATAGACTAAAACAGAACGTGGTGGAACAGGACCATGAGACTCTAATTTACTTCAAAAAGGGGGAGATGAATCTTTGCAGTGTATACAAAATCCATGTGCCCTAATTTTTACACCTAGCACTCTGTTGTAATTCTGGATAATACTACCCTTCATTTCCAATATATTTCAGTATGCATGAGAAAATAGTGTATCTTTGAACAACAGTGAGAAGTTAATATTTGTTAGCATTTATTGGATGCTTTTCAATTGTTAGAGACTTTAATGAGTTTTCAGTGTGTGATGAATTCTTCATAATAACCCACTGAGTCATGGGCTGGGGATGTAGCTCTTAGTGATAGATAGTATACTTGTGCACAAGGCCCTGGTTTCTTTTTTTTTCACATAAATTTATTTTTATTTTTTTAACAAATCTAGACCCGTGCCCCCCCCCATTCACCCACCCCACCAGAGCTCATGCATTCTGCCAAATATGCTTTTCATCTCTTTCTCAGTCTTTCTCAATATTCTCCATGAGGAAGTTGATTGTTTTGAGCAGAAGTTCACTGTTTCAGTCAGTTCTTTGCGGTCCTTTCTGTTGTTGTTTGGTGGGTTGTTTTACCAATATGCATACACTCGACCCCAGCTGCTTTGGACAGCCCCTGGTTCCTAATATATACAGAGAAGAATAAGAGATAGGAGAAAGAGGAAAGAATAAGAAGAAGAAGAAGAGCAGACGTAAGATAAGAAGAAGAAGAAGCGGAGGGGGGATGAGGTGGAGTGCGTGAGGAGGCTATTGTGTATACTGAGGTCTACTACGAAAACGTCAAGGTCACGAAGGAAGAATGAATTGAGTAAACCCCGACTCATAAGAAATAATAATGAGCAAGTGTTTTATTGTTCCCATTTCACAGCTGAAGAAACAGAATTAGGGAGGTTAAAACAATATGAAATACTCTCACAGTAGGCAAGCCTGGATCTCCACATAACATGGAAGATTTTGTCTTCTTAATTACCTGTTGGTATAATTAATTGCTTTATTTGAGATATTCAAATATTATCTAATTTGTCCTAATTTGCTATTATCCCTATCTGTATTTGTATAAGGACAATGCTTTTTTAAGATACAGAAAATGCCTGAATTCAGCCAGGTTGTGGTTCAAAGGCTGACACCTCTTCATTAATGCTAACAGTGATCTACTGAATGGCTTATTCATGCCAGACACTATATTTGGGGTTTTCCCTGAATTATACCACTGTGTACAATAGTTAGGTATGTGAGGCAGAATATTTGAAGCCCATGAAGATATGTGAATTGTTTAACCAATTACTCTTAAGTTGATTCATAGGTTAAAAATGAAGACTGAGCTGGGCATGACCTTTTATCCCAGGACTCATGAGGCAGAGGCAGGTAGATTTCTGTGAGTTCAAGGTCAGCCTGGTCTACATAGCAAACTCCAGGCCAGCTGGGACTAAAGGGAGACCCTGTCTCAAAAAAAAAAAAAAAAAAAAAAAAAAAAAGACCAAAGGACTGATTGATTCTCCACCTCTCAAAATGTCTATGCCTAGAGATCTGGGCTTAACTGGTTTTCAGGGTGTTGCACATAGAATCATGATGAAAGAAACATTCTTGGACTCAAAAGAATACCTCCAGCTCCTCATATTCATCACTGTGTACCAAATGCAATAATAATAAGGAAGTATATTTTATATAACATTTTATTTTGTTTTTCTCTTCACCTTAGAACAATTAAGAAGAGAATATTGGTTTGAACCAATGAAAGTTTAATTCTACTATGCTAGAGAGAATATCCTGCTCTGAAATTTCTAGGAATTACTCCAATATCTTTCCAACTCTTTCTGTAAAACAATCTTAAATACACATAAATTATACTCCTGATGGATGTCTTTTGGTCACTGCATAAACCATGAGACTATAAAGCAGAGGTGATAGTGTTTTAAGAAAGCTATTGAACCAAATGTCTATTATTATTTCAAACACAAAGTGGAAATTCTTGCTAGTTTATACTAAGTTCTGTGTACTACAGAGGGACAAGTAAAAGTGACTCTGCCTAAACACAAAGAACATCACAGTTGACTTGGTGATATATGAATGTAAATGTAAAATATGGATTGTCTGCTATTATAACATTGCAGATTAAAGAAGTTAATTTGGGCTGAGTCTGGAAAAAATAGCATCATAAAAGAGAAGAGATTATATGGAATGCTCAGATATGAAGAAAAGGTAAGTGAAACAGAATTTGGTTTTGCTTTTCCTTCCTTTCCTCAAAAAAAATATTGCCTTTAAGATTTTTATTCTGCATCTCAGGGTCCTGAATGGTTTAGAGCCATTAGTCTAGGGCAGATGATAAAATTTATACCAATAGATATTTAGAAATGTTCAGCTTCTACTTATAACATACCTAAAAAGAACTATATTAAAAATCTTGCTTGTAAGCTTATATATGAACCTAGATTCATTTTTGTATCCGTTATAAGTTTGCCCACAGCTAGCAAACACAATTTAGAGTGCAAACTAACAAAAAGCAGGATTCATGGGTTTCTTTGTTCAGCTTTTGCTGTTTGGGTCATAAGCATAATAGCTGGTATCTAAAGCTGGCATGCTACGTATTTATTGAATGAATGAGATAGTTCAGCACTTGGTTAATTCATTTGCCCTTTTCTGTGAGGCCAACTGCAGTGGTTTCCATGTGAAGATGGGGTATTCTGTGTGTGAAAGTTTTGAACTGTTATTTTAATTCTGGAACCAAAAGCGACCAAATACTTTCACTTGTGAAAGCAAGCTTTTAGGAGTTCTCTTACCTGGGACAAGACTGGAGGAAGAAAAGATGGAAGAGGCAAGTGAGTTATAAAAAAATTAACTTTAGGATTTAGTAAACCATCTTCTCAGACCAGTCCCTGGTAGCAGTCAAAGGCAAGAGCAAGGCTTGAAAAGCTCACTAGGTTCTCCCGAGCTCCATCTGTTGACCCCTGATTTTATGTAGAAGATTAGTTTGTCAACTATTTTTGTTTCAGGCTGTTAGTGAAGCTTTAATGGCATGGCCCCCCAAAAAAAGAAAAAAAACTCCAAGAGTCTTCATCTGGCTCTGCATATGTCTCCCATTCCTAGTCAACACAAGCATCCTAGCTTTGGTTGCTATGACGGAAAACAACACAGTGAGATGTTCATATTCTCCTGATGGAACGTCAAGAGACATTTAGAAACAGGTTCATAGGGATGAGGTAATAGGAAGGGGAGAGTACGAAAAGAAAGCAGAATGCAGACAGGAGAGTGTGGTGAGCTGGTGACAGAAAGCTTTGATTTATCATACATACAGTGCTTGTGGTAAATCATTTTGTAAAACAAGGAAAATATATTCAGCATGAGACAATCTTAGTAATCAGGATAGTCACTTCATTTAGTATTAATAAATGAGCACAGAGGACCTAGAAAATGGAAGCTAGACAGAACCTGTTGTCGCAGCACAGAGTGATGATGAGCTCGCTCTGGAGACATTTGGGGAAGTCCTGCCCCTCACCTATTGATTATTCATGATTCCTTTGACCTGAATCTAAGATAGAAGGGCTTTATAAAATGGTCATCTACCCCAAAGTGATATCCAAAGTGACTATATTCTCACAAACACATGAAACTCAGAGTTTAATGATACCCAAAACGTCCTCATTGCTCAGCAGAATTTTAGTAATTATACTGTCTGTCCTAGATAGGCTGCACTGCACAGATCTCCCCTCTCCCCTACCTCATCCCAGAGAAGACTGCTTAACATTGGGGAAACCATTGGAGGACAAAAGGGAAAGAACCCATGATTTTACAGTTCTTTTTTTTTTTTTTAAATTAGTTTTTATTGATGCTTTGTGCATTTCATACATTTTTCCAATTCAGTTCAGGCTTATTTCCCTTTCCCTCCCCCCCCACCCCCACCCCATCCCAGATCATGCATTCTGCCATAACTGTCCTGCATCTTTCTCTCAGTTTTTTTTTTCATTTTTAGCTATAAGTGATAATCCATGAGTACAAGCATCCTTCATGCAAAAACAGTTCTTTATGAGCAGCGATTGAACAAGAAAATAAGGAAAACTGTTAATTCACATTGGGTCACATAGAACAACAGAAATCATAATGAACTCATGTATTAAGGATATTTCAAGTTTGGAGCGTCACATTCTTGTTGAAAGTCATCTCCAGCACAAGTTACTCCTTCCCCCCCTGCTTCAGTGACTTCACTCTAGAAGTTTCACACAGGTGGTGCTCAGTCTATTTATACCATGAAAATTGGGAAAAGATATAAACGTAGGATCTTCTTTTCATTTGTACAGTTTACCAGCATACCATTAAGTAACAGGCACATTTCAGAGAAGAGACCCAGTATCAACATTGATTGCTATAATTAGGAATATTTCTTGGTGAGTAAACATTTAAAGAAAGCACTGGTTAAAAGAAATAGTGCAGAAATCCAGTGAGGGTACTATGGGAGAGTACCAATGGGGAAAAGAGTATAAAGATGTTTAAGATGCTCTGTATAAAATACAGAGCATTCAATAAGAAAATTTAAAAAATTAAAAAAAGAAATGTTTTTTTAGATTGTACAAATCTTTCATTGGCTGTCAGCTGACCACTAATAAAAAGCCTCTGGCTTAGTCTTCTCCTTAAAATGAGAATAGATTAATCCCTACATCACCCAATTGCTTTCCTTCTGAAAACTGAGCTATAATCACGATGCTCTTTTAGAAAGTACCTGAGATAGAGAAGGTGCATATTGAGTATGTTCTAATAAATCAGCAGAAGTTCAGACTGTTGGCTTTCTGGTGCCCTAAAAGAGTGCCTAGTGTCAATATTATTTTCCTGGATGAGCTTCTATATCTTTTAGAAGACCGTACCCTATTTCCACAAGTTTTGCAAAGCTCTGTCAAGAAAGCACATCAAAATCAGTTTGAAATGCACAAAGCACGAGTAAATGAAGGGTACAATAATTATGTTAAAGGCATCATCTTGAATTGTGTTTATACTGCATCTTTGAAGTGAGCATCAGATTCTTCTCCAGGCAGTTACTGCTCTTACAGAAAGAAACACAGATGGTGCCCAAACTTCCTACTAAATTGTTCTAGGCAATAGCATTTGTCAAGATAGAAGAGGTCACTAAATGTGCAAAGAATCAAAGCAAACCTCACATCTTAGTGTCACGTCAGCATGGTAATTTAGGCCTTGGTATAATAAGCCTTTGTTTGGTAATTCGAGGACTTTCTTATGAGTAAAACACACTAGTAGAACAATCAGAAATTCTTACATGAGGGGTGAGTTTTGAAAAAAAAGAGCAATTTCTATTTGAGGAAAGAAAATCAGTTTGTCTTTTCTAACGAGCACTTCTAGCCAAAGTGAAATGAATCTTTGGTTGCCCATGTGTGCTTTGGTGATGGAGCACCTACCTCCTCACCTTCTGGCTAATCAAAACAGGGAGGAGCGAAGTCCTGGGTTAGAGATACTTCTTCATACCTTCTGAGAGGGCGCCCCTTCTTTCCTGAGCAAGATAGCTCTGGATTTCGACAGCTCAGCTCTTTTCACTGGGTTTTCAAGTCTGGGTGCCCTTGACCTCGGTCTCTGTCCTCAAGTGCAGTGAGGAGGAATGTTCTGATCCCTGGGGTCCGTTTCCCAGAGAGCTGTCCAGCTGGTGCAGCAGGCTTCTGCCAACCAAGTCTCAGGAGACCGGGGCTGGAAAGATGGAAGGCTCAGGGTATTGATCTAAGATTCACTTTTTCTCCTGCTGCGTCTGCAGCAGCCTGGTCTCTCTGCTCCCTCTCCGGCCTGTCTGGATCCTGGTTCCCATCAGATAGCCTTCTGCTCCGTAGCATTTCCTCCGTGTTCCTCCATCTATTGTTGGCATGCCTTACTCCTGTTGTTAATTTCTGATTTGCCTTACTGTCTTCCGCTTCTCTGCTTCCATTTTATTATTTGCCTGTTTCCTGACTTTCTCAGTACTTTGTACATCATTCCCTCCACTGGTAGATTCAAGGTCTCACACAGGCCACTCATTCTGAATAAATACCGAGGAAGAAAGTCTTTGGGATGGAACAGTTCTCTTTCAATTTTTATTCATTTTTTATGTGTAAGAATGTACCGTCTGCATGTAGGTTTGTGTACCCATGTTGTGCAATGCCTCGGAGGTCAGAAGACGGTGTCGGATTCCCCTGGAACAGTTCTCTATCCATCACGCAGGCCTCAGAGACGCTTTTGGAGTGGGGACTCCTGAAGACAGTTTGCTTCACAGCCCTTCTCCCTGTGTTCAGTGACTGTCCTGCCTTGAGTGCTTTCCGTGCTGTCTCATAGGTGGAGACAGAAAATATTTTCCCTGTTGTCTGCTGACATTAGTGTCAGAGCACAGTGAGCGATTCAGCTAGCCTGCCCACTTCACGGGGCATTCCTGCAGTGTGCTCAGAAGCTGCTTTACTCTACCAAGTATCGGCACCTTCTCTAGTCAGGCACAGTGGATGACAAGGTTTCTAGACATACTTCCTGTATCGGATGACAGAACTAGTGTAGAGTTATCATTCCAAATGTCTCTCCGTATGCTGTCTCTCCAAGGAAGGAACTTTGGGCCACAAAACAACTCCAGTCATAAAGGTTTAAATGGCTTTTCCTAATTTCTATTAATCCCAAAGTGTCAAAGAGTTGACGTGCACCCTTGGATTCGTTAATCCTGTTTCGGACACTGAAGCATCAGTCATTGTCAACTTTGTACGAAGGATGTTGAGTGGAGTTTTGCACGATGATTTCACACACAGACACACACACACACACACACACACACACACACACACACACACGCACACTATAGCTCTGCTTCTCTTCCTGAAATGATCTTTTTCCTTCCAATTTCTTCTGTTACTTCCCTGAACTCCCCAGCTCACAGCTTGGGGTGCATTCCTTGGCGCCTTTCTTGTGCCTCATTATTTGTAATAAAGTATTCCTCTTTCCTGTTGAGAGGTAAATCTCCAAGACAAGTCTGTCTTGTCTTCCCGCTCCTATTTCCCCAGTAACTTTATTGATACTTAGGAATCATTCAAAATATATTTGTTAAATTATTAAAATATCACTGACAAAATAGCTAGACCAAAAAGAAAATGGTATCAATTCTTGGAAAGGAAGGTTTTTGTTGTTTAATGTTTATAGCTTTCTGGAATATTTTACTAGCAAACTGGTTAATTTTTTAATGCCTGGTACTTTTTTCCAAAGTACTTATTATACCTTTGTTGAACAAAAACACTGATATCCAAGGGAACCAGGCACATGAAAGGAACAAAATTACTTTAACAAATTTAGATGAAGCTTCTCAAATCTTTGCCTTGCTTATATTCTGCACCAGAAGTTGCATCCTATTTCTGAGCTTGTCTGCCTAAATTTAACCTTCATTTCCATGTCCATCTAAATATGTTCTCCCTGTCTCCACCATCAATTAAGTAAATGCCACGTCTCTAACGCAGTTCCTTTAAAGACGATCTTGAGCGAGCTCTGCTTATTCCACCACAATGGCTGTGTCTGTACACATTGGTCCTCTGCTTCCGGTGTCATTTCTCATGCATCTGTTCATTCTACCCAGTTTGACTCAGAGCTCTGCAATGAGAGGAACATTTTCTTTTCTATCTCCTCCCAGGCTAGGTTTGGGAACTGAAGGTCTTCTACATGTTCCCAGAACCTGTGCTGGTATTCTTAGTTCTTTTTCAAATGAGCATACAATGTGCTCACCCTACGGGTGGATCCCTGAGCATTTGTTGACCCATGCAGGACACAGAACTGGATGGTTCCTTCTTTTTAGACCAGACCTTCTGTGGGCTAGGCTGAGTAGCTGAGAGACTCCAGGAGCCCTTGCCAGTTTCCTTTAAAGAATATCCTTAAGCCAACCTCCTCCAAGAAATCACCATTACCTTTCCAGCAATTTCCATCATTGATAAATATGTCTCTGCCACAGAACCTGATCATTTTTTACATAGCCCTTAATAATACCATATGCATATTTAAAGTTTGTTTAGCAATCAAGCACTTCTATAAATACATGTCACACATAATAGTCATGAAGGATGCATGTTTATAATTAACATACTTAAAATACATCCATTTGTGTGAGTGCAGATGTGGGCATTTTATGTCTGACTTCTCTCTCCCTCCACCTACTGTCTGTGCCTAAACTATCTTCATCTGTCATACCAAGATTAACACAAAGTCTGGTATGTAGTAGGTCCTCATAAATATCTGCTGACTGAATGAATCAGTGAAAGTAAACAGCTTCTATTAAACAATTATTATATCAATTCATGTCTTACTGAAGAAAAACTTTTAGAAACAAGAAAATTGAGAACATTAAGAGAAAAATAAAAGCAAGCCTGGACAGATGGCTCAGCAGTCAAGAGCACTGGGTGCCCTTGCAGAGGACAGGGTTCAGTTCCAAACACCTACATGGTAGTTAACAATAACCTTAACTCCAGGTCCAGAGAATCCAATATTTCCTGGTGGCCTCTGAAGACATTGAGAACACTGGTATAGTTACCTACATATGGGTAAGAACTCACACGCATAAAATTAAAATAAAATTTAAAAGATTTAAAACCTATGTTCTTTCTTCTGTTCTAGCATGGAGTATGTTTAGAGTCTGTCTCCTCTTGTAAAAGGCTCTCACACCTCTCAGTTTGTTTTAACCTAGAAAAGGAAAGAGAAGGAGGAAGACGAGAATTCTCCACTGTTCCTTCTGATGCCGCCAACACCCACTAACAACAGCAAAAACAAAACAAAACAAAAACTGTGAATATTTTAGTAAAACAGCTAATGATTTCTAAACAGTGTGGTGAGAAAAACAATTGAATATTTTTCTATGTCCCCTAGTGGCATCCTGTTTCTTTTGGCATCTTCAAAACATACCCATAGCAGATGTGTCAAGTCGGGGTGGGGGTGAGGTGCCTGTACATATGTGCTCTTGTCTCATAAGTAGAAAATCTGATGACAAAGGAGGAATGGAACACAATTTCAGGGCAGGCAGAAGAGCGTATCATCAAGGAGGAAGCCTCATCCTCAGTTCTGCTCTCACAACCAGAACATCTGGTTGCAGGCAAATTATGAATACTTGTTTTTATTCTCTTTCCTCCTCTTTAAAATGTAGATCATAATAGCCCATAATTCATAGAACTTCTTTTTAGAATTAAATGACATAGAGTACATATAAAAAGCCCTCAGATAATGTCTAGTATGTTTAATAATTATTCAGCAGCGATTCTTACTCTTTTTATAATTACTTTTGCCACCATCTCCAAATTAAGATAGGATTATCACTCATATATAATGTTTCAATTTCCACCAAGACTAAGGCAAAAAGGAGGAATATATATATATATATATATATATATAAGTAATATCAAGAATTAAAGGGCAATGTAGCCATATATGTAGCAGAAATGTAAAAAGTCGTAGCAGAAATTTAGGATTCTTTGTTGGTTTCCTTGAGAAATATTTTTCTTTCATTTTTGCCCAATAGAAAATATTTCTTGGGACTAGAGAGATGGTTCAGAGGTTAAGAGCATGGAGCGATCTTGCGGAGGACCTGGGTTTGGATCCCAACACCAACATGGCAACTAACAACCATCCCTAAGTCCACTATCAGGGAATCTGTTGCCTCTTCTGGCCTCCACAGCATTGCACAGATGACATGCACTTACACCTAAGCAGGCATGACATTCATACATTTTAAATAAAAAAAATTAAATCTAAGATAGTTTCTTTATATAACTTTGAAGAACCCAAGAAGACTATTCTTAGATCATCATGTGTGGCCTTAAGGAAGAGATAATCACTATATACTCTTTACTAAGCTCAGCCTTGCTAAGGATTTCACTAATTTAACTCAATGGTTATCAACATCTTCATTTAAAGTCTGCTTGTACTCCCCATGGATCTTCAAACCTCATTAAAAAGCCTCAGTTGAAATATCCATGTTGCATACCTGTGTAGTATTAGCAATAGTACCTTCAGTACTTGAAATAGCAGACATCTACCTGCCTGTGTCCTTTCCTTTTTGATTCATTATGAATATATGCACGATTTCACTTAACAAAAAGTATGTTTTGAATGCCTTGTATAACCTCACCCCCACATTTACTAACACTAGCTAAGTCCTTGGTCATGAAGATTCAAAGATAAAACAAATTCTGCTTCCTTATGAGGTCCCTTGTCCTCCCCACTTCTGTATCTCTGACTCCAGACCAGACTCCTGACGTAAAGGACATTCCCCTCCATCATTTCCTGTCAAAGTATCCAGTTAGGTCTTGGGTGTATTACCATCACCGTGTACCTTTTGATTTGTACTTTATGGTTAAGAGCACTGGCAGCTCTTGAAGAGGACCCAGATTCTATTTTCAGTATGGTAGCTCACAACCCTCCATAGCTCCAGTTCCAGAGGACCTGATACTCTCTTCTGACCTCCATGAGCATTAGAGAACAAGGGTGCACTTACACGGATGCAGACAATACACTCAACATAAAGCAATAAATAAAATATTTTTTAAAAAGTTAAATTTTAATCATTTGTATTAAGCCATCTTGAGTGTTTATGAAATTACCTGTTTTTGTAATTGCTTGAAGTATCTTCATATCATTCCATCATGTGTGTATATAGTTTCTGTGGTACAATACATGTTCAGCCAATGTTTCAATGTTTGTATTTAGTGTAAGAGAATAATCTAGTTTGATAGTAGGAGGGATAGACAATAATATCATCAATATAAAAACCAACGATGATCCACCTGTCCTGGTCACCTGACATCCTCTGTCAGCGCTATTAACCACTGAGCCATTTCTCCAGCCCCAAAATTTATAACAAGATTATATTTGCTCTATTCTTTATTTTTAATATAAATTTGAAATAAAGAGAAAATGACACTTCAGGTCCTGTCATGTTAGATCTGAATTTTAATCACTTCTGAGAAGATTTTTCTGTTCTTTTTTTTAATATTTCATTTATTCTTCTTATTTTATGTGTATAAGTGAATTGCCTGCCTATATGTAAATGAACCTGTGTCACATAATGCCCACGGAGGTCAGAAGAGGGCATCAGATCCTCTGGAACTGGAATTATAGACAGCTTTTTGTTGTCATGTGGATGCTGGGAGCCAAACCCAGGTCCTCTGCAAGAGACACCAGTGCTCTGAACTGGTGAGCCATCTCTCCAGCTCCAAGTTTTCTGTCCTTTATCACCATTCTTTTGTTGCTGGGCTTTCATTTAAGGAAGCAAGGGTAGTCTTCATTCATTATGGGTTAGGTCATTTCCCCTATACTTTCTACTTGACCTTGGAAAACAAAAGTTAAAAACAGACTTCTGTTACCTTTGTGATGTCATTTAATGACCAAGGTAGAAAGTTCAGAAATGCTTCATAGAAAAATACATGAGACACATAAAGTATCAGGATGGCTAATTTAGTAATGCAAGCTTATATTCATACAAGGTCTCTAGACCAATGGGGGAACAGGGTCTTCTATTTCCTTTTTCTTTTCTGGCATAGGTTTGAATATAAGAAACGTTGCATATTTAGTGAAAACCTTTCAGTACAAGAAAAAGTGATCAGCAATTTCGAGACATTGGCTGTGAGAAGCACTTGGATTCCAAATTGTAAAACTTCACTAAGCGCATCTGAGAACTGATTTGTTGTTGTTGTCGTTGTTTGAGACAGTGTCTCCCTGAAGCTCCAGTTGGCCTCTGTCTCCTGAGTACCGAGATTAAAGGTCTGTGCCACCACACCTGGCATAGAATTGTTTTTTTTTTAATGAAGTCTTCTTTTTAATTGATGTTTTGTGTATTTCAGACATCATTTTTCCATTCAGTTCAGGTATATTCCCCTTTCCCTTCCCCCCCACCTCACCCCACCCCAGATCATGAATTGATTTTTTTAAGCCATTGGATCACAGCTCATAACTGGAGAGAATTAATTTCTATGGCAGAAAGGAATAGTTGTCAAAAGTTACAGTTCTCTTTCTTGTCACATAATTATTTATAATTGTAGATAATTACATATCAACTTACTTAAATATCCTTTGACTTGCTCATAATTGCTTGTGAAAATACTGAGATAGAGTCTTCATTTGAAATATAAAACAAGTCAAAATTTAAGCTTAAATATCAAAATTCCCTCACACCAAATTTTTGTGGTTCTCAGTATTTTCATAATGATTTACCTTTTATAGAACTCTTTCACAAACATTTCTCAATGATCTTATGTTTATCTTTAGAATCTTAACAGTTAATGTTATAACTCCATCCTTAAACACACAGCATAGGTATTCATTCTGTTACTGCTTCTTTCCTTATAACAAATATAGACACAGAGGAACCCAAATACCCGATGAACCCTCTTAGGTGCGTCAGGAATGAAGTGTGTCTCCTAGCCAGTAACAATAATGGGTTGACAAGGAACATCAGGGACTTTTTCAACATGTACAAAACCCCATATTTTTCATAACTTCGAAAGTCAAGAAATGGACGAATTAACCTGGCGTGGTGATACATATCATTAATTCCAGCATGGAGGAGGCTGAGGTCAGAGAACTGTGAGTCCAAGGTAGACCTGAGTTATGCACAGACGCTCTAGACAAAAAGGGGAAACAAAAGTGAAAATCAGCCTGGCATGGTGGTGCACACCTTTAATCCCAGCACTTGGGAGGCAGAAGCAGGCGGATCTTTGTGAGTTCAACGCCAGCCTGTCTACAGAGTGAGCTCCAGGACAGCTGAGGCTACAGGGAGACCCTGTCTCAAAAAGACCCCCCCCCACCAAAAAAGTGAAAATCAATGATATGTTTTGGTGCATTTCCCTGTAACCAGTAGACACTATTGTCCCTCATTCTTTTCTCTCTCTCTCTCTCTTCTCTCTCTCTCTCTCTCTCTCTCTCTCTCTCTCTCTCTCTCTCCCATCTCATTTGCTTTCTCATGTGTGTGCTAGCTTTGAACCCAATAAATACCTCACAGGTACTAAGTTCATTCTCTACCACCCAGACACACTAGCCATCAAATGCTCTTCTTCTGTACACACCCAAATAATTTTCTTTTGTTCTTTCATTGTTTTCTTGTGTTATAAATGATTCTCCAGAAGTAAGAAAGAACCCATGTGTTTATTTTTTAATACACAACAAATTCTCCACAGGGGGAGAAAGAGGTCATTCTTAGAGGAGCAGAAACAAGCAGTGCACTTCAACCTTGAAGGGGCAGTGCACTGCATCTCAGAGACAATGGCGCTGAACATAGTTGATTTTAAGACGTGGTAATCTCAGAGCTTATCTAGCATTCATTGATGAAAAAATATGTGTTTACAGCATCAAGTGCCCATTCACATAACATTTCTGTAACTCAAAACTACCAAAGGAAATATTACAACTCTCGAAATATTAATATTTTCCACTGAGCTGGATGAATTGCCTAAGGTCACACCATAATTCCTAAGCACACTTTATGTACTCTGGATATTTTTTCAGTAGGTATTAGACTGTCTCTAATTTACAAAGAGGCAAGCTAATGCTTAGTGATATTTAAAAATGTGCCATAGTGATACAATGTGTAAATGTTAAGCAAAATAAAAGCACTATGGTATAAAACTGTGTGTTTATTTGGAAGAAAATAAATGATGGAACTAAATCATGATCCATATCACCATCACGATTGATGGTAATCCTACAAACCACAGTTCTACATAAGCTCAACAGTGGAGTGTCTCTAAAGAGCATGTTTAAAAGCAAGGGTTATCCACTATAAAATCTGTTGGAAACAGAGTGAATTTTTTTTTGTCTTGACAAATCTTTCAGAACCTTTAATAGGACATCATGCTCCATAAGCCTCTAAGAGACTTGTTTTGGTCGAACATTTAACCACCAGTCCCCAGGTCCCTTCTCTACAGAGTAGTATCTTACTGGGATAGCAGTCCAGGACATACTTAGGAATGACCACCCTGGAATATGATGCTGGTGTCCGCTTGCTTATTCCAAGGCTCTATAGACTCCTCCAAAGTGTGTGTTGTACACACAGACATTGTTCTCATCCCAAAAGGAATTTATCCAAATTTTTGACATTTCTTATGCTTAGTAGTTTTATAATACTTAGCAAGTAAATATGGAAAACCCAAATATTATCAGGATATATCCATGCATATGTGTATATATAGACATATCAGAAAATACATATATATATATATATATATATATATTCACAGTATAATTTGCATATTCAAATTGGTTCCCTTAAATGTCCATCTAAGGAAGCCATGCATTTCCCAAACAATTTTTAAAATACAATTTTTGAGTTGCCTTAAAGAAACTGAACCGGGCTGGAGAGATAGCCTAGCGGTTAAGAGCACTGACGCTCTTGCAGAGGACCCGGGTTCGATCCCCAGCACCCGCATGGCGGCTAAGAACCATCTGTAACTCCAATTCCAGGAGAACTCCAGTTCCAGAGGAATCCGAGACCCTCTTCTGACCTCCGCGGCATTGCACGACATGGGTGCACAGACCTGCATGCAGACAGTACATTCATACACATACAAAAATAAATAATTAAAAAAAAAAAAGAAACTGAACCACATTTTAAGTGCTTACAATTATCTTATCTGTCCAGGGAGGAAAATTTTCTGGAAATAATCAAAATTATTGAGAATAACTAGGAACTGAAGTTATCTAAGTAATTATACTAATTTTCTTACAAAACTTGAAATTGTTTCTGAGAGCAATTCCAGAATTAGATTGCAACATATGTGTTAGAACATGTTGGTACTAAATAGGACCATGGGCTCGTGAAGTGCCCGTGTTCAGGTAGTAATTTCTAATTTTTAGATTAAAATCACTCTTAATCAGTACAGTGGAGGGTACTATAAAGCACTCAATAAAATGATTTAAGTACTTGAATTCCTTACATAAATGACAGTAGGAAATAATGCCAAATAAGAGATTGAATGCTCCATACTCCCTTTATTCAAGGTTAAAAGAAAATCAAATTCACTGCCTAAAACCAATTAGAAACAAGCTAGCTACTGAAGTAGGGCATGGGCAGGAAAAAGCCATCTGTTTTCATTCTGTTTAATCGTCTGAAGTATCTGATTAGTTCTGTCCTCAGCAAGCTGGGGTTTCTCATACACCTTAAATAATAAAGGAAGTAACCAGGGTTGATGTTAGGCAGACAAGGATCAGAACTCTGAGAAAACCATTCCCTCATCTATAAAATGGCATAATTGGGAAAATAAGTGGGGCAATGCAAATCCTTTACTTGTCTCAATGTCTGGCACATCCCAATTCTCGACAATAATTCACTTCCTTGCTAAAATTTAAAAATCATAATTTTTATTTTTTATATCAATGTCTTTCCTTCATTTTCAATGGGCCTTAGAATTTATAGTACTCTTCAATGCACCCTTTAACCAGTCTTTACTAAGCATATCCTGAACACAGCTCTGTGCCAGAGATGTAGTCAGATAAAACATGTTCTCAAAGAAGTTATGATTAACTCCAGAAATGGAGCTCATATCATATTATGACACCAGGTACATCCATACCCAAGTACAGAGAGAGCATGGTAGATAGAGAAAGAGGCTCATTCTGACAGACCAGGGAAGACTTTATGCTTAGGGTTAGGGTTAGGGTTAGGGTTAGGGTTGGGTTAGGGTTAGGGTTAGGATTGGGTTAGGGTTAGGATTAGGGTTAGGGTTAGTGTTGGGTTAGGGTTAGGGTTAGGGTTAGGGCCTGGGTTGGGTTAGGGTTAGGGTTATGTTTAGGGTTAGGGCTAGGGTTGGGTTAGGGTTAGGTTAGGATTGGGTTAGGGTTAGGGTTAGAGTTATGGTTAGGGCTAGGGTTGGGTTATGGTTGGGTTATGGTTATGATTAGGGATAGGGTTAGTTAGAATTGGGTTAAGGTTAGGGTTAGGGTTAGGGTTAGGTTTAGGGTTAGGGCAAGATTTGGGTTAGGGTTAGGGCTAGGGTTGATTTAGGGTTGGGTTAGAGTTTGGGTCAGTGTCACGGTTAGGGTTATTGTTATTTAGAATTGGGAATATCTTGAGAAGAAATGCAAGGAACACCATGATGCAAATAAAAGAACTGCCTAAGTATGGTCTATTTTCAAGAATATGCATCTATTTCAAGGCTAACCGTATTTAAAGGAAGCCTTAGTTAGTTCCTTTAGCTGTACAGATTTCTGAGCTCTGTTAGTGTGTTAGAATGGGCATGACTTGTTAATTGTAACTTCAATGATGAATTCTGACTTTTAGAAAGCCCAACCTGGAAGTGGCGTTTATTGTGTTTTGGAGACAGAAAATTTTGGAAGGGAAAGGAGCAACGCTGATGTAATTCATAACATGTAATTATTTCGTCCCACACTAGATACAGAATCATGAGCCACATGCAACCTTCTTTGTTACACTATCTATCAGTATTTATCCAAATATTCCTGAGTTCTTTCTTTCTATCAGACTTTTTAGTGGGATACTTAAATCAAATATCAGTCATGTTGTTAACTAACAATCATGTATGCATCATTGATACTATTGTTGGTATTTCATTCCACCTACACTTTTCTGCAGTTACACCAAATAAGTCTCTTTTTATTTTGTTTAAATCCAGATCCAAACAAGATCCACCTCAATCGTAGATTCCACGTCTGTCACATGTCATGGCAGTGCTTCTTGGTGATTGTATCCACAGCACCCCTCTCTTCTTTTGTGTTTTGACATTAATTTCTTAGGAAAGCATCATTTTTTGTTTTATAACTAGGCGGTCACACTATTTTCTCCTCCTACAACAAAACTATAACTCACCATATTCAGCTATTGCATATTTAGCATGCACTGGACATTGTGCTAGGTGCTAAGTGTGATTCAAACTTTAAAACAGTCTCCACTTCCAGGACTGCAAAATCCAGAAGAAAATTAAGATGAAAATGCACACATGTAGTAGTCATACATACAGTGTTGGTCTGTCTGGGTCTGGATTACTTCACACAGGATGGCTGTTTTCATGTCCATCTATTTACCTATGAATTTCCTAATTTCATTTTTAATAGCTGAATAATACTCCAATGTGCAAATATATCATACTTTCATTATCGATTCATCCATTCACAAACCTCTATACAACAGTGCAGCTAGTCATATGAATTCACAGCAGCATACACATAAACTCAAGCCACACAGATTTCCAGCATAGACTGGGGAGGTAGCTAAGAAACCTAAAGCCTAGCAGAAAAACTCCTGGAAACTGATAGCCACTTGGAAGAGAGTCAGTCTTCTTTAAGGGTGGGATAGGTTGCCAGGCTCTGGAGTTAGACCCACACATGAGGGCATTTGAGAACACAAATCAGACTTAATAGACCTTACATAACAGAGGGCATGAAATCAGGCAGAGGGTAGTAACAGGAAGGTGCAGAAATGGAGGGGGGTGTCCTGAATATTACCAAAGTACACTGCATGAAACTCAAAAATTCAATAACATTTTAAAAAGAAAAAAATGCATATATTTAATGACAGGTCATGACTGTATAAGTTAGTTAAGTAGCAAACTTTATAGTTTAATAGGTAAAGGTGTAAATTAAAAGACAAGGTAAATCTTGTTGGGGGGAAACTGGGAGGTAAGACGGATAGTTAAAAATAACCAGTAATTCAAGATGAAGTTAGGGTTAGGAGAAAATATAAATGAATAGTCCATTATATGATCAGCTCCATGAGTGAAGAGCTTAGGGTGCAGGGACAAATTTATAGATAGGTAAATAGGAGGTATTTTCAGGAGTTCTTACTGTAGTAGGTCTTAACTCAGAAAATTTTTGAGAGACTTACCTTAAAAATAAATTGGGATCTGATTTGGAATTATATAGAATGGCAGGAAAATAACTTGAATATTGCTCACTAGAGCAAGAAAATACTGGAGGGCTTCATTCATTTTTCTATCTACTGAAGACTATTGTATGCTATGTAAACATAAATATTTCATCAGTAAGCAAAACGTATCAGCTCCTTTCAGATGGAACATTAAAATTGGTTTATGTTTCCAATAACAGTCATTTTCAAATATTTATAACAAATTGGCAAGATAATCTAATGTTTTATTTTGCCCAACAGAAGAGTGTAAAAAACCTAGAGCTGATTTACCCAATACTCACTGCAAAGTAGCAAAGACCTTCATAAACAAGAATTAACTGTAGTCTTTCATAAAATAACAACTTAACTAATTAAGCATATGGGACTCTCATACATGTACTTAGATAAACTAGCTCTGCCAAAATAAACTTTTCATCTATTATGCAAATGTGTGTTTTCTTCCTATCAATTATACATATTTTTCTTTACCAGACTTATACATATCTTCATTGTTTAAAAAAATCTTCAATAGAGACTGTCATCAAATTCATCAAGGAAAATATGCATTGATTATGACAAAACTTTATTGGTAAGTAATTTCTTCTTGAATGTTTACACTTTAATAAACTACTAATGAGATATTCTATATAATTATACACTTTAAAATATTTTTAATAACTGCATATGCCAGAATTTTTGCTAGGATTTAGGGATAATAAAATCATAAATAAATGTGGTATTATTCAAGATCAATGAAAGACACACACGCCATAGTGTGCCCACATTCACCACACACACGCCATATATACACCATACACACACATACACACCACATACCCTATAGCACACACATAGCACAGTGTGCACACACACACACACCACAGTGTGCACATACACACATCATCACACACACACCACAATGCTCACATACACATCCCATACCAAACACACACGCACACACATATACTATACCACAGCATGCACATACATATATACCAGAGCATACACACACACCACAGTGTGCATACACACACCTAGACACACTACACGCACACCACCACTAAATAAAATGAACAGAATGAAAATGAAATCATTTGAATTAGGTTAGCAAAACTATAACATTTGGGATCAAATACTTCCTAGTGCTGGGGAACTGTCACCTCTTCATCTGTGGCAACCAAAACTATCTTCTGTGCCCAGACACTTCCAGAAATCCATTGGGGACTGAGTATAAAATTCTCTGCAGCTATGAGCCACTGGGTTAAAAGGCAATTTCCATGTACTGTTTCCTAATGAAGGCTACTTGCACTTGAGGAAATCAAGGGAGGCACATAGAATTTTGTGACTGATACAACTAAATTGGAAAGAGGAAAGCATTTTAGTAATAGTCAATAATAGAAAGTGGTTAAACCTTAGTTGAGAAAGTAGAGAAATACAAATTATGTTTAGGGCTCATACTGCATGCACTTAGGAATAATTTTTTTGGTCTTTTTTGAGACAGGGTCTCCCTGTAGCCCCAGCTGTCCTGGAACTCACGCTGTAGACCAGGCTGGCTTGAACTCACAAAGATCCACCTGCCTCTGCTTCCCAAGTGCTAGGATTAAAGGCGTGCTCCACCACACCCGGCTTCCTAATGAAGGCTACTTGCACTTGAGGAAATCAAGGGAGGCAAAAAGAGTTTTGTGGCTGATACAACTAAATTGGAAAGAGGAAAGCATATTAGTAATAGTTAATAATAGAAAGTGGTTAAACCTTAGTTGAGAAGGTAGAAAATACAAATTATATTTAGGGCTCATACTGCATGCACTTAGGAATATTTTAAAAGAGAAAAGCATAAATACTAATACTGTAAAATCAATCAAATTGTTGATATCTTTAAATATGAGGATTTTGGTAGAAATATTATTTGAATATGCAAATAAAATGAATAAAACATGATTTTGGAAATGTTAATGTGACATTTCTGGGAAAGGGATTAATCCATATGAAAGTCTATTTGAAGCTTGCGATACAGCTTCAGGATATGTAATGACTTGGCAGAAATTAGAGGATATTTGGGAGATTTGTGTCCTGACAGGAAATGGGAGAGAAAGAACAAGTTTTCAACTCTGTAACTTATTTTGGTGTCTGATCTTTTAAGTTGATGCTGAGATTCTTCTCCTAGAGTTGACACCGTGGTAGAGCTGACCAGCAGATGTACCCCAGCTCTCAGGAACTCCATCAAGTGGAAAGCTGATGCTACAGAATGTTGAGGCCAAATCACACCTAATCCACACCGACACAGAAAGCATGAGCCTGGGCTTTCAAACACTCTGTTGAAGAGCTGCACTCAATTAAAATTCCAAGCCCTGGAGTAGATTAAGTGCTCTGTATTTACCTATTGAATGAAGATTGCATGTGTGTCTTTACATGCACAAGTGTGAATAAGCATGTGAAGGCCAAAGGTTGATGTTAGTGTCTTTCTCAGCTGCATCCCACTTTACTTGTTTGATACAGAGCATCTCAATGAACTCAGAGCTCACCAATTTGGCTAGGTTGGTTGGCCAGCAAGCCTTGGAGTATTGTACCCCATCCTCACATTGGATCACAAGTGTGAACCCCCTATCTGGCACTTTATGTGAGATTTGGGGATATGAACTCTGGTCCTAATGCTTGTGGGGCAAGCACTTTACTGGGTGAAACATCTCCCTACCCTCAGTGAAGATTTCTAAAATTAGAATCAGTCCATATTGAAGGTCTCACCACCACACAAGGAACCAGTGAGACGGCTCCCCATTTCTACCATATTTTTGAGACTATCAATTGAAGCTTATCTTCTTTTTCTTATTTTCTCTATGAAATATTAAGGCAGAGCATAATTTAACTCCACTTATGTGTTATACAATTAAAATGCTAGAACCCCTGGGAACTCCCACTTACACAACTAAACTATACAGTTCAACTAATTTACTCATGGTCAGTACCTATACTGTTCAGTTGAATATTAAAACCTCTTTTTCTAGATCATATGATGATAACATAAAGAGACAAAGCAACCATCCCAGAAAGTACTAGTCACCCACTCCCTCCCTTCCCACACCTTCCATTCTTGACCCTTCTCCCAGAAGACAAGAGCATTTATTGTATATACCACTTAACTGGTAGATGTTGATTTTTAACATTCTAAAAGTTTGCATTTTTATATTATTACTATATTTTTATTTAGTAGACACAAAAATATTATCTGATTAAAATATAAAAAAAAATAGTGATGCACTCATTGATCGACAAGACAGTAATACTGAGGATCTGGAGAATTTGATGAAGAAAATGTCACCTCAGGCACAAGAATTTTTATTGTTACATGAGAAAATAAAAACTTGCTTCATTAACAGGGAAAGATATATATGGTGGCAAAAATCAATAGTTTTTTTTCTTGCATGGTACTTAGGTATAAAATAGTTAATAATTGGAGGAAACCCAAATAAGTGAAAGAAGAGGTTACTGCAATAATCTAGATGTTCAGTTATCAAAAGCAATATTTAAGTACTCACAGAATTAATAACAGTTTATTAGATATAAATTAATGCTTATTGAACTGGGGCAAAGACTACAGAAATGGAAATGATCCTGTTGAATATTAATAAAATGATTAAACCAGCTCGAGGCTCATGTTTTCTTGAGGTTGTTATCCCCACATTGCCAATACTTTACATATTTGAAACTGATTCACAGTGCAAGAACCTTTCCCAAAAGTAGGAACCTGGTGAGAATTTAGCTAATGGTTGCAGACTGACTGCTTGCCATACTGTACCAAAGTGACATAGGCTTTATATTGAACAGCACCAGACAGAAAGAGGAAGGATGTGCAGGAGAGAGCCACGCAGACCATCCAAGTTTTATCAAGGGCTCCATTTCTTCAGTCAATGAAGAATTGAAATCCATCTCAATCTCACAGGGATGCTTCAGAGAGTTTGAGGGTGTTCATAAAAAGAAATGAAGGAGACCAAATGGCTCCTATTATCTGTCATGTCTGCGGAAGCCTTTAGAAAGGGGAGTGATCTTCAAGGGTTCCACAGGCTATTTCCAATTTATTTTTCTTAATTTGATCTGTTGCATTTGGAAACAAGCCATCAGGCTATTGACAGTGATTGTCAAGAAATAAAGGAACTTTATTTGAAAGTCTTTTTAATTCTTCTTTATAACTTCACATTTATACTGCACTATAAGGGGACTGAAGAGATGGCTCAATCTGGGACAGGAACACTGTCAGCTCTTGCAGAAGACCCAAGTTCAGATCCCAGCACCCACATAGTAGCTAATGACTATGCATCACTTCAGTTTCAGGGGATCCAGCACCCTCTTCTGGCCTCTATGTGTATTTACGACACAGATGCACTTCTACATGCAGGCCAAACACTCATATACATAAAAATAATTTATGTTACACTAAAAAACAATGAAAGACTCAGATTGTTAGAAACTCCATTTTTTGTCCCAACTTTGGTTTAAAGTATTAATCAATGTAAAATCTGAAAATGTAGTTGAGAGGTGATGTCATTCTGTGATTGTTCTAGTTTACTAATATAGCTCTCACAGCTTAGAGCTCTTAAAGAAGCAGTATTTGGTATAATATTAATTACAATGTATCACATATTATCCATAGTTCTTATGTGTATTATATTATTGTATTTGTTATGTAAATGAACTTTCCATTGTGTAACTCCTTGAACTCTGAGAAAATTTAAATACAGTCGGTGGACATGTTGCCCTATTGTAATAAAAATAAAAATAAAAATGCCTCTGAATCCCTGTGTAAAGGTATACTTTTTGTTTGGTTTTCAGTGAAGCACAAAAATTTGATATTGAAACATGCAGTAAAGAATCAGCACTTCTCATATTTTTAAATCACATTTTTATCTCTATTAAAGTTATCTGTAACTGATACATAAATACATTATATTAACATGTTCTGATACATAAATACTTGTATGATTCTCTGTCAGTTTAAATATTTCTATCTCCTCAATTGTTTATCATTTACTTGGGGTGAAAACCTTGAAAATACATTATTCTCCATTTTGAAATGTGCAGTATTTCATTGTTATAATGTAGACTCTGTTATAAGGAACATCCCAAGTGGTCTAGTGTTTTTCTTCATTATTATATTTAGTGTTCTGAAGGAGAGAAAATTGCATTGGTACCTGTAAAACATTGGCTGTAGAGAGGACCAGTGTCTGGAGTTGTTTTTATGTTGTTTATCCTTTCTCTGGTATGTTTAAAATTCTCACCAAAGTTCTAAAGTTTCTGATGAAAAATGGTTACATGAAAATGTGCATTTTATAAACTTTTCACTGTAAAGACCTGAGGAGGGGGCTGCAGTAATTTTTGCATCAACTTATCAAATTACTTTTGTGTTTTTACCATCTTAGCAATACTGTTAAATTCTCCAAATTTGTGCCTTTCTGAGTCAAGATTCCTATTTTTCCCCCTCCTATTTCTCTTCCTACTTTTCCTAAGTCAGTCAGTTTACAAGGTCTTCTCCCTGTTTGGAAAATATGATTTATCTGCTTCTGAAATAAAAAAGAAGAAAAATCAGAAAGCTATGCTGCATTTTCTGCTTTGGTAAATAGTCCACGCTTTGTCAGATCCAGGATATATTAAGTCTTTGTGGAGTTCTGTTTTTCTCAAATGCTGTTGCTGTAGTGGATATCAAAGGGTGATTTATTTTGTTATAAATAGTCTTTTACTCATTTTTGTAAAACCTAGAATCATGAATACATCAAAAAAAGATAACTGAGAGATAGATTAGAATGGTTAAGGGAAGAGGATATTGGTTTTCGCTTCCACAGGCCCCTTCTCTGTATAGATGTAACCTGAGATCTATGGGGTGTTTGTTAATTTTCTGTGGCAGGGATGAATCTGAAGTGATCCATCATGGAGAGAAATGTGCAAATAGTTCCATCAGAGAGTCATTTCTACCAGCACGCAAGAAGAATGTCCTTCTTCACAGGGCCTGAACCTAAACCACAGGCATTAGCAAGTCACAGTTCACAGTAGAAAAGACGTACACCCAGAAATGTACCACTCATAGCTGATCACCTGTAAGGTCAGAATTTTATCTGCATATTTCCTTTGTGAAGTCTAAATTATTTTTTGAAAATGTCTATATTGCATCCTAATTTGTCAAATAAAACAATGGTAATCTATTGAAGTTCTCAACCAAATGATAAAATGTGATATGTGCACATTCTAACTCAGGAATTATTTTGTTCTAATAAAGAATCTTCCACACTGTCTGAAATGTAAGTGTTCAATGTGAGTGTTTTCATCCTCTGATCTCTGTGATCTCTATTGTAAGTTGTTCTGGGTTGGCTAAATTCCCATACCAGGACTGTTAGGCATACCACTTTTTATTTCCTTCCAAAGGTTCTTTGACATGAAAATACTATTTAGGAATATTAAAATTTGTCTTAACTGACATATTTGCATTGGCCATGCTCACATTGCTGACAATGCTTTCACATAGCTAGTCCTATCTCCCCTTTAAACTTTTCTTATGATAATATATTAATTATGCAAAATAAAGTTTCATTATATTTCATGGGAAGATCTAGTTTGAATTAGGGGCTAGTTCTCAGATAGCAACCCTCAGGACACAACGTGGAAGTCAAGGGATTCCTCTGACCCCACCTCAAGAGGGAGCAACTTGTGGCTCAGACACATGATGCTAGGCAGGACAGCAGCATACATGAGCTCCAGACTGGGGTCTGTGATTGGCTCTGGGAGATGATGTCATTTTGTTTTTAAAAGTGACTTGCGATTGGGGTGAACGGTGAAACTACAGCGATGTAGTCTGGACACTCATTTGATCAACTTGATTGAACAAACAACTTGTCACCCCCCACTGAATGGTGGGACTGTGGGGGTTTGGGCACAACAGTCTGTAGATTGGTTTTGCAAGAAGGATGCTTATACTCATGGATTATCACTTATAGCTAAAAAATGAAAAAAAAAAAAAACCTGAAAGATGCAGGACAATTATGGCAGAATACATGATCTGGGATGGGGTGGGGGTGGGGGGGAAGGGAAAGGGAAATATGCCTGATCTGAATTGGAAAATGATGTACGAAATGCACAAACCATCAATAAAAATTAAATTAAAAAAAAAGATTAAAAAAAGTGACTTGCAACATGCAGTAAATCGAATTCTCCATTACCGTCATCACACAAAATTCCCGGATCTGTTATTTTGTGGGTATACAGACCAAAGCAGATTTTGAGTGTTGGTGGCTAGTGGGTTAGATGGGGATCTATCAGAACACTGACTTGTTAAGCTAGTGTGGGGTGGACAGAGACTAATCAGATCACCAACCTGTGGATTGCGGATTGTGAGTGGGTGTAGGCTGAAGAACAGTCATCAGCCATCAGCCTGAAATTCCTGTCCAGACACCACAGTCTTTGGGCAGATGGGATAGCCAGACAACACTAGGATTCAACACTAGGGAGAATGTGCACTGTGGTCAGAGTCGAGTCATGTGCTCTGGTACAGCTTAGCCCTGATTACAC
Source organism: Rhizomys pruinosus (assembly GCA_009823505.1). Classification (NCBI taxonomy): domain Eukaryota; kingdom Metazoa; phylum Chordata; class Mammalia; order Rodentia; family Spalacidae; genus Rhizomys; species Rhizomys pruinosus. The sequence continues at coordinate 1,704,419 of VZQC01013109.1, forward strand.
CTCAGAACTCTTAGATAGGAACTGTGAAGCCATATATACATCTCCCCTATATGTGCAGCCCCAACTCTACACCCCTTGGGGATAGTATGAAAGTTAGGTCCTATTCCCCACCCAGGCTTTGGCTCCTGGCCAATCTCTCCGTTGCCCAGTAACTGGAGATATAAATCATAAGAGATAGAATTGCCCCAGTGGGATGCATAGCATGCGTCTTCATTTCAGGGATGGTGTTGGAATCTACTCTCCCTCCTGCATTGTAACATGAAATCATGTTGCATGAAGAATTGCCCAAAAAGCCTTCTAAGTCCATGTGTACATTGTTCAGTTTCATGTATTTTTCTCTAGAGCCACTTGTGTTTACCACCTGAGACTCTGGAACATCCAGTGGTTAGAACTGGTTAGAACTTCACCAACAAAGAAATCATTGACTTATATTTTGCTCTAACCAAATAAGCAAAGTCAGCTTTGATTGAAACACTGTCTTCCCTTACTAGATTTTATCATGGATCTGTAAATTTGGACAGTAAACAAGTATTAAAAATATGTACATGCCTATATTTCTACTAGTCTGACTTGATGTCAACTCAATACAACACTTAACTAATTCAAGAGTGAAGATTGAAAGGTAGAAATCATTGAACTTTTCAGTCACCATGTCAATTTATAGACTATTTTATCAGCACATAGTTTTATTTTCCCTTTGAATGGATAGAAGCTCATTTAAATTTTTTCTACTGGGCATTTTAAAATGTGTAAAATGTGTATTGACCCAGAAAGTAGTAAATGATTGAAAATGTTGCTTACAAGAAATCAGTAACTCAGTTGGAGGAAAACAAAACAATTGCAATATTATATCTGACAAAACAAGATTTGTAAAAATGTGTTTTCATTTATACTAAATAAAAGCAATGCACACTCATAAGAAATCTGTAATTTCTCAGATAAGTCTTCTCAAAGAAGTAAAATTTCACTATTCAATTCATCTTTGTTTACACACATACTCATTATTATCCACAGATTGTACAAATACTAAAATTCAGTTTTTTGTTTTTTTAATTTTTTTATTTCTGTATGTGTATGAATGTAATGTCTGCATGCAAGTTTGTGCACCCGTGTCGTGCAATGCCTCAGAGGTCAGAAGAGGGTGTCGGATTCCCCTGGAACTGGAGTTCTCCTGGAATTGGAGTTTCAGACAGTTCTCGGCCACCATGTGGGTGCTGGGGATCGAACCCGGGTCCTCTGTAAGAGCGGTCGGTGCTCTTAACTGCTAGGCCATCTCTCCAGCCCCTAAAATTCAGTTTTATAACATTTGTTTTTCAGTGTTCTTATTGATCATGTATGCCCCAAACTTTAAACCCCACTGAAAATAAGGGTGGATGTAATTCCCCACAACCCATTCACCCAAGGAGTTTGTTAGGAAATTCCTGATAGCCACCTCCAGGAATTGGTCTTTAAGCAATAATGGTACAAATGGGAAACTACTCTTCCCAAGAGAGGTTTCTGCTAAGGGGATGCTGAATTATGTATCCTTCTTCAGTGGTGAGACTAGAGTCTTGCTTTTCTTAAAATTGAGAAGCTTAAAGAATGTCACTATGTTGCTTTCAACTGCATGTAGGTAGGCATCTGTGTTGTCTAAGAAGTTAAGAGTCTCAAAGATACCTGAAACTGTTTCATTTCTCAAATGATGTTTTGAATGCAGTTCTTTCTCTGTTTCAAATGTGTGGCACCCCTTCATGCTTTCACATGTATTCCTGTTTATTTCTATATGTAAATACTAGCCTTAGTTGGTTTTGGAGATTGAAGTGAGTGAACATTTGATTTCAGCAAATAAATGAAAATAATCACACACACCCGACTGAAGAATAACGTGCTACTATCTATTTCTCTACAACCGTAGGTACAAAAGAGATAATCAGGACAATATTATCCCTAAAACTCAAGGACATTTAAATTATGAGCTGACTAGAAGCTCTTCACAATTAGAGTTATAGGAATGTTTCCCTTGTTTTAAGGGAAAAATTGTGCAGATTAGACAGAATAAAGGAAAGGGAGTAACAAAATACAAATGGTTATGAACTTCTTACACATGCTGATGATTGAGATGGTGAAAATTATGTCTGCTTTCAAAACTCTTTGGCACAGTTTTCAAAAGGACAAGGAATAATGAAAAATAAGTAAAAATTCTACGTGGTTTATACTGGCAGTCAAATCAGAACTGTAGTCAATGTAGGCAATATGTACAGTGTATGTACTATAAGAATTCAATGGGAACTAGGTTGGGGAAAGGGCTGAGTGGGTAAGTGCACTTCCTGTGCAAGCATGGGAACCACCAGTTGCACACTCAGTGCATTACAAACACATACAGTGCAAGATATATACACAGGAAAGATACACATACATCCAACACACAAAACAACACACACACACACACACACACACACACACACACACACACACACACCATAACAGGATGCTTATAGAAAACAACACATGCATACAACACAGAGAGAGAAAAAGAGTGAGAGAGAGTAAGAAAGAGAAAGAGAGACTCATGCTCAGACACACAAAATATATTCGAAGGTGTCAGAAAAACTAAATTTCTGAGAATTGGGTAAGAAAAACAGAAGGGAGGCGGCTGGAGAAATGACTCAGCAGTTAAGCACTGACTGCTCTTGCACATGGTGGGACAGGAAATAAAACATGCTAGGCATGGAAAGCAAAGCAGTCTCCACAATAACAAGTTAGATGAAACTTCCAGGTAAAGCACAGACAGCCTTAGCTTCACATGCTAGCCACAAGTCCTGAGTGCCTTACCACAAGAGTGGTAAATTGGCCACAGAACCTAAATTTCCTGAACTTCCCCAGTTTTGAGAGTGTGTTAGATAAACTCAGAATGCAAGAAAGCATTATTTTTACTAGTTTTGTATGAGAAGTAAAAAGATGAGCCAAAGAAAGAATGGAGCTCTCCATCCTGAAGATGCAGCCCTCACCCCTTGGCACATCAGTGTGGATCTCCAACTAAGAGTCTGGACTGGACCAGGAGATGGGTCAGCAGGTGTCTTTGCCTCATTTCTTGGTGTGATAAAAACATTCTGAGCAAAACAAACTTAGGGAAGAAAGGGTTTTATCTGGTTTCAATTCCAGACCACAGTCTATTATTGAGGGGAAATTAAGGCAGGAACTCAAAGCCTTAAGATCCACAGTCACATAACATCCACAGTCAATATTCAGAGCCCCTGCCCAGGGGATGGTGCCACCCACCATGGGCTGGGTCATCCCACAGATATTCCTGCAGTCCAACTTGATCTAGACAGGTCTTCAATGGGGATTCCCTCCTCAGGTGATTCTAGACTATGGCATTTGACATTTAAAACTCATCAGCACAGCAGGTAGGTGCAATTACTCCATACCTAGTACCTGAGTTCTACTCAGGACCCACATGGTGGAAGAAGAGAACTGACTTCTACAAGCTGTCTTCTGACCTTCACATACAGGATATCTGCCTTGCATGTGTACACACACACACACACACACACACACACACACACACTAAATAAATGTAAATTTTTCTTAGTGCCTGTATTAGTCACTTTTCTGTTGCTGTGATAAAGCACCATGACCAAGGAACTTATAAAAGGAAGAGTTTATTTGAGCTTACGATTAACGGTTCCAGGGAATTAGAGTCCATTGTGGTGGGAGGCATGGCGGCTGGATCTGGAGCAGGAAGCCGAGGGTCACATCTCGCAAAGAGCACAGGAAACAGAGAGAGAGAGAGGGAGAAACTGGAGACCAGGAGGCTTGCCAAACTCACTAAGCCTGCTCCCAGTGACACACTTCCTCCAGCAAGGCCACACACCCCAAGACCTCCAAAAACAGCGCCACCAACTGGAGACAAACGTATGAATACCTAGAGCCTATGGGGGACACTCATTCAAACCACCACATTCCACTCCCTGGCCCCCATAGGCTCCTGACCATATAAAATACAAAATGCATTCAGTCCAACCGCAAAAGTCCCCAAAGTCTCCACCAGTTTCAATGCCATTCAAAAGTCTACAGTCCAAATCCTCTTCTGAGACTCGGGCCAATCTCCTAAACTGTAAGTTCCTATAAAATCAAAACACAAATTACATACTCCCAATGTACAGTGGAAGTGAATACACATTCCCATTCCAAAAGGGAGGAATAGAGGCATAGTGAGGAAATACTGGACCAAAACAAGACCGAAAACCAGCAGGGCAAAAACCAAGTCCAGTAGCTCCATGTGCGACTTCTGGGACTTTACTTCCAGAGGGCTTAGATGGCTCAGCTCTTCCAGCTTTTCTTGCAACATACATCTCTTTCTTAGGCCGGTACCACTCCCTGTATGCAGCTCTCCTTGGCAAATATCTCACAGGTCTGGCATCTTGAAAGTCTTCTTGGGGTCTCTGTTGCCAACCAGGCTTCACATTCACAGCTTCACGCAATGACCTATCAGGGCCTTCTTTATTCAGGGACGCCCCTGGAGCACTCTGCCTGACCTTGGCAGCTCTCTGAAACTGTGGAGGAAGAACTGATGACCACTTCACTCTTGCAAACTTCATGCCTCTAAAGCCAGCACCACGTGAATGAAACTGCCGAATCTGGCTGCAAGTTTGGGATGGACTCTGGCCTATTTCAACCACATTTGCAACTTTTCTCTGCCCTGGACTTGCTGGAGGATTAGCTGGGTGTGGTCTTGCCCTGAAGGCACTGATTCTTTTGTTTACTTGTAAATCTCCAGGCCTCTCCTTAATGACTTTAGTCTCCTTATGAAAGGCAGCCTCTCCTTCACATGGCTTGGCCCCACCTTTTGTCTTCCTAGTGAGGTTTTCAGATCCAAACTGTACATTCTGCATTTCTTTCTGCCCCACCTGCCTTTCTCCACTGTAGATCTGCACAATATTCACCATTAAAAGCCACGCCACCATTTCTACATTAGGCTGTCTTGAAATATCCTCTGGCAAAGACATTAGTCCATTGCTTTTCAACTTAGCATCAGGCAAGCATTTGGGCTGCAGGCAAATTGCTGCCAGACTCTTTATCAAAACATCCCAGTTGCTGCCTAAGTCTCTATTTTCCTCTGGAACTACATTTTTTGCAGCCATGCTTTCTTCCAGGCTTCTACTAGAATGGCCTGTTAAGCTCTGCTTACAGTAGTCAACAGCCTTTCTAGCCCAAAGTTCCAAAGACTTCCACATTTCTCCAAACATCCACATGGTCAGGTTCTTCACAGCCAACACCCCACTCCTGGTACCAATAACTGTATTAGTCACTTTTCTGTTGCTGTGATAAAGCACCTTGACCAAGGAACTTATAAAAGGAAGAGTTTATTTGAGCTTACAATTGATGGTTCCAGGGAATTAGAGTCCATTGTGGCAGGAGGCATGGCGGCTGGATCTGGAGCAGGAAGCTGAGCGTCACATCTCGCAAGGAGCACAGGAAGCAGAGAGAGAGCACCTGGAGACCATGAGGCTTGCCAAACTCACTAAGCCTGTCCCCAGTGACACACTTCCTCCAGCATGGCCACACACCCCAAGACCTCCAAAAACAGCGCCACCAACTGGAGACAAACGTCTGAATACCTAGAGCCTATGGGGGACACTCATTCAAACCACCACAGTGCCTAACCTCTAATCATAGGACTTTGGTCTTTTGGGGATTATTGGCCCCTTATCCTGACTCATCTCACTAACATAAACAAACTCAAGGCTCCTTGTGAGTTTTAATTTATATAAACTAATGTGCTCCACTGGTACTATCATGAATAATAAATATGTTCTTGTCCATTGAGAAATCTGAGCTTTAGAGGTTTTCTCCCAATAACCAAGTGCAAAGGTTAGCCAAATTATTTACTACACAACAGAATGAGTTCTATATGGTAACTACAGTCTTTCAAGTAGAAACTCCAGTAGATACTTGAAACTCCAAAAGAAGAAGAAATGAGAAATAAAGCTATGCCTTGATGACAAAGCAAAATGGCAGCTGGCCTATTTCACTGTTCCTAGCTACCCAGCCAGGCTGCAGGACCCAGCTCCTTGACAAGAGACGTCAGGGAAAAGCCACCTAAACATATACATTACATACTTTATAAAGAAACTTAACCCAAATTTGACATAGCAGTAACTAAAACAGTTCATTCTTGTTATTTCCAAGCAAAGTCAATTTATCTCCATTCATTCACAGATTACTACAACTGTCAGCTCAGAAACAACTGAAAACCAACCAAACCATCCCCTGTCCCACAAGACCTCATGTGTTCACCTTTGCAAGTAACTTCATCTACAGTAAAAGACCTTTTTCTTCTCTTCACTATACTTCCATAATAAATTATGTATATATTACAAATAGCATAGATGAATATGTCTTATTTCTGTTTAATACATATAATCATTTAATAAAGGATGGTTATGATCCTCCGTAATCAGACCTATGTCCACACAAAATATTCACAGTTATATAGGTAAAATAAATAATGGGGTTAAACATATATAATTTCAGGGATGGAGGGATGGCTTAGCAGTTTTTAGCACAGGCTGCTCTTGGAGAGGATCTGGGTTTGATTCCCAGCACCCTTATGGTGGCTAACAACCATCTGTAACATCAGTTTCAGGTGAATTTGCTGTCCTCTTTTGACCTGTGAGGGCATTACACAACATGGGTGCACTTACATATATGCAGGCAATATACACATCCATGTAAAATAAAAATGATAAATGAAAACTTTTTAAAAATATACAATTTCTATAACACATTAGAAGGCTTAGTTTCATTCACAGTGATGGGAACTGTCAGAAGCATTATCTGGTATGTCAGTTTGAAATCTGTAAGGGGCTAGAGAGGTGGCCTAGCAGCTAAGAGCACTGAATGCTCTTGCAGAGGACCCGTGTTTGATCCCCAGAAACCACATGGAGGCTGAGAACCGTCTTTAACTCCCGTTCCAGGGGAATCCAACACCCTCTTCTGACCTCCTCAGCATTGCACGACCTGGGTGCACAGACCTACATGCAGACAGTACATTCATGCACATAAAAAATAAATAAAAATTAAAAAAATATAAAAAGAAATCTGTAAGAAGCAGATTCCAAGATAGAGTTAGATCCACAAGTGACCTACTGGAAAGATGAAGAGGGGCTTGACACACAGGAAAATTCTGTTTCTGATGCAAGTCTGAGATCTCTGAATGGAGAGAAAAAAAGTAAGACGTTTGGAAGGTAGAGTGTACAGTACAGTCCTGAAGGAAAGTTGGACAATTAGCAGAGCATTGCATAGGGTGAAATTACCTGGATCTAGCAGCTCTGTTCTGTTTAGCAGTGGATAGGAGACTGCAAAGAAGAGCATAGACTTCCCAGGAACCCAGTGGTAAATCTCAAGCATCCAGCAACTGCAGGTTATTTGCTAGTTATTTCTTCAGTAGGTTCTCTTACAGGGATAAATGTGTGGTCTGCTTCCAAGACCACTGTAGCCCACATGTCTCCTAAAATCTGTCTCCATACATTTTTCAAGAAGTAGGCACTTATTCCAATGGACCTTTCTTCTTGGGAGAAATTTTAATGTAGGAAGGGTAGAACAGGTTACAGCCTGTCTGTAGCTAGTCTCATGGGTCCTGCTGGCTTCTCTGCCCTTGGAGCCCAAGTACTCATTCCTGGAAGGGCTGAGCCTTGGTAAACATCTCACCACACATCTAGGCCAACTGTACTTGTCTAGACACCTTTAAAACTGTCCCAGAGTCTACTGCAAAGCCTCCAAGGGGGTCACCTAAACTCCACACATCCCCTTTTGTCCCCTCATGATAAATGTAGCCATATTTCATTGTGAATATCAGGGTAGATTACTCCTTCCAACAAGCTGACTCATGTAGGAAATTCTGAATGAATGTTCACTTATCAGCTCATGGACAATACTGTGTCTCCACCAGGGATTACTGACATAGCAGGAACCATTTCTCTATAGGAATATAATCTTCTGGTGCACCTGTGTTGTCATTTTACCACTAGGGCTTACAAGCCCCACATTCTACTTTGTTAATCCCAACTGATCTCTAACACAGGATCACAACTGTCCTGAGAGAATTTCTGTAGCCTAGACTGGCACCCTTATAACACCTTTTGTCTAGAGCCTTAATCTCTTAGTCAATGGATTTTTTATCATAAAGTTTGTCCAGACCGAGGAACTAAGCATGGAGCCATGGCTCATTATGGCGATAAGTACCTTCTGATCATGTTGCCTAGATATGCCTTGTTCTGTGAGTAAAAATTAACACCCTTACTGGCGATGATCTATTAGTTTGCCCTAGAGATGCCAGAATCACCCACAATCGCTTGTAAGCAAGTCCCCATGTTTGCTCCTCCAGCCTTGCAGGCCATTATAAGTGAATGAGTTCCTCTGGCAGTAGCCAATCAAACAACTCCAAATGGGCCCCATAACTTCGGACCTCACGATTCTCCTCACTACAGATGGATGCATTCTGTAGGTACTTTAACCATCAGCTCAACCTGCAGAGTGCACGGACAACTATAGTTTTCAGCTAGGTTGATGCCCCTCTCATTTGCTATTCTTGATGTTCTTGATGAATTCCGTGCCTTCTGAGTTCTCTGTTTGAACTTTTGGTCTTATGTGATAAGCCTACACCACCACTTTTCTAACCACTGTGTTCCATCCTCTATCATCTGCCAAGGAAACCTTTGTTCAGCATAGGTTTATCCCTGGCTTCTAATTGCTGTTCCTTAACACTGAGATTGTCCTACTCCTCAGGTCATTGCACAGTGTTGAAGCCTATGTTGCACTTAAGAAGACCCCACTCACTGAATTCTTATCTTTTAAGCTTTGCATTCTGGTTTACTTAATTGGGGAACCTAAAAATCCAATCTTAGGATCATGTCCTTGGGTTAGTCCATGTTAACTACTTTGTGTAGCTACTCTGTACAAAATCTGTTCTCTCAGTTATCCAGCTCAACTTACTTCCAGCCAGCTACTCTGAGATTTCACCCTAATTATTGACCTAACTGGAAGAGGTGAGATGAACTCTAAGGAGTGTGGTAGGAAGTCTGTTGCCCTATAGATACCTTATAATACCTATATATTAGGTCCTTCATGGAGAGGGATGATACCAATGCCAGCAATTGGGGTTTTTACAGGAGTTTACTGAGCCGTTGCTAACAAATTGCCCCAAGTTTAGTGACTTAAAGCAACACACATCTATTATTTCAAAATCTCTGTAGGTCAAAAGTCTAGACACCTCATAGTTGGATCCTTTGCTAAGGATCACACTGGTTACAGTAAAGTGCTGCTAAGCTACATTCTTATTAGAAAGTTTGCCTAGAAAAACTTTCAAACCCATTCAAGCAGTTCAAGCTGGAGAGATAACTCAGCAGCTAAGATCACTGGCTATTCTTGCAGATGACCTGTGTACAATTCCCAATACCACATGGTGGCTAACAAACATCTATCTGTAACTGCAGTTCCAGGGGATCTGACGACCTCTTCTGACCTCTGCAGGCATTGCAAGACACAGGAGCACCTACTTATATGCAGACAATACACTCAAACACATAAAATAAAATATATTTGTTGTACTGTATGAATGAGGTTCCAGATGTCTTACTGATTCTCATCTAGAGCTTCTCCCCAGTCCTAAAGGATAAAGTTCCTTGTCATCTGACTCTATCACCGTGTTCTCCTTTGTCTTCCATTACTGTGACAAAACACTTTGACCAACACCAACTTGGGGAGAAAAGGGTTTATTCAGCTTACATCTCCAGGGTCACAGTTCATCACTTAGGGAGCCCAAGGCAGGAGCTCAGGGCAGGAACCTGGAGGCAGGAGCTGAAGCACAGGCCATGGAGGAATGCTGTTCACTGGCTTGCTCCCCTGGCTCATGCCCAGCCTGCCTTCTTATACGGTACACAACAACCTGCCCAGGGTGGCACTACTCATTGTGGGCTGGGCCCTCCCACACTGCTTGACCATCAAGACAATACTTCACAGATGTGGTCACAGGCCAATCCAATGGAGCCAATTCCCCAATTGAGGCTTCCTCAACCCATGTGTGTCAAGTTGACACTAAAGCTATCCAGCACACACAGTCTTCTAAAATAGAGTATTATATATTGAAACAAAATTACCTCCATTGCTCTCTCTCTCTCTCTCTCTCTCTCTCTCTCTCTCTCTCTCTCTGTAAGCTTTGCTGGGATTGAACCCAGGACTGAACCCAGGTTGAAATCAGGGCCTCATGGTTGCTGACTCACCCCTAAATCTTTCTGCAATATTCTGCTTTGGTTAGAAGCATGTCAGAGTTCCCATTTACAGAAACTGGAATGGGATTACACAAGAGTATGAATCATTAAGCATCTGTTTATGGCTTGATTGTCACAAGTGTAAAAAGTCTATGGGATTATCCACCTAGAGGTTCCCATCTGATGCTTTAGCAAGCCAGATTTTCCTAGGCAGGATCCTAAGCTTTTTAGAACAGACTTTAATTTCCTGAGCATTTAAATGTTCTGAGTCTCCTGGCAGAGAGCTATTAGCTAGACAGCCTCTGGCAGCTGTTCATCTGTATCAGCTTTCATCAAACTAGATAAGGGTCTCCTAGACTAGCAAAGAGGTCTCCGGTTAACTCCTAACTACAACCTATTTGCCACCAACACCATGCCAGCCTTGCTAGTGTTCCCTTTCCGGGCATTGATGAAACTTAGTAGTGAACAGGCAGCTTCACGACTATTATGAGCATCATTAGTCCAATATATTCCAAATGCCTGGATCACTGTACTGGTGACAGCATTCTTTTCACTGGGATAGTCTTCCTAGGTTATCAGTGGAGAAATCTTCAGCATACCTTGTTGGTGTCCCCATCCAGCTCATTTAAGCAATGGTGCCCCAAACCCTATTTAATGCATTTCTTCTGATACCATTTCTGTGTCAAATGGATTAGTTCATGTCTGTCATAATTTCTGTCAACTTGACATATTTGGGAAAAGGGACCCTCGGTTGAGGAATTTCCTCCATCAGATGGCCCGTGTCCATGTCTATGGGACATTTCCTTGATGGCTGGTGGATATGGGAGGACCCAGCTCCCTGTAGATGGTGCTGAACCTGGGAAGGTGGGCCTGCAGCAAGGGTGGAGAGATGGCTGAGCAGTTAAGAGCATTGACTTCTCTTGCACAGGACCTAGGTTCAATTCCCAGTACTGGCATGGTGGCTAAGAATAGTCTTTAAGCTGGGCATGGTGGCACACACCTTTGATCCTAGGCAGAGGTAGGCAGATCTCTGTGAGTTCAAGGCCAGCCTGGTCTAGAGAGTGAGATCCAGGCCAGCTGGGGCTATAGGAAGACCCTGTCTCAAAAAAAAGAGAAAGAAAGAAAAAGAAAGAAATGTAGCTGAGCAATCCAGAGGGAAAACAAGCCATTAAGCATTTTTCTGCTGTTCTCTGCTTCAGTTTCTGCCTCTATGCTCCTACTTTGAGTCCCTGCCTTGGCTCCTCTGGATGAAGGACTGTGAGCTATAAGCCAAATAAACCCTTTCCACACCAAGTTGGTATAGTCAGTGTTTTATCACAGTAAAAGGAAAGCAAAACAAAACAAATCTTATGAGAATCAGGTGCCCAAAGAAATGTACAGTGATTTATTTAGACTAAATATCAGGGTTGAAAGGCACAAAAGGATAGAGAGAAGAGAGTTCAGGCTGCAGTGTAGGCCTAAGTAAGTGAGGAAAGGAAGAATTGAGCAGCAGGCATTTCAAAGGACCATTTCAGCCATCATGGTAGGGAGTTTGAAACACAGGTTGACTGCCAGCAAGCTCTGTCCATTCTAAGCATCAGCATCTGCTTCAGGAGAGCACTGGGGTAACTGTGGCATCTAAAGGAGCAGCTGAGCCCAAAGGGTGGAGGAGGCTCTGAACAAATCTCGTGCTGCCTTCCCCTTGGTGCAACAAATGGACTTGAAAAAATTATTGCTTTAAATACATAACATATAAATATGAAAAACACCAATTCCAAGAATCATGACTTTCCAATAATACTGATAAAGCAATACGGAAACTATTACTCTTTGAGTCTATTTCCTTAGAGTGTCCTTGGTGGATTAAATATGAATTTTTAAAAATGATTTTCAAGCTATGTAGAAAAAAAGAACAGGACAGAATTAGCAAAAGCTTCACGTGGAAGGACAGCCAATGGAGTACACACTCATCACCCAGGTGGGTCTCTGGCGAACAGGCTTGCTGCTGCCTACCCCTGGCAGGCACCTGCCTTTTACCTCTAGAACCATAGAGAGGAACTGTGTGTATGGATAGAAGGACAGCCAGTGGAGCACACACTTGTCACCCAAGAGGGCCAAAAGAGTAAAACCCCACCCACCCCCAAGCTACTGCTACTGTGGTAGAAAGTACAAACTGCTAGTGCTGTGGTTTACTGTGGTTGGGATGATCCAGCAGTGTCAGTGATTCTAGGCTGCACAGCCAAAGCTGAGGAAGAAACCAGCAGGGAGCAAACTGAGTGACCAACCAGTCCTCCATATTGACATCTGAGATTAGCAACAGAACCCCAAACAAATAAACAAAGGGGGGAAAATACATATGCCAAAGACACAATGGAAAAAAAACAACAATATGGGAAAAGCTCATAATAATTCCCCACCGAACTCAACTAGTCCTGTAGAAGATACCAACAATGAGATCTCCCTGGAAGGAACCAAGACTCCAACCTTAGAACAATTGTAGACATATTCAAAGTCTTTAATAAACAAATCAGAGAACTAAAGGGAGAGAATGAAAAACTCATGAAGGAACTGGAAGGAAAGAGTGATAAACTCTGGAAAGAACTAAAGGGAGAGATTGACAAACTCCAAAAAGAACTAGAGGAAGAGAAATACAAACTCTGAAAATAACTAGAGGGAGAGAATGATAAATTCTCAAAGGAAATGGAAACACTGAAAAGATCTCAGTCTAAAAGGTAAAAAGAAACTGACCAGTGAAGCAAGGAGCCTCAAGAAGAGAATGAAGAGAACGAAAAGCTCCAAAAGGAAGTGGAAATACTGAAGAAATCACAGGATGAAATGAAAAAGGAAACTGAACACTCATCCAATAAGCAGGAAAGGATGGGGAAAAGCCTCAGAAGCAGAATGGATGAAGCAGGAAAAAGGAATCAGACCTACAGGATAACATGTTGCAGCTAGAAACCTGAAGTAAAGTTTATGAAAATTTTTAAAAAACACAAGAGTGGAACAACCAGGAAATGTAGGACACCATGAAAAGACCAAATTTCCACATTATAGGAATAGAGGAAGGAGAAGAATCCCAAGAGAATGGTAGTGATCAGATCTTCAACAGAATAATAGAAGAAAATTTTCCTAAACTGAAAAATACAAATCCTTATGAAAACAAGAAGCACATAGAACACCAAATAGACAAGACCAGAAAAGAAATTCCCCATGCCATATCATAGTTAAAAAACTAGACGCTCAAAACAAGGACAAAATACTGAAAGTCACAAGAGAAAAACAACAAGTTACATATAAGGAGAAACCCATCAGAATTACAGCTGACTTCTTAGTGCAAACTATGAAAGTCAGAAGAACATGGACCAGAATATTCCCAGTGCTAAATGACTTTAGATGCCAATCCAGATTACTATACCCAGCAAAAATGACAATCATAGTTGAAGGAAAAGAAAAATCTTTCATGACATTAACAAAAATGAAATAACACATGTCAAAAAAACAGCACTTCAGAAAATACTCAAAGCAATTCAAAGAATAGAGGAAAGGAACAACTGTCCTTAAGCAACCCAAGAGAGAAACTAACAAATACATAACAGAGTAAATAAATATCTAGACCAAGAATGCAAATGAAAAATAAGTTGAAAGGAAACAAAACGCATCTCTCAATAATAACTTTAAATATTAATGGTCTAAACTCCCCAATCAAAAGACATAAACTAGGAGAATGGATTAGGAAACAGAATCCATCTATATGCTGCCTACAAGAAACTCATCTCACCCTCAAGGACAGACACCACCTTAGAGTTAAAGGATGGAAAAAAATATTCCAAGAAAATGTTACCAAAAAGCAAGCAGGAGTGGCTATTCTAAGATCAGACAAAATAGACATCAGAGAAAAATTAACCAGAAAAGACAAAGAGGACCATTATATGCTTATCAATGGAACAATTAACCAGGAAGATTTCACAGTCTTAAATGTTTATCCACCAAACTCTGGTTCACTGAACTTTATAAACACAACCTTTAGGACCTTAAGACACAGATTAATCCCAGCACGCTAATAGTGGGGTACTTCAGTGCCCCACTGAGTCCCTTGGATAGGACACCTGGACAAAAAATAAACAGACATAAGAACTGAACAATACAATATACCAAATGGACCTCACAGATATCTATTGAATATTCCACCCAAATACCACAGAATATACTTCTACTCAGTGCCCGATGGAAAATTCTCCAAAATCCCAGATACGGGGACACAAAAGAAGTGTAAACAAATACAAAAGGATTGAAATTATTCCATGCATTCTTTCAAACCACAGTGCAATAAAGCTCAATATTAACACCAGGGTAAGCCCTACTAACTATAAGAAAACACAGAGACTAAACAGCACAATCCTAAATAACGAGTGAGTCAGGAAGAAATAAAGAATGAAATAAAATCATTACTGGAACAAAACAAAAATGACAATACCACACAGCAAAACCTGTGGGATATATTAAAGTCAGTCCTAAGAGGGAAATGTATAGTCCTAAGTGCCCACATTAAAAAAAAAAAAAACAGAAAGTGAACAAATAAAGGATCTAACACTGCAGCTAAAAACACTTGAGAGACAACAGAAAATGAACCCTAAACCCAACAGACAGGAAGAAATAACAAAAATAAGGGCATAAATCAATGAAATAGAGACAAAGAAAATAATACAAAAAAAAAAAATCAATGATTCCAAAAGCTGGTCCTTTGAAAAGATAAACAAAATAGATCTCTAGCTCAGTTAACCAAAAGAAAGAAAGAGCAACTCCAAATCAATAGCATTCATGATGAAAGGGGAAACATCACAACAGATAAAGGAAAGATCCATACAATCATATGAGAATACGTCAAAAACCTATACTCTACTAAATTTGAAAACCTAAGAGAAATGGATGAATACCTGAAATCTTGTGATTCACCAAAGCTTAACCAAGAAGCATGGATTGGAAAAATTAATATAGAAAAATGCCCATTCTACCCAAATTAATATACAGATTCAGTGCAATCCCAATCAAAATCCCCATAAGCTTTTTCACAGACTTGGAAAAAAATCCTTAAATTCATATGGAAAAACAAAAGACCCTGAATAGCTAAGCAACTCTGAGTGAAAAATGCAGTATAAGGGAGATTACTTTACCAGACTTCAAGCTGTATTACAGGGCTAGAGTCCTAAAGACAGCCTGTTACTGGATCTACCTGACCCAGCCATACCATTCCTGGGTATATACCCCACAAGACACATCGTGACACAAAGATACATGCACAGCTATGTTTATTGCAGCTCTCTTCACAATTGCAAAGAGCTGGAACCAACCCAAATGCCCCTCAACTGATGACTGGATAACAGAAATGTGGTACATCTAAACAATGAGGTTCTATGCAGTGGAAAAAAAAGATGACATCATGGGATTAGAGAGATGGCTCAGCGGTTAAGAGCACCAAATGCTCTTGCAGAGGACCCAGGTTCAATTCCCAGCACCCACATGGTGGCTAAGAACCGTCTTTAACTCCAATTCCAGGGGAATCTGACTCCCTCTTCTGACGTCCACGGCATGCACGACACAGGTGCACAAACCTACATGCAGACATTACACTCATACACATAAAAAATTAAAAAAAATAAAAATTAACAAACTGGATTTAAAAAAAAGAAAGATGACATCATGAACTTTGCAGGTAAATGGATGGATCTCGAAGCCATTATGCTGACTGAAGTAACACTGTCCCGGGGTTGGGGGGGGTGGAATGGTTTTCTTCATTTGTGGATGCTAACACCAAATCCCCAGATGGCAGGCAAACTGAGCAACTTTATTATTATATTTCATTGTATCTGAAAGCAACTGTGTTATTATAATATGAATATCTTAATGGTATGTAGAATTGACCTACCACTTGTATTTACACATTATAGCTACCATATATGGGTGGAAGATATGTATTCATATTCTAAAAAAAAAAAGAATGTAAAGTTATACTTCTTTTTATCTGCATGCAACTTTACTGGTAAAATGTGAATCTCTAAATGTGTTTTGGAATTAACCTATAGTTTATTTTCAGATTTTGTAATTTTGATTCATGTGTGGAGTGTATGTATGCATATTTTTGAATAATATAAAATCAAAAGTAACAAAAAAGAGAGAGAAGCCTATTCAAAGAACTGACCAAAACAGTAAATTTGTGCATCCAAAAGGTTATAAAAGATTCAGAAAAAGATGCAAGACAGGACTTAATATTTATGACAAAATCCATGTGCTCTAGCGGGGGGGGGCTAGGGGACATGAGGAGTGGGCATGGATGGGGGAATGAATCTAAATTTGATTAAGAAATATTCTATAAAATGTGCTCAATAAAAATTAAAAAAGAAAAAGCTTCACGATTTACAAAATTTTTAAACATTTTTGTTGGAAGTTTTGTGCATTTCATACATAATTTCTCACTCCAATCTAGACTCATCTCCCTTTCCATTCCCCCCCACCCCACCTGAGTACGTGCACCCTGCCATTCCTGAGCTGTATATTTTTCTGATTCTTTTCAAAGTTTTTCAAAGCAGAGGATTGTTGTTCCTGGGGGAACTTTACTGTTTCAGTGCTGTCCCAGTTCCTCTGCTGTTATAATTCCCTCCTATCTAAATTTTATACTTTTGCCTTTTGCATTATATCACTATACTGTGTAATTCACAGATACAATTTCTTTTTTCAAATTTATTTATTTTTATTTTATGTGTATAAATGTTTTACCTTCATGTATGCAAGTGCAATCATGCATGCAATGCCCACACAGGTCAGAAGAGGTTCTTGCATGCCCTGGAGCTAGAGGTTTAGATGGCTGTTAGCTGCCACATGGGTCCTGGGAACGGAACCCAAGTCATCTGCAATAACATCCAGTACTCTTAATCACTGAACCAGTTCTCCAGTCCCAAATGTAATTATTTTCTATAGAACTGAGACTATTTCAAGCAAATAACTACATATAGGGTTTGTGGCAAATAACCAACAGCAATAGAGTGATTATCAGGGGCAAACATTTTGCTAATTGGAACAGAACTATTATTTTCTGATCCTTATTACAAAACTTGAACAGATAATTTCCAGTTAAAAAGGCAGAGTTACCAATGCACAATGGCTGATTTAATTAAGCTGTAGGTTTTTAAATATCAACTTCACAAAACTTAGCTCATTTACTCCTCAGCATCAAAACACTAATAACTGAGTTCTTCAGCGATTGAGAAAATATTTTGTTTATCATCCTATCAAGAGATGCAATGACGAAGAAACAAATAAATTAAAGCATTTCAGAGAGCACTACGTGTAGAACTATTAAGACCTTATACACATACACAAACAGATGTCCACTCAAATAGTTCCAAAGGCCAGGGCACAGTAAGAACAGCAACTGTCTAACAACAGCAACAACAACAACAACAACAACAACAAAATGTTAGAGGCAGAAATTAAAGCATTTTCAATAGTCTTTTGAAAACTATCCCTTCCTTAATCTGGACTGGCAAGATGGCTCAGTAGGTGAAGGCACTTGCCAACAAGGTTGATGAACTGAGTTTGATTTTTCTGAACCCATATATCAACTTTTGGTCTGCCAAAAGTTGTCTTCTGACCTTGGCACATATATTGTGGCTCATGCTCATACAAATTAATTAATTAATTAATGTAATTAAAAATTTTAAAGCTATCTTATCCAAAAACTGGTCATGCTGAAGTGCAATCCACACACAATGGTAGAATATAGATTTCAGAACTGTCCGTGTCTAGATCAGTATGAAAAGAAGGCCATTTTCCAAAGACAAAGCACCTGCTCTACAACTCTGTTCAAACTAGTGCCCAACAAATAATACGATCAGAATTTGTTGATTGGCTGATGGATTCTGGGGCATCTGGAAAGATTCGTCTTTAAAAATACTATCCCTGGGGGCACCTGGGAGTTGGGATGAAGGGCCACCATCGAGAAGGTGCAGGAGGAGCAGTACAGGAGGCAGTGGACCCTGTGGTGAAGTGTGGAGAGAACATCTGGAAGATGCAGGGCCTCATGTTCCGGTGCAGCACCAACTGCTGTGAGAACAACCAAGACTCTATGCAGCCGGTACACCAACACATCAAGTGCTGCCATGCCTCTCTGGCCCAGGCTCAGGCCTTGGTGACCATTGAGCTGGCAAGGTTCTATGACCACTTGGCCCCCCACCTTGCATTGCAATGTCAAAGCCAAAGACTCAGCAGATGCAGAAAGTAAGATATTGCAGGTGAAGTGGCCCCTGGACAGTGGTGTTGCTGAATGTGTAAATGACCACATACACTTCATCCCAATGATTACCAAGAAGATGAAAGAATCTCTCTAATCCATTGGGAAGTAAAAGTCTGCCAGTGACCACTGGAGATGAAGGCAGGAATCTATTTAAAACGGAAATGAAAAATTTAGTCTGTTAAGCAAAATTTATGGGTGCAAATCTCGGGATGCAGCAAGTTCCAGGCATATCCTGCTTGCCTCTGGACAGCTGTTCCCTTATATTTGGATCCTGGAAATGAAGTGGAAAGAAACTGGTGCTAAAGCTTGGGTCAAAGATAGCTTATGGGAGGGTTTGGGGTCTTAAATTTCATGTGAAAGTGCTCGCCTGGCTGTATAGATTGCCCTGGTGCCAAGGTCCCAGGTTCTTCTTACTACAGGCTCCTAGGTTCCTTCAATGGCCTGAAGATCAGTTTGGGGAGAGGCATGTCTGTTGCCAACCATTTGTTTACCAAGAGGATGACCATACCAGTTTCCAGATTTTATTTGTTTGATTTTTTTTTTTCTTGTATGCAAGGATATGAAGTGGATTTAGGGTATGGAGTTGGAGAGGACCTAGAATAACTTGGTAAGACGTCTTGAGTTCTGACACCAAGACATGGATGTCATTTCTTCAAGTTCTTACAGCACATCTTTCAATCTGGAAGCCCTGCAGAAACACGGCGATGCCACGTTGTGTGGGAAACAGCTTCCTCCACTGGCTTTCTGCAGCAGAGTGACCAATCTTGCAGTGACACTATCCCCCAAAAGAATAAGGGGGCTAATTGTCACACACACACACACACACACACACACACACACACACACCAGTATCTAGGATTAAAAAGTACAGTGGGAGCAGTTGGCTAATTGAGGATTTTGGAAAACCTAGATTTGAAGAATGAAAGCCTGAGCCCAGCATTGCTCACTAAGCCCACTGCACTGATAAGAGCCTCACTGAGGTAATCCCTAACAGGAACAAAATTAGTAACCATTGCCCAAGAAATCTATGACACCCATAGACCAAAAGACAGGCAATACACACCCTCTTTACCAAAACCATGTTTGCCTGGGACCTTTGCACCATATAGTGTACTGCCCCAGGAAGGCACTTTAGCTTTTGGATAAGTGTACCATGTTGTCTTTCTACCAGTCATGTATTTGAAATGGTGATATAACTGTCCATTATGTCAAGATTGTGGTGTATTTTCCTAGCCATTTGTTTATTAAATAAAATAACCCTACTATCCTTGTGACTTGAAACATGGCTTAGTAGTTTAGAGCACTGGTTGCTCCTGCAGAGAACCATGGTTCAGTTGCCAGCACCCATGTGGGGTGTCACAACTGTAGGTAAGGTCCAATTTCATGGGATCTGACACCCACTTCTGGACTCCATGTACATTTCACGACTGGTTGCATAAATGCTTACAATGCACTCAAATGTGCAAAATAGAAATAAATAAAAATGCATAAATAACTTCGTTAGCCTGGCATGGTAACCCATATACCTGTAACATGAGTATTTGGGAGGTTAAGCCAGGAGGATGGAGCATTCAAGGTCAGCCTAGATACCGAATGAGATGTTGTCTCAAACAAATAAAGAGTTATCACTGCTCAAAAAGTCATTATATTTATATTAACTATTACAACTTTCTGTTTGAATCAAAATCCCCTGATAATTTCCAAAATTCATCTATATTAGCATGGAGAACAACTATATTTAAATTTTTATGAGAATAAGAGAAAGACTTAGGAGATAAATAGTAAGTTGATGTAAAAGAGTGCTAATTTCTTTGGAAACTTGGCAACTTGGGAAATGGTTAAGATTTATCTCTTTGTAAATGTTTAATGTTAAATGGTATTCATTAAAAATCCAAAGTTCACCAGAGTAATGAAATTCTCGATTTCTAGGGACTATGTGAAAATTAATTATTACACAGTATCTAGACACAAGAAGAAAAGACAAATTTTTACACAAATTCAATTTTACTAGTAATTTTATAAGTTATTAGAATTCATTTGGACACAATGTTTTGTTAAATTAGTTTACTTAATGAGGTGTACTATGAACATGATACTGCTGACACTAGATACAAAACAGATAAAAACAGAGCCTTCTTGAGTTAATAAGCTTTAGAACAAAATTAATTAACATTTTTCTCAATTTGTCTTTTTAATATTTAATTCCAATCACATACTCTGGCTGACTAACATGTCAAAATAAATGTTACTTATAAAACACTGGAATGTTATATCACCACTGCAACAAAATAATCACTGTTAATGACTTTAATCACAGGTAGTGTTTTATCAATAAGGTAAGTAAAATAAGCTAACTAGGAAAATGAGACAGAGA
This sequence comes from Rhizomys pruinosus, assembly GCA_009823505.1. Lineage (NCBI taxonomy): Eukaryota > Metazoa > Chordata > Mammalia > Rodentia > Spalacidae > Rhizomys > Rhizomys pruinosus. The sequence continues at coordinate 1,725,309 of VZQC01013109.1, forward strand.
AGCTGAATACATACATAGCTGTCCTTGAAAATGGACACTGAAAGGCAGGCATGATGGCTCCTGCCAGTAATCTCAGCACTCAGGATGCAGGAACAGGAGGATTTCCTTGAGTTTAAGGCCAGTCTGGACTACTGAGTTCCAGGGATCAAAGCTGAGACTCTGTCCAATATATATATATATAGCTTGGGAGCCAGGAGCCGAGGCCTGAACCCAGAGTTCAGGGCAAATATTCGGTGGTGGCTTATTCCCTGCTGGCGCTCCAGCTAGGGGAGGAGTTTGAGGGGACCAGCAGATCCAGCTAACTGTGAAAGGTGTCCTGGAAGGCCTTGGGAGCTAAGAGCTAAGGCTCTGACAAAAAGGGTACCAACCCCCCTCCCCCTCCCAACCCGCTGCCAACTGGAACCCCAAACTGGAACTCAGGAGAGAGTGGTTGACAGAAGAGGGAATACAGTATTCAGAAGGTGTCACCTGGGTTGCTACCCACCCAGCTCCTGCAGAACAGAAAGGGAAAAATGAACTATACCTTCCAATATATAACCAAAATTGAAAGCCTAAAACCTAGACAAGTCAACACTCCATTCATAAGGAGAATATAACAAAGACATCCAAAGGAATCAAAGAAAGCAATCCTTCAACAAAGTGAAAAGGCATTCAAAATTCGTATCAGAATACAGGCAAAAAGCTAACCACATGTCGAGAACACAATGAAAGAACAATATGGGAAAAGCACAGAACAACTCCATACCAAACTCTATAGAGCCAGTGGAGGACCTCTACAATGGGATCTCCATAGAGGTAACCCAGGACACAGATCCCAAAATAACAATCACAGATATATTCAAAGAAATAATAAAACTAAGGGGAGAGAATGAAAAACTCAGAAAGGACCTAGAGGAAGATAAAGACAAACTTCAGAAAGAACTAAATTAAAAGGAGAAAATGACAGAATCCGGAAAGAGCTAGAGGGATAAAATGACAAACTCTGGAAGGAAGTGGAAACACTGAAAAGATCCCATGTGAAATGAAAAAGGAAACCAATGAGCTACAAGAAAAGTTTGAGAAGCTCGAAAAGGAAATTGAAATTGTAAGGAAAACACAGGAAGAACAAAAAAAAAAAAAAAGAAGAAGAAAATTGAACAGTCATCCAATCAAGAGGAAAGAATGGGAAAAAGCCTCAGAAGCAGAATGGATGAGGCAGGAAAAAGAATATCAGACCTAGAAGACAACACAGAACAACTAAAAAGCTCAAGTAAAGACTATGAAAAATTAGAAAATACACAAGAGTGGAACAACCAAGAAATGTGGGACACTATGAAAAGATCAAACCTCCACATCATAGGGATAGAGGAAGGAGAAGAATCACAAGAAAATGGTATTGACCACATTGTCAACAAAATAATAGAGGAAAATTTCCCCAAACTAAAAAAAGACAAACCCATGCAAATACAAGAAGCAATAGAACACCAAATAGACTAGACCAGAAAGGAAACTCCCCCCTCCGCCATATCATAGTTAAAACGCTAGATACCCAAAACAAAGACAAAATTCTGAAAGCCACAAAAGAAAAACAAGTTACATACAAGGGAAAACCTATCAGAATTACAGCTGACTTTTCAGCACAATCCATGAAAGAAAGAAGAACATGGACCAAAGCATTCCCAGTGCTAAAGGACTATAGATGCCAATCAAGGTTACTATACCCAGGAAAACTAGCAATTCTAGTTGAAGGAAAGAGAAAAATCTTCCATGACATAAACAAGATGAAAAAACACATACTTGGAGAACCAACCCTCCAGAGAATGCTTGAAACAATTCAAAGGACAGAGGAGAGGAAAAACTACCCTCAGGCACCTTGACAGAAAAAAATTTAATAAAAACATAAATGCAGAGGTAGAAACCTACAAAAAAAATGCAAATGTATAATAAGATGAAAGGAAGCAACATATAACTCTTAATTATAACCTTAAATATCAATGGGCTAAACTCCCCAATCAAAAGACATAGACTGGGAGAATGGATTAGAAAACAGAACCCATCAATATGCTGTCTACACGAAACCCATCTTGCCCTTAAGAATACGCATCAACTTAAAGTGAAGGGATGGAAAAAATATTCCAAGCAAATGGTACTAAAAAGAAGGCAGGAGTTGCTCTCCTAATATCAGACAAAATAGACTTCAAAGTAGAAGCAATTAGAAGAGACGAGGGTCCCCTGGCCAACATCCACCTGGTAGAACAATCCATTGCTGATGTCAGAGCTCCTATATTAATATATTTTTCCTGAGTGCATAGCCCTAGGACTTTAGTATTATATTTGGTTCTGAACAGAGAGTAATCCCTTCCACAGTTCCCATGTCTAGTAGTCAATTAAAGAAAGCAGTTTTACCGGTTTTATAAGAGATTACCTCTACAATAGTTGTCTCCAATTTAAAATGTGGTGAAGACCTCATCCTCGTTCATATTTCTCCCTGCCTTCTATGGGGGGGGCAGGCAAGAAACAAGAAAGTCTCTCATAGCAGAACCTTTGTGGCACCTAAGAAGGTAAGTTTCATTAGGACTCTTATTATACTAGTTGTTAAATGTAGGATCCACAGAGGGGTTCGATGTTTATGGCAATCTGAGGCTTTTTCCTTTTGAATGTCAGCCGGGTCAGACCTTTCGTGCCACTTCTGGTACATCCCCACTAAATGCAAATCCTGCTATCCTTTTCTTTCCAGCCGTTAGTTGGTGACGTTTTGTTCCTGTTGGAACAAAACAAATCTTTTTCAATCATTCGTTTAAGATTTGAATTGCAAAGGGTTTGATGTGGAAAAAAGGTTAAAGGTTGCATGTCTTTCTGTACCCCCCCCCCTTTTTTTAGCTTATGAGTCTCCAGAAGACAGTTGTATTACACGTAACTATAGGGTGGAATCCAGGAACAGATTTCATCAAATTCACCCATGTTGTTTTGGGTGACTATATCTGATTAACTTGGGAAAGCAAACTTAATTTTCTATGTTAAATCATCTTAAAGAGGATGCTACAATGTGATACTGTAAAACAGAGACATTTAGAGAAACCTTTTGTATGTGTCACCCAAAGTTATTTTTCTACAGATTTTATGTAAAGCCAATGTGGGCAACAGCGGAATTTATATCTCCATTTAATTCAGGAGCATTACCATTTTTATCCGATTCTGTAAACCAATGCTGTTTAATATACCACATGTTTACTTTACTAAGTCCTAAACCACCATGTGTCCTGTAGACAACTGGGTACTTGCTGAGCTCACGTCCATTAAATATGCCTTAATCGATATAAACACCCGTGTCCCTCTCCCCACCCATCCCCTTTCCAATTCACCATTTTTTTTTTTTTTTTTTTTTTTTTTTTTCTTGTTGTTCTTTTACTATGCATCCCTCTCCATAAGAAATATTTATATCCGGGTTATTGGCACTAGCATCATCCACATATGAGGGATACAGTTTGTCGTTTGTTTTTCTGTTGAACTGTGTTACTTAACTTAACATTTAATGTCTTCCCAAGATCCATCCATTTACGCAAATTTCATGATTTGTCCCTTACGGCCCCCACAAATGGTAAGGGTTCTTTGCCTCTAAGTTGGGATACATACAGGAGGAGAGGCAATGAGACCCTGCTGCCAAAGCCTGACGTTAATATGGGAGGGATATATTGAGACCACACTTACAAATGTACAGACGGTCTCTGGAACACCAGAGAATACCAAAGGCCAACAAAGCAAATATAGGTATCCTTTTGTCAAGCAAGACTCCACCGTTAGCACCAGTTACACTTCATCTGCCTGGAAATAACTGTGCAGCAGATGCAGCATTGTGCCTGTATATCCCAAATCTAATTGGTCAATAGCTCTCTCCTTGATAAATTAAACCCCTGGTTGATGCACAACGCCTACATCATCTAACAGGGTAGGAGATGTTGTAAGCCACCGTAAGACCCTGTCATATTTAACCAAAGGGGGAGGAAATTTGTTAATTCATGGATTAACATATCCAAACACATGTGTCATGCTAAAGTAACCTCCATAACTATTAGAGCTGCTTAAATACCTATATAATCTAATTTTGCTTGTGCTTCATTAGTAAGGATCGAAAGGTTATTCCTGGACAAACCGTTCAGCCCATGAAAGGAAACAGCCAGCAATGACCAGCGTTGCTAAATTTAACAGCTCCAGAGAAAGTAGGATGTTTTGCTTCTCATCCACTCTGTGCCCCTTTTCTAAGCCTAGGAACAACCTGCGGACGGCGGGGGCGTTATTTGGTAGAATGTAAGGCGCTTTGAATCGGGCATGTGAATGGTGAGAAACTATCAGCAATGTAGTCTGGCTACACTCATTTGATCAACTTGATTGAACCAACAACCTGTCACCCACAATGGATGGTTGGGCTGTAGGTGTTTGGGCAAAAAAGCCTGCAAATAGGTTTGCTGTGAAGGATGCTTGTTCTCATGGATCATTACTTATAGCTTAAAAATGAAAAAAAAAAAACACTGAGAGTAAAATGCAGGCTATGAGTTATGGCAGAGTGCCTGATCTGGGATGGGGTGGGTGGTGGGGGGAAGGCAATGCACAAAGCCTCCATAAAAACAATTAAAAAAAAAAAAAAGAAGAGGACGATGGGCTTATTATAAACTTATCGAATGGGAATAATTTTTATACCATAAGACCTTCACAATCATGAATTATTGACCCAACCCCAGTGCATCACCTTTTAAATTTAAAATCTACAGGATCTTACGGCCAGATTAACCCAAAATAATTCATAGTGGGGATTTCAATGCCCCACTAAGTCCATTGGACAGATCAACAGGACAAAGGATAAACAAAGAGGCATCTGAACTAGACGCAATACAATAAAGACATCTTCTGAGTATTTCCACCCAAACACCAGAGGAAGATACTTTTATCTCAGCACCCCACAGAGCATTTTCCAAAATTGACCACTTACTTGGACACAGAAAAAATCCTCACAATTGCAAAAAAAAATTGAAACAATTCCACGCATTCTATCAGATAAACATAGTGCAATAAAAGCTCAATATGAACACCCAGGATAAGTCCTGCCTACGTACATGAGGCACATGGAGCTTACAAACACACTACTGAATAGATGAATTGGGTCACGGAGTGAGGGAATTTTAAAAGAAAGGATATTGAAATGCATTTCTGGAAAATAAAATTTCCTTTACTCTATCTGACAGAAACCAAACAAAACAAAAAAAAAAAAAACCTATGGGACACTTTATAAAAGCAGTCCTAAAGAGGGAAATTTATAGGCTGGGTGCCTCTATTGAAAAAAAAAAAAAAACCAACCAAAAAAAAAAAAAAAAAAAAAAAAAAAAAAAAAAAAAAAAAAAAAAAAAAAAAGCCAAACAAAAAATAAAAACCCTAAACGCAACAGACAGGAAGAAATAACAAAAATCAGAGCAGAAATCAATGAAATAGAAACAAAGAAAACAATACAAAAATTAAACGAATCCAAAAGTTGGTACTTTGAGTGAATAAACAAGATAGACAGACCCCTAGCCCAGTTAACCAAAAGAAAGAAGGAGCAACTTCTAATCAATAGAATTCAGGAGGAAAGGGAAAATATCACTACAGACAGTGAAAAGATCCAGACAATCATACAGGAATATTTCAAAAACCTATACTCTACAAAATTTGAAAACCTAAGAGAAATAGATGAATATCTACAATCCAGGGAACCACCAAAGCTATACCAAGAGGAGATTGACAGCTTAAACAGACCCATAACATATGAAGAAATTGAAAATGTAATAAGAGATCTCCCAACTAAAAAAAGCCAAGGTCCAGATGGTTTCACAGCAGAATTCTATAAAACATTCAAAGAGGACTTACAACCATTATTACTAAAACTGTTCAGAAGGATACAAGCAGAGGGAAACCTCCTAAATTCTTTCTATGAAGCCAATATCGCCCTAATACTAAAACCAGGCAAGGATGCAACCAAAAAAGAGAACTAGAGACCCATCTCATTAATGAACTCAGATGCAAAAATTCTCAACAAAATGCTCACAATCTGTATACAGACCCACATCAAAAAGATCATTCACCATGATCAAGTTGGATTCATACCAGAGATGCAGGGATGTTTCAACATTCAAAAATCAGTAAATATCATAAAACACATAAATGGACTGAAGGACAAAAACCACACCATCATCTCAATCGATGCAGAAAAGGCCTTTGAAAAAAATCCAGCATCCCTTCATGATTAAAGTCTTAGAGCGAACTGGACTGGAATGATAATTCCTCAACATAATCAAAGCCATATATAAGAAACCCACAGCTGGGGCTGGAGAGAAAGCCTAGCGGTTAAGAGCACTGACTGCTCTTGCAGAAGACTCGGGTTCGATCCCCAGCACCCACATGGTGGCTGAGAACCGTCTGTAACTCCAATTCCAGGAGAACTCCAGTTCCAGGGAAATCCGAGGCCTTCTTCTGACCTCCGTGGCATTGCACGACACAGGTGCACAGACCTCCATGCAGATGGTACATTCATACACATACAGAAATAAATAAAATAAAATAAAATAAAGAAACCCACAGCTAGTATCATCCTAAATGGAGAAAAGTTAGAAGGATTCCCCATAAAAGTAGGAACCTGACAAGGCTGCACCTTGACACCACTCCTCTTCAATATAGTGCTTGAAATACTGGCTAGGGCAATAAGGCAAGAAAAGGCAATTAAAGAAATACTAATTGGAAAAGAGGTGGTAAAACTATCCCTTTTTGCAGACGATATGATAGTTTACTTAAGGGATGCTAAAGACTCCACAAGAAAACTCCTAGAAATGATTAAAAGTTTCAGTAAAGTAGTGGGTTACAAAATTAACCTAACAGGGGCTAGGGAGATTGCTCAGTGGTTAAGAGTATCGACTGCTCTTGCAGAGGAACTGGGTTCGATTCCCAGCACCCACATGGTGGCTAACAACAATCTTTAAGCCAGGTATGGTGGTACACGCCTTTAATCTTAGCACTTGGGAGGTGGAGGCAGGTGGATCTCTGTGAATTCAAGGCCACCCTAGGTTACAGAGTGAGTTCCAGGCCAGCTGGGCTATAGGGAGAACTTGTCTCAAAAAAAAATCCCAAAATTAACCTAAGAAAATCAGTAGCCTTTCTCTACACCAAAAACAAGCAACTGAAGAAGGAATACAAGGAGTCCTTCCCACTCACAATAGCCTCAAAAACAATAAAATACCTAGGAATAAACTTAACCAAAATCACTAAAGATCTCTACAACAAAAATTATAAGCTCCTGAAGAAAGAGATTGAAGAAGACATCAGAAGATGGAAAGACCTCCATGTTCATGGATTGGAACAAATAATATAGTAAAAATGTCCATTCTACCCAAATTAATATATAGATTCAATGCAATCCCAATTAAAATCCCAAGGTCATTCTTCACTGGCTTGGAAAAAAAATTCTTAGATTCATATGGAACAAGAATGACCCCAATAGCCAAAGCAACCCTGAGTGAAAAGAGCAATACAGGGGGGATTTCTATACCAGACATCAAACTATATTACAGGGCTACAGTCATAAAAACAGCCTGGTACTGGCACAAAAACAGACCAGTAGACCAATGGAACAAAACTGAGGATCCAAACTTGAGCGCATACAATTTTAGCCACCTCATATATGACAAGGGGGGGGGCAAAAAGACTCAGTGGAGGAAAGACAGCATCTTCAGCAAATGGTGTTGGCAAAACTGGATCACCACTTGCAGAAAAATAAAATTAAACCCCTACCTCTCATGCTGTACAAAAATCAACTCCAAATGGATCAAAGACTCAATGTGAAACCCAAAATCTAAAGGTGATAGAAGAAAAGGGTGGCACTAACTTACAAGACATAGGTGTAGTAAAAGATTTTCTAAATCAGTCAGCAGCTGCTCAGGAAATTAGGTCGACAATTGACAAGTGGGACCTTATTAAACTCAAAAGCTTCTGTACAGCAAAATAAACAGTCAGTGAAGTGAAGAGAAAACCCAGAGTGGGAGGAAACCTTCACTGCTGATACATCTGACAGAGATTAACCTCCAGAATATATAAACTATTCAAAAAACAAAGAAGTAAGAAAACAAATGAATCACTCAAAAGATGGAGTAAACAGCTGAGCAGAGACTTCACAAGCGAGGAACTAAAGATGGCTGAGAAACATCTTAAAAAGTGTTCAACATCTCTAATAATTAAGGAAATGCAAATCAAAACCACTTTAAGATACCATCTCACCCTGATAAGGCTGGCAAGGATCAAGAAACCAAATGATACTAAATGCTGGAGAGGGTGTGGGGAAAGGGGAACACTCATCCACTGCTGGTGGGAATGCAAACTTGTACAACCACTATGGAAAGCAGTATGGAGAAGCCTTAAAAGACTCAAAATGAGCCTACCACCA